>CALSBV010000271.1:1807898-1890301 GCA_943590825.1 Bovichtus diacanthus
GTGTGTGTGTGTGTGTGTGTGTGTGTGTGTGTGTGTGTGTGTGTGTGTGGTGAGAAAGAGAGAGAGAGAGAGCGAGAGAGAAATAGGAAATGATGAATAAGAATGACAGACAGACGGAGCCAGAACGACTTCACAGCGTGATAAGCAGAGCAATAGTGCGGTGAGCAGACAGATACGTCCCCGTGCTCTCTGTTGTTCTACTGTTAAGTCTCGCCGAGCAAAATGTAAATGCAAGAACAACTGTCTTTAGGCTGCCTGTGTCCTTTACAAAGGTCACGATGGCTCAAGCTAATGATACGATCAAGGAAAGAATGTCGGAGTGCCTGCGTTTCACCAGAAGTGTAGATATTTACCTGATGTGTTACACAACAATAAGGATCTTAATCCATCACAACTTTACTAAATTCACCAAAAAAGTACATTATTGCACACGGACAACTTTCGGGACAGGGTACAGGGATAACCGGGAGCTGTTTAGCTTTATACGTAATTATGTATTCTTGTTCTGTGTAATGTTGTCTTACATCACCTGTTTTCTCCACTGCTTAACCTTCTGTTTAAGAATATGCATCCGTAAAGCCTTCAGTGTCATTCCTCTAAGCGGCCCATAAATCAACTTGCAGGGCTGATGAATACATTTCCTTGAAGGTCTGCTCTCTTTTTTTTCAGCCCTGTCTCTTAACTTTGCCCACTTAATTTACAGCTTTGATCCACTTCAAACATTTCTTCCTATTTTCAGCAGGGCTGCTCAGCAATGTCTGTTTTGCAGACATAGCTTCTTGCTTCATTGTTTCTTAGGGTGGCTATGAAGCAATTTTTCATCGTGTCTTTGTGTCACGAAGGTTTGTGCGGGGGTGTTTTTATGTTCTTCTGTGTTTTATTTATTTATTTATTTTCTTTATGTGTTTTGGTCTCTTACCCTGCTGCTCTCAGAGATAAAAATAAAAGAGAACAATCAGTCCAAAACTGGCAAAGTTATTGTTAAATCATTTTAAAGTCAGACAAAGTGAGCAATGACAGGAAGGAGCAGATAACATTAAAAAGATCCACGGACTAAAAAAAGCGAAATATTTCAAAAGTTGCACATGTCTAAAAATCATAATGTCACAGGTAATGACAATGTAATGTAGTGCACTCATCAATGTCACACTCACGTGCGCAGATAAGGTCAAAATCCCAAAAATTCAAAGACGGATCAACCACAAGGACACGTGTGTATGTTAATAGGTGCAAGGACAAAACCATTAAATTGACAATGACATGGACGGTTAGAAAGGAGACAAGAAAACAAACGCGAGTGAAATATGGCGAGGCAGAGACTTCGGCCAGCGGCGGGCCCACTGAAGCTAGGTCAGCACCCGTGTCTACTGGCAGTTGAGATCATTGTGTGGAACAGGTGTCTTAAAGAGAGGGCAAACAAACAGACGCGTACAGACACACACTCAGAGCAGATATATTCAGCTGCGTACACACTCAGGCAGAAGACAGGCGGATAGTGTTGTGTTGCAGCAGGCAAGAGTCAACTGTGGACCGTTCCCGACTGACACCTTCTATTTTAACACAGTGACACTAAAGTTGGACAAGAGACTGTTGGTCCTGAGAGTAAGGTTGCTCATGAATGCCACCCTCACATCCTGTAGCAGCTCCACATAATACCCTGCTGTGATAAAAACAGCGGGAGAAACACTGGGAAAAAGGGGGCAGCCGCATAAATTATCTGACATTTTCTGATTTCAACATTTTCTGGCCAGAAAAGAAAAGAGAGTAACAGTGTTACATTCAACAAAATACATCCAAATGCTGACTTTTTATTCTCTCTTAGCATTGCCTATAGGATTTCAGATGATAGACACAGGGATTTTCCAGATTTGTGTCATATTGTTTCTACGGTTCAATTTTTGGCGCTTTTGCAAATGCAGTTTAGGATATACTGTTGCTAGACGCTATTTACTTTCAGCCATGCAAAGAGATTACTGCTGAGAAAATATCAGCATGTCATTGCCGTCATGTCCATTGTTCTCTTAACATAACGAGTTCTGTTTAGAGTTGGGCCCGCGCAACAAAGCAGCCTTCTGTACAACAGGGTTGTTTGTCAAAAAAAGTCAGATTTGTATAAAAATCCCCACCAGTGAGAAAGACATCAAATCTTTTGAAAGAGCTGCAGCTGCAACCGCAATCTTACTTTTTAATGCTCTGTTCATTGTTGAAAATCGAGGCCTCCGGAAGTTCACAACCCCTGTTTGCTTCCTTTTGAAGTTGGAGTTTAGTGTAATCTCCATCTTTTTCTACAGGACTTTTCACTGGAACTTATTCAAAGCTTTGACAAAGACGAAATGTCAAAAGTGTTTTAAGCATTATAAGGGAGCACTGTGTATTAAAAAATAATGTCACTTTTAGAGGTTGCTGTCTTTCTCCAGGATGTTTCATGCAAATAACAGTCGGTGTGCAACTTATCATCTCCTTTTTTATATTCAGAAATTATGCCGTATCCTCTGTTACCCTAGAAAGTGTACTTCATTAGTATACCGTACATTATACTTTATACCTGTGGCGCTGTATTTGAAACCTGTCTACAAGAGACATGTCTTTATTTCTAATGTATCCTGTTTTTTAAGTATGTCTTTGAATATTTTAGTAAGAAACCTCCATGTTTTCTGATCTGCTGCTATTTTAGTTTGCAGATGATGGTGTGCTGTTAATGCAAACTTAGAACAATGTCCATGTTTACCTCTTGCCTTGATAAACTTCCACACTACTATGTCAATATGTACAATAACAGTCATGTTTACTGTTTTTTTCTTCTTTTTTATTGTTGTATTGACCAACTTTTTACAGTCATTTCCATGTTGCCATTTTTCAAGTCCTGTCTTTCAGCATTTCAAAGGACATACATGTAATCACTCCAGTTCCTAGTAGGCCTTTTATTTGAAACAAGAAAAGACAAGATAGGTATACTCACTTCTGACTTGCAAGAAGCTACAAAAGCTACACAAATCAGAACATCTACCATAAGGTTAACTTTAATGATTACAACTTAACCTCATTTAAAAAAAAAAACAGCAAATAAAAAATTATTGACATTAGTTAATGAAGAGTATTTCTGTAAAAAGAGAAACTCAGAACAACACATTTGTGTGACTCTGTAGTTGTACTGATGGAATTAGTGCTTTGTAAATGTACATTGTACTGAATGTATCATGTGAGCTATTAAGAGTAAAAGTAATTCCTCCCGTCCTCGCTATTCTTTACCCAGCCTTTATTTGATTGCGCTTGCCACGTCCCTGGCTAGTCCTGATTTATTAAATACCTACTTTTATTTGAGAATGGTAGTTGAGCCTAATAGAATTGGCATAAATATTTGATAATCGAGACGATGTTCTCTATTTTCAAATAACCACACAGCTTGATCACTGCAGTAGTTCCTACGTGTTAAAGTAGAAGTAAGACTGCACCAAATTGAAGGCCATTTTCTCTAAACCACGTCACTTCCTAATGCAGTATTGAAATGAATGGATGATAGATAGATAGTTGTGTGAAGGTCAGGGATAGAAGGAGGAGCTAAGGGCCAAGGAGGAGGGGATGAGTTGGGGGTCAAATAGAGATTGTGCTGATGAGTGAGCCTGGGGTCATTTTGAACGACCCAGGGATGTTGATGGGACGTCTCATTGCCCCCCCCCCCCATCATTAGATCCCAGTAGAAGGAAAACTGGGTTTGTGAGAGAAGGGATGTGAGAGTTCTGTACACCTAAATATGTCTGAAAATATTAAGATTCAGCTGACCAGTGATATAAACAGTAATTTCTTCTTGTCTATTGTCTCTTTGCTTTGCTTCACCCCTATGATTTGGTGCTTATTCATCTTCAGCGAACACTCAGTGTCTGGTTGCCATGGCAGCTGCTCCCTCGGATACTGGATGAAGCTGCGTTTTTATAGATGTAACTAATTCTGCTTGGGCAGGTTCCAAGATCATTAGAACATAGAACAGCAGATCTAAAGTCTGCTTCGGTATTAGCGCTAAAGGTCGGTGGACATATAATATGTTTTATTACAGGAGGCAGATTGGATTGCGAACAAAGTAGCTGTGTGTGATGTATGGGCCGACTTCGCAGAATCAATACGGCTGAAGAATTTTGTATTGGGTTTAGTGGAATGGATTGGTGTGCAGAGCAACACAACACAGGGCTGTTTCTTCTTCTTAAATGTAGAAGTGAGACTTAGTCCGTGGTTTTAAGGTAATAACAATTAAATAGAATATGATCGAAGCACTGAGTCATTATTGGGAATAAGCAACAAATGAGCCTTTCCAGACAGCTGCTACTAGTTGGAATTTGATTCAGCAGATTAAGAGAAAGAAGAGAAGGATTGAACAACAGGATTTTAAAATTTTTCGGAGGAAACTTTATAACTTTTATTGAGCTTCAAAATCCTACACCAATTGAACTTGTCGGTATGTTGTTGTTAAATGGTTGGTTATGGTTATATATATACTGTTTTCATTGGTTGAATAGCTACTAATCATGAGTAATAACCTGACTTTGATGTATCACATCAGTGGAGCTGTTTTGATGTTGCTAATGCTATTGATTTGGAGAAATGCTGGCAGGTACAATACATTGTTAGTTAGTGGTAAGTGATAGTCAGCAGTCCAATTTAGTCAATAATTGGCATATATGAGCTGCTCCGATGCTCCACATACTCCTCACCCTACCCCTTAAGCTACGGGTAAAGCATTCAAAAGTGCCTGGATAACAACAAAAGGCAGCGCTGAAAGGGCGATTGAAACATTGGGAGGGGGGGGATTGTACAACAATCGCATAGTGGGCCTTTAGCATAGAACACATTCATCAGACTCTGTTCCTGTGAAACCTACATCTTCCATCCACAGCCGTCAGAAACCCTCCAGGAAACAGGTCAGTGAACAAAGCGAGAAAGGGAGAAAGAGAGAAGGAGATAGAGAGAAATAGGAAGAGAGATGGGAGGAGGGAGGAGGGGGAGTCACAAGTTGATAAGAACTGAGCTGTACTGTTCTTGTAGATACCAGCTGCTGACCAAGCTGCTCAAAGTCAGACAAAAACACCTCCCAGCGCGTCGCTTTCCCGCAGTAACACCTCCCAGAAGTCTTCTGATCGGCTACTCAGGAAAATGACCGAGAACTGTCATCCAGGCAACATCCTTACCGTTGAGAAGAAAGTTGTGTCGTACAGAAACTTTGAGGTTTTAAAACTCTTTCACGTGTTTTATTTATGGTAATTTTTTTAATGTGTCTTTGGACAAGTGGAGCAGTGAAGCAGAAATCTAATCCATTTGGCACATTTCTTCAGTTGCTTTCAGAAAAATGACATTTAATGCCTCAACATTACATTTAGGATTTAGGATTTTATTCGGATTCCCATCATCTTCCTGGGTTCCACACGTAAGACACTTACAGACAAAACAACCATATGATATTAAAATAAAATAAAATGATAACTAAACAACATTTTCATGAAAACATACCATACATGTTCTTATTCATATCCACTTCATATGTGTGTGTTTATGTTCATATGTATGTCTAGTGTACACACTCACATACATAAACCGCATATGTGTTGTAGATGCACTAAAATGAAATGACAAGCCGTGGTGAATATTTTCTGCAGCGTAGAGAGGGCTGAAATATGTTACCTTGGCAACAGTCTACAGAGGGAATGAAACCACATCATGTTGTTACAGGCTGCAGACAAAGCTCTTAGAAGTTATAAAACACTGCCTACGCTCCATAAATTTAGAGGTTATTGATACATATTTTGCTTTCCTTAGGTGTTGCAGGTTCCAGCTTGGTGAAGCACACAAGGTCTTTTTTAATCCTTTAACCTAAAAAAAAGAACAATAAATCCTTTGGGATTGGTGTGAATAGGAATTTAGCTGAGGGCTAAACAGTGTATTAATTGAGATCGGAATAGTCGATGAAAGTTTGTTTGTGTCAGAGCCTGAAGTCAAGAAACAATCTCTGTCTGAGGTGTAAGCAAATACGCAATAAAGAAAGAGTCTGATATTACAAGAGCGAGACAGACTGATTTTGGTTTTTAAAAGCCTCTTTGAGTTGTTCTTGCGTCAGTGTAAAACAGACAGTAGGACTCTGAAAGGCCTTAAAATGGTTACGATCACCCAGTGGAGCCAAAACATGATATTTGTTTTTTTTTAATGCTTGAAAGTTCTCTGCTGCCTAGAATGAAGTAGAAACATAATAATGTATTTAATTAGGAACGCCTGGCATTTTTGGAGATTATTCAAACAATCCACAATAGTTTTCACGATGACAACAAGTAGTTCTCATGCACATGTTAATACGTTAGTCTTAGAGGTGCTGGTAGGCAGATTTGTTTCATTTGGACAGAGCCAGGGTTGCTGTTTTCCCCTACTTCACGTCTTTATGCTAAGCTACACACTTAGGTTACAGACATGAAAGTGCTTTCAATCCTGACCTTGCCCAAGAAAAACTATTGTTACCAAAGAAATGACAGCATTTGCATTTAAAAAACAACAATGAGAAGCACAGTCTCCAGTGTCAAAGTCACATGCTTTCTTAACCCAACCAACCTTTCCACCCTAACCCAACCAAAGTTTCTCACAAAGAGTAGACAAATGGTTTTCTTGAATGTTGGAAGTGATTTGCAGTTTTAGCTGCTTAAATCATACCTTAGACATCACACCGTTGCCAGATAAAAATCCCTCACAAGTTGTTTTTGGACCAGTCATATCGGTCACTTTAAAAGGCACTTACAAGCCATAAGGTTCATAAAGTTCATCCAGTTTTTTTGGAGATATACAAGGTCAAAATGTAGCCGTGCAACTATATCAGTGACAAATGTGCTGAGGTTGCTCTGACGGAAGAGGTGGTGGCTTTAAGCCACCTCGGCAACTGGTGACAGATCAGTTTTACATAAAAGCCCCAAAGCCCAGAGGCCTTTTCTCTGTGGTGAGAACAGGAGTGTTGGAGAGGGTGAGATATCTAACAGTCAGTTCTGTTAGCTGTGACTGGACTGCTGATGATCATCACCACAGTGGGGTGGCTTGTGTGTGTGTGTGTGTGTGTGTGTGTGTATGTGTGTGTGTGTGTGTGTGTGTGTGTGTGTGTGTGTGTGTGTGTGTGCGTGCGTTAAACTGATTCATCATTTTACTGATGCACTGATCCACTGTTGGTCTTCCATTAAATATCAGATAGTGTTGTCCACTGCTGATTCAATGAACGCCCTCTGCGATCCAAAAAAAACCTACTGTAAAGCTTTCATTAAACATTTTCTAGCTTGTTTTCATTCATTTCTTCTCAGTTTTCTTTTATTAATGTATGACAAAAGTTCCCAAAACGTAAAGTCACTTGGTCTAAATGTTGTTTCAGATGTTCAGGCTTATTTGAAGTCAGTTAAATTTGGATGTTTTATTAACAGTTAATTTATTCCAGTTTAATCTTTGATCAGTGACAGAGCAGTGATGTAAACAGTGGTGGAAATGCCTTTGGTGCCACGGTGGTGAAAATGAGGTCAGCTAATTGGGACGGCTAAATATAATTTACATCGTGCACCATCTCCTTGGAAGGTGAAACACAGAGCTGCTGCGACACATTTAACATGCTGTGGTGATAATGAGGTGATTAGGACCTTCTAACGACCACAGAGTGTCTGACGAGTCTTTAACATCTGTCGTACAAATAATGTACAGGAAGTGCCCGAACAACTTATGAAGTTGTTACAAAGAGAATCTCTTCCATGGCCCAGCCATAAATCTAACCCCAACAACACAAACACAAAGTACATAACTGAAAATTATCTATTTGTGCCTTAGCTTTGGCTTAACTGTCACACACTGAGTATGAACCATATACATATAATCATTTTAGTAAAGTCAGTAGGCCTACTCAAAAAAACATAAACATTTATTTCAGTGTTAGTAGAGATACAGTCAGCAAAACATTTGTTTTCTATCTTGACTTAATGTATTGTTCTCAACATGAACAGCATTTATTCTACGCAATAAATGAATCGTCAGAACATTAAATTCTACTTGTGTCTTTCAACATATCTGTGGGAAATGTTTGCTTTCTCCGTGGAAGTAAGAGTCCTTTTGATTTCCTAAGTTTTAATCAGACAAACAGTTTCACCTTTGTTTGTGTGTGTGTGTGTGTTTGTTTAAAATGTGACTTCATAAATATCTTTCATATAATTAAAGTGTAGATAAAGTACATTTTGTTGCTAATCCTGCAGTCCTTGATACTAGTGCTTGAAGGCAAGTTACTTCTGATTTGCAGGTAAAACCTTATTTATGTTTAATTAAAGTGGCCATGATTATTTTCTTAATATTTGTATCACAGAGAAATTTTTAGTTATTGTTGATATCAAAGTTAAGTTATCCATTTTTAAAAGAAACAACAAGTATTTGTGATAGGCAAGCACTCATTCAGTGAAAAAATGCAGTTCCACTGCAGTATATGGAAGTACCCTCTATGACCAGAAGTCCACACTTAGTCAGAGTAGAATGATAGTCCACTGTCAGTAATGTCGGCGTGTATACGTGTGTGTGTGTGTGTGTGTGTGTGTGTGTGTGTGTGTGTGTGTCACCATTGAAGGATCCTTGTGCATGTGGTGTGTTCAAAGCTGCTCTATCAAGCATGTTGGTCTGAGCGCAGAGGAAACAGAAATCAATGCTCTTACTAAGAAGTGCAATGTTTTAGATTCTCGCAGCAGTTTTGATAAAATAAGTCATTTTCTTGTCAAATATTCCAATGCAGACAAAGTGTTGACGCATGGCCATTTTCTATTCCTCGCTGAAGGAGAGCTATTCTCTTGATGTACTTGTACATGATTGTCTGCCCCTGCTCTTGTTCTATACTATACAGCTTGCACATACACACTTTGTGTTTCACATTATCCTCACCGAAAGACTAAGTTCCTTTGACATTACTGGTTCAAACATAAAAGAATGAAACAAAACGTCAAAAGGAAATTTTAGGTTAACCAGCTCACACACCAACAACAAAACACAGACAATCCAGAGGTATGCACACACAGTGTATTGTGTGCTATGCACTGTTGTCTGCAACTACAATGCCAGGATTAGAAGTCCCCAAGTCGAAAGTTGGTTTATCTTACTTACACATACCCAGATTAAGTGAGAACTGCATTCTTTTTTCATTTTATCTTTTTGAACAGAACAATAGAGAGGGAAAAATGGGTCTATACCATAGCTTACAGACCCAGCAGTGATAATAAGATTTTCTTCAACATTTTTCTCATGGTGACTAATTAGAGTGACCTCATCAACACTAGAAAAAAAGATTTACCCAGTCAATCTTCTTTCTTTCTGTGTTCGGAGGGGGATTTCTGAGGGTTATTACTCCCTGGTTTCATTGAAAAGCGGTCGAATGTGACGAAGGCTTAATGGCTTTTTCTACAATACTCACTGTTTCTAAACGTTGCTGTTTGTGGCTGGCTTTTCTTCCTTAATAAACATTTATAAATTCCTTATTGTACAGGCACAAGCAGATGTCTAGGCCATTAAAAAAACTCTTGCTCTTCGTTCTTTTGCTGTCACATAGCCAGCGGCAGCAAAAATACTCTGTGATCAGCCACTGCATGGATAAATGGGTAGGGCAAGTCTTCTGGATGTGAATTACCATATTTGGTAATAAAGTAACACGTTGTCAAACTGTTAGCCATGGCATAAGCTGCAGCACAGTCATGGGGAAATCCAGTCTCTAAGCATGAGCTCAGAGAGTTTTAATCCAGGGCAAACTCAGCAGGCTCACCAGCGAGAGAGAGAGAGCAGCTAAGAAAGCCTTAGAAACATGACAATGGACGGATGTGACACAGGGACAGAAGGAAACTTTACAGCTCTATTAGCTTCAGGGGGTGACAGTGAGGTGTACTAGAATATATTACTTCTGTTTTGTGATGCAAAGACGAGATAGGATGTTTTCCTTTTCTTCTAAGAATAGATGTGAGCTTTGCCAGGCAAACAAGTCTCATCATTGTCGTGTTTTGGAAGACAATATATGACTTGAACTTACATGAACGTACATGAACTTACATGAGCTTCTATTTCATTGGGAATATGATGATGATATGATATTCTATTCTAAAAAACTTTTTTCTTACAATCAGTCTTCTCATTTTCAGAGTTCTGCTCGTAACAATAGTATGTGATTGTACATAACATTGGATGACACATAACATTTAAGTGCACAAAGACATAAAATCTGTCCGAAAATCTATGAAAATTTAACCCAACTGATTTGAACCAGAGAAAATCAATAATTGAAAATGACGTATCTAGTCAGTGGTGGAAGAAGTATTCAAATCCTTTACTTGATGTAAAGTAGCAATATTCATTATACAGAGTGGTACAGGTACTATCAACACTAGAGTACTCATTAAGGGGCAAAATGGCTCCTGTCCATATTTTATTACATGTTATTATTAGATGATACATTTACAGTATGTGTAAGTTGTATTTTACTTTTATAGTTGGTTGAATTGGAGCTAATTCTAACTCATGTTTATACTCCTCAGTAGTTTAGCCTACAACAATATATTATCATGTATATGTTCTTTAAAACGTTTGTGTGTACAACTCTAACCAAAACTACAAGGTAACACATGTAGCGAAGGGAACATTTATGAAGTAATATCATAGATGAAAGGTCTTACTGTCTGTTTATTTATACATATACCTGTATCATTGGGTAATACATGTGAATATTTGGAATGACCACAGTAGCTAAATGAAGAGCAATCACTGTAACCATCAATTAATTGTAACCATCATTTATCTTACCTATAAATATCTAAGAAAAATGAATTGTTCCGGTTCAAAAAAATTATCATAACAATTACAAGTAATGGAGATTGAATAGGAGTTGACCTAATGTTCACTTCCTCACTCTCACTTTTTTCTCACTACATTTGGAGTCAAATCTATCCTAATAACTATTTAAAAAAAAAATTAAATTCCTGAACCCAAATTAAAAGGAACATTTTTCATTGTTCTCATTTGTCAGGCTTTCTTCAGCTCAGTCTCCTGCTAATCATGAACAGAGTGCCATGACTTGTTTAACATGTAACCTCTCATTTGAGGAATGTTTCATCCCCTTCACTGAATTGTACAGAATCATTTTCCAATTAGATTGCGACTGTTACTACTACACTACACATTTTGGGTTCAATTAGATCCCAGTTAGACAAAAGAGAAATTAGATTAGTGAGGTCTGATCTCTCTGTGGCAACATCCCCAGCCACTGTCAGCTGCTAAAAACATTAGGAACGGTGCCACAGACTGATGGAGGTGATCGGACTGCCGTTAACGGTCCGTCTCGGACAACTGTGATGAACATTTAATTGCTTGAGTTGAACGAGCGGTCATGATTTTGGCAGCACAAAGATACTGGCGGTGGATGAAAGCTGGCCTTGCCCTCGTTCCTTTTGGCCTATTCTGGATGAGCTCTGCATGTTTTTGGACTCTGGGGGGGTAAAGACAGCAAGGGTTGAAGTAGCCTCAAGGATGGAGAAGCTGTTTTTTGAAGTATGGGGTGAATGATTTGAATACCCCAGTCTAAGTAGAAAATCTGATTTTGAAGTGAATAAGTAACACTCTCACTGCCTCACAAAATATCTCTTGGCATACTTGAGTAAATCAATCATCTTACTCTTAAACATTTTGTCTCACTTGCCAAAAGATGGTACATTTAGTGTGGCTGCCAAGTATGTATTAACCAGCAACAATTAATGCATTTTTTATTAGACGTCATTGGTGAAAATCATGTTTAAGCTGACCTCTTTTGGTTTAACTTTTCTATTTCCATCATCTTGGTATGGCAAATGGCTTTAAACACTACAATACCCATGAGCCTCAGCGGCCGTTGCTATGGAGAAGAAAGTGTGAATCAGAGCTGTAGAGAATTCAAAACACCTCAACATTGTGGTAGGAACAAAATAGTGCAGATATTTTCAGTTTTCTAACAACTGTGTTTCTTTTCCGTCACTACATGATGTAGGCTGACAAAAACTTCACCCTTTACATAATTTTAAGCACCCAAATGCACTTTGGGAGTGATAACTAACCTTTTTCATGTCTTACACACACATGCTTGTGAATTGTACTTGTTATCAAAGAACCAGATATTTTTCTCATGCAGTTGTTTGTCTTTTGTATTGTTTATTGAGTTGCATGTCCATCCAAGCCGTTGACATGCTCTGTCAGTCACTTACCGTACCATTGTCTATGAGGAAAACCATTGGGACTTTTACTTCAAGAACTATGGGTGCCCAAAAAAAATTATTTCAATTTCACAACTCTATTGGAGACAAAACAAATTGGTGGTTTCAGTTTAATTTAAAAGTTCTTCGTGGTCCAAGTTACTCTGTCTTGTTCAGCGGGGACAAAGTTGGAGAAAAGACTAAAGACACAATACTGCAGACTGCTTGATTCATTTAACAGAGACACGTTTTAAAGATCTGCCGTTACTTTTGACATAAACTTCTCTAGTGAAGCTGTTTGGTGCTTAACGGTACAAGATAGTGGCTGTCAAGAAAACTCACTGTGTGAATGTGTGAAACATTAAAGCCATTGAATACATCTTTCCATAACTTCCCCTCTTAACATAAAGGCGGAAGAGCTAAGCCTCTACGTGAATCTGCTGATAACATTCCCTCATTCCCATGTTGCTAAGACCACAGCAGTCCCTCTTTATGCTACCCAGCATGTTGCAATTCATCAGTGATAGCTGCCACAATCATTACAGAAGTGGCAGGATGCCTACAGTACTTACACCAAGCTAGCTAATATATGATGTATGGACTCCAATTGCCTTTCTCAGCAAGTCATCCCAGTTATATTGTTGAAAAGGAAATGACTCATTAGATTAATTGGAGGACACATATGTCCAAGTCAATAAGGCTGATTCACTTACATTTGATCAATACACATTAACAAGCAACATGCCAATCTGCTGACCCTGGTGCAATGTTTAAGAAACAGCCTGCAACCTCAGGATTACTGAGACATTCAGTATTCTTGTGTGTCTTCAGTGCACAGGGCCCTTTTCTGGTCTGTGCATAATGAATGTTGGAGGCCAGCAAAGGTACTGTACTGTATGTACCTGAGAATGGGTCATGAATTATTGAACAAAGGTAATTTCTGCAGAGTCAACAAGATGAGGACATACAAATAATCTGATGTTAACACACAGAGTCCTCATAGTCCTCATACATGCTGGTTGCATACGCTAAACAGATCCTAAGAAAGGTGATCATTTAGGTCTAATGGCATCCAAAGAAGACGTATCAAGTACGGTATATAAAATCTACCATGGACACATATACTGCCCATAGGTGATGGTGTGCACTGTGGCATCTGCCCTGTCATATATTTCCATATGAGAAGCCCGGAATGGTTTTCTGCCTGAGCAGAAATCAAACATAAGACAGCGCCATTATAGCATATCATGGTATAGCACATCATGGTTCAGCATGGAGATGGATATCCCATATGAAGAATTAATGTGCAGTTTTGGTGAATGCTTGACATATTAAACATCGCTTATTCCCACAGTATCAAAAAGTCATAGGGCAACTCATAAAAGTTTCACAGAGTGACTAACGTACAGTGGATCTTTTACTGTTGGACACAAGCACTCCCCTGGCAGAGCCTATAGAAAGCAATCCATTAATCCGTCGAAAAAGGAAACAGAAAGTGCCGACCCCTTGACCCCTTGTTGTATGCGGTGCTAATGTGGTCTAAATGATTGTAATAAAGGGCTTGGATGTATACATTGTTGTGAATTGCAATGTCGGAAGAGTTTGTTTCAAAAATGAAAAATAATTTCCTGCCATATATAAGCAAACCTCAACTGCAGTGGACCTTTGACCCACTTGACACGAGGATTTTTAGAGAATGTGTGCTAAACATCAAGCAACCCACCTTAACAAACCTCTTTCCTCTGCTTCAGTCTGTTCACAGTTCTCAAGAGGAGTGTACGCGATTTTCGGATTCTACGACAAGAAGTCTGTCAACACCATCACATCATTTTGTGGGACGCTCCATGTCTCCTTCATTACGCCCAGCTTCCCTCTAGACGGGAACCAGCAGTTTATCATCCAGATGAGACCCGATATCAAGGGGCCTCTCCTCAGCCTTATCGAGTACTACAAGTGGGACAAGTTTGCCTACCTGTACGACAGTGATCGAGGTAAGTCATGGACTCCATTGTTTTTCTTTTGAAAGCATCTTTCCATATCTGATTCCCCAGAAGTTGCCACCAATGTTGGCATCTATGAAATTACCCAAAAAAAAGCTTCATCTCTTTTCATTTGGAGATAATGTTTCATGGCCTAGATGTTTCCCCACTTCCTGTTTTATTTTATAAAGTTCTTTCCCCTTGTGTCTTGTTTAGTTTGACTTCCTGTCTGTGTGTAATCACCCTGCCACTCTTGTCTCGTTACCTGTCCTCTCCAGCTGTGTCTCTTCTGTCATTAGTGTCTGTGTGTATTTTATTCCTGTCTTGTTTCATTGTTCCTTGTCGGTTCGTTTGTGTTTGACTACCATGTCTTTGATGCTCGCGGTTCCTCGTTCCAGCCTGGTTTGTGTTTTCAGCTTTTTTGTTTGAAAGCTTTTTATAATAAAGCTCTCTTTTCGTTAACTCGCCTTCTGTTATCTGCATTTGGGTCCTCCTCGTTACCTCACCCCATGACATAATGACAGTTAGTTTAATTGAATACATCTGTTGCTATAGCTGCATATAAGTTTCCACCTTGATTGAAAATGACAAGTTTCTCATTTTAACGTGACACCGGCCATTGCCCTTTTTACCGAAACAATATTATATTATTATATATTATATTATTATATTAAGTCTCTTTCAAAAAAGGAGAGAAAGGTTTCACCTCGTACAGAGATTGTGTTCAAAGTGCTTCGTTCAGCACAAACACCAGTTATATGCAAAACACACTGTACATTATGCATGTAACACAGCACAGGTAAATCTAGATAAGGGGCATTTTGGTTCTCGACAAAGAGCTTGTCACATGCAATCAACTATAACACCTCCTGTGTTGAAGAGTCTGTTTTACGTAATATCAACGGGAGGGGAGGCAGGCAGAGTCATCTTTGACATACACTCAAGGTGATGTGCCCTGCAGTTGTGGACATCCACACACGATCTACATTGAGGCGTGATTTATTTTCATTATGTGTTTGTATGAAATGAACACTGAGTACCAGAAAGGTTGCATCTGGCTTCACATCTGAAACTGTGTGCCCATAACAGTGTAGACAGAAGAAAATGCAATTATGCAGACAGCTAGTTGTTGAAAATCATGCAATAACAAATTAAAATCTTTAAATGAAAAACTGCTAGAGTTATGACATTTGAACCCACACACTGGAAATCACCTGCGCTCTTTCTGGTATACTACCACCAGTGGGCTTTCACCAAATCATTGGCTTCCTATGATCATTTTTCATTATAATCTAAGTACAGTGTATATAAAGATGCATTCCCTGATTTTGTTTTGTATTTGCTCTCAGTTGCAGCAACAGAAAGCACCCAGAACTGCCCCAAATTAGAAAAACAAAACAAGAGCTTTTAGGATCTGGGAAGCAGTATATTTCTTTTCATTAATACATTTTGAAACAAGGTTAATTTACAAATTTGGTAAGATCTGTAATAAATGTTGAGATTTGTGGTTGTGGAACCAGTTTTGGTATTATAACAAATCATTTTTTGGAAGGGTTATAATAATCTTTGGGATTTGGGGAGTCAGTTTTCCAATTTCTTTATGTGCAATTTCCAAAAATAATGACACTGTAACAAACAAGGTTTTTTCTTTTTCTTCAAGTGATTTACATATTCAAAGCTTAATTAATATGGTTTATAACATCGGACATTAAACAATTTCTTGTTGTTTTTTCAACGTAGGTATGGTTTGTTGAGCATTGAGTTTATGTTCTTTTTCTGCTCTGCTTCACATTCACACAGTAAACGTCAGTCAATGGTGCTTTTTAGAGCGGAGACAGAACACTAACACCAAAGAAAGACACTCAAACAACACACACAAACGCACACACATACAAACACACATACCCAGCTGGTTCTTAGATTTAAACCGGTGATTATCAGGTCACCTCAATGTCAAGCATCATGGTCTATCAATTGTTTAGTATCATTATTACACTAATTATTATCAGTCTGCACATTGAAGTGAAGAAAAATCATTAATTTTGCATCAAAAAGTAAAAGTCTATGCTCTGCCTGTGCACCTGTCATAGTGATCCTGGATAAGATCCTGGACTGATTTCATGCAAGATGAAAAATGATTCACCCTCAGACTGTAATATCCAGACTTATTTCATATTTAAATCTATTCCGTCAGTATTCTTTGATCCCTTTCATCAGTTTTTTATTTTTTTTTTCAATTCAACACTGATACAAGTCTGGAAATTTTAATTTCGGAGAAGTTTTTTTTCGCTGTCTGTCTGGTTCTTCACATACTGTATCAGCCTTAAGATTTTAGCACAGCTAGTGTCTGAATATCACACGACATGGAAAGCCATGGATAAAGTGTAAAGACGGTAACGGCAGACAGGTTATCGAACACAAGATTGCTGCTTGTGCGTTGTACTCATTTCGTTGTGTCATCTGCTAATTGTCATTCTGTGACTTGTACCCTTGGAGAACAATGCAGCCTCCTGCAACACAGAGGGTCTGTCCAGCACTGAATATGATTTTTTTTCCACAGATAGAGTCCTATTTTATTTGAATACTATAATGAAAGAAGAGAATTAAGACCTCAATAGTATCCAGTTACAGTGGAATAACACTATCAAGTCTTTTTTTTCCTTTCTGTCTAATAGGGATGTTCGGCTTTTAGGTTATATTTTTTAAGGCACCTTTTTCTACATCTCTTTATAGAATGAAAATAATACGTTATTTTTATTTTAGCACTATAAAAGCAGTTTTGGGATCACTTTCAAAAAGCACTTGGAAGGTGTTTAATGATACTTGATGAAAGCCCATAGATGGCTTACTAGAACATTTAACTCATACACTGAGTGGCTTAAAGTAATAGGAAGTGGAATCACTACTTTCTATCCATAGTGTTAGTTTGTAGTGTAGGCAAAATACAGTGTAGTGTGGCTTAATGGGGATTTAGTGCATTTCTGCTGTGGATTGTTTCACATTGCTTAAACTCTCTCACTGCACCTTTTCCCCTCCGTCTTTACTGGATCTATCTACAGCATGTCCCTTGTGCTGTACCCTCCCTCTCATCTCTTTCCACATGCTTTTCTCCCAGAATCCATTGCTAATCTTCCCAGTGAGCCTTGCTCTGACAGACAGCAGAACCAAACACCGTCCCTCCCCAAAATCAGAGGGCAGGTTCCAACCAGCTGTTTTAGATTGTCCTCATGCACGTGCTATCTCTGACCTGCTGTCTCTACTGTACGTCCGCGATGGCACTAAAGGGGCTGTTGTGCATATTTCATCATTGCATGCCTGTCTAATTAGGTCAGTGTGATCCACTCATTCCCATGGCAACTGCATGGAGACAGAGAGACAGAGAGAAAGAGAAAGAGGGAGAGAGAGAGATTGTAAGTGACTGACTGGGTCAAAGAGAGAGCCGGGAGAAATGAGGCAATAGAGTTTCTGGTTATGATGAATTCTATTAACACATTGAAACTAATAGGTGAACCAACACCATTGTCAGCTGTTGCCAGTAAGTAAGTTCCGATAATGGATGCATGTGTGTGGGCGGATAGGTGTTGTGTTTTGCATTTTGTTGGCTCACTGAATGACATTTGCAGACTTTTTTAAAATGCATTTTCTCACTAAATTGTTTCAGATTTTAGGTCTGCCACTTGGATTAATAAGAAAAGAGCAAAGTAATAAAAAAAGTATCACCATTCCTATAATAGAAGCCCAGTATCCTTAGGAATTGTGTTCAATTCTGCACCTCACAATTCACGTCCAATGTTAATGGTTAATGCCAATGCAGGAAGTAGTGTGACCTTTAAGTAGTGAGAACCCCTCGGAACCCGTCGGAGACCTACAATTGAAAGCTTTGTCTTTTAACCATAGCCCAGATCTTTCCCTAACCCTAACTAAGTGTTGAGTTGCCTATCCTTAGTCAGGGACTAACCTTAAAGCTGCTATAATAAATGTTTTTAAATTAACAGTGGATCAAAAGTGTATTTGAAAGAGGTTGCGAGTAGTAACAAGCAGCTCAGCTCTACAAAGCTTTCTCAAGAAAGTCGAGCTTGTGGGTCGGTGGGCACGCCTTTTGCTGTGACTATAGCCATTGTTGTTACTTTGGTTATGGCCCCAGAGCCAAGTACAACCAGCCCATTGCCCTGTGGTTGCAGTCGGTGGTTATGGCTACAGTTGGAACTCGACCCGAGCTGGTAAACACATTGGAGCATTTAGAAGCTAAAAAGGCAGGAGTGCAGGAGTTAGTGGAAAGCAAAACGAAAGAGTAACTATTCGGCTTATTTTCATTAGGTGGTCAGAAACACGGCTCCAAATAAATAATGTTGCTCAGTATCTTCTGGATGTGTAAATAAACAATTGTTTGCTAAAATATTATATCAACTTAAATATGGAAAATATGTGAGTGTTAGTTTTGCACCCTGGCCAGAAACACTTAACCTAATCTGCTGTTTTGCAGAACAATATGGTTGTATAGCTATGATAACAATCTAGTTACCTACAAAAAAAACCTTTCTTCGTTGTTTTGACAATGTATGTATCCATTTACATGTTTTGATTGTTTTAATTAGTATTTTTCATAATATTTAAGGCCTTTTGGACCTGTTAAAGTACCATTTATTAAATCTAGTCATGGCCATCCATGAGAGGAAGAGTTTTCTTTTCCTTCTTCCTAAGGAAATTACCACCTACTGTACCAATAGATTTATGTGGTGCTTCAATTATGCAGAAAGTTGAGATGTATACCTGGGGAAGGATGTTGGGCCTTTACCGTGGAGGATGAGTGAGGAAACAATAGCTGGAAGCAAAGAGATTATATCTAATATGAAACTACAATTGTTGGTATTGAACTTCTTTCCTCAATGCATTATTTATGAGCCTTTTCTTGCCTCATTTGAATAGTTTTCCAGCATATTATGCATATGCTCATACAGTCACATACATCAACTCATTAAGATGTTGTTGATTAATTAGCATGAAGTTAAGCTTTTACAGTCAAGGCATCATATGCAATCACTAGCAGAGAAGAAATAATCTTCTCACTGGGAATAGAGAACATATGGTATTGTCAAATTGCTGAATAACAAAATGCTACTTTGCACACTAGTTCATGTCTCGTTATTCTCCCCTGACCTTTTAAATTCAAGGCAACCTAGTGGTAAATGCAAGGTCACATAACATTTTTACTCTCCAGCGCATTGAAGGCACCATTGCTTGTTTGAATGGATGGCATGACGTTGGCTACCAGCCAAGACGTAACATATGTATCATTCTAAAGAGAAGCGATAAGGATAATGAACTGCAGAGGAAATCAGCTAAGTCAAGTTTCCACTTGAGTAACAGCAGCAACAAAGGTTTTTATTTTTTGATTATAACAAGGTTCCTTGTACAGATAGATAGATAATATCTATAGTAGACTGATGTGGAGCAGATTGGAGAAATACAGCCAAATCATGAGTAGTGTAGTGGTCCTTTTGATGGTTTTATGCATTAACTCAGTCGTAAGGACACCTACAAAATTATTGCTGCATATTAAACTGATAATATATCGTCAGGCCAATTAGGTCTATTGTCATTCTAATTTCATGAGCAGTAATAAATGACTACTTGTTTCAGTTACTAATCTTATTCATTATTTCAATATTGTATTGAAGCTATCTTGATATTCTCTTGGCTAGCCCAGAAAGGAGGATTAAACCTTTTGATAGGGCTGGGCTGAAGGCTTTGGAGTTTTTGGAAGACACTTTTGATGGAGCTGGACTGAGTGATGCAAGTAATGTAACAAACACTGTATCTAAATCATTTTGTTAATATTTTTGAGTGAGTACTACAAAACAAGTGATCACTCGCCCAACACTGAAGGCCTCTTAACGCAGGTAAAACGACAAACTCCGCTTAATCAATTTTTCATAGTTTGTTGGTGGATGTTTTTTTACTCATGGTTGAGTCCATTTCACCAGTGGGATTTAACTGAAGGAAAAACAGTGTTCCTACTGTGTCATGTGCCCTAACTTAGAATACTGGTTAAACAGTGTTTTAGATGTCAAGTTATCCAGTTTTAATGAACTCCTGCCAGCCAAACAGATATAAACAGTTTCTGTGACGATCATATAAGTGAGGTGGTTATCAAAAAATAATGAGCAACACAAAAGCTTTGACATGAAGCTCTGGGGAATTTTGCCTCGACAGCGTGCTATTTATTTGTTGTAACATATATTTAGAGTAGATTATATGTTGCTCAATATACAGTTTTACTTTAATTAAATTGTGTTGGCACTATCTTTTTCAACTATGGGTAAACATTACGCTGTGAGTAGGAGAAGGTGTAGCTTTGTAACAGCTTAAATGCGTAGCCTTCCAGCTATGGGTATTAATTTAGAATAGGACTGCTACATGAGAGCCAGCCGGAAAAATAAGGCGAATACCATTCAAAATGTGAGAAAATATAAAGATCGGCAAGTATAATAAGAAATGTACGATCATGTTTGGACATGCTGAACATTTAGAGGCCACATTATACACAGACATGCATGATTCAAACACTCACATACGGTAAGACCTTAATCACGTAGAATTATCATTTCAACCTTAACCACCATTAAAGCAGAGTCAACCTTTACACTAACATTTTGCTTTTGTCCTTGCTTTATCTTCTCTGTAAATCTCTCCCAATTCTAATTATCTCATTTAATAAGCATTGATGAAACAGACAAATTTAACCATAGCATAATAATGACCTTACTGTAATTATGATGTATAGCTCATTCAAATAAAACTGCAAGCTTCCATTTTCCTCCCCACCATCATAAAACCACCGCTGTGTCGCATGAAATTGATTACATCTGTAATTCACCTCGCTGTAGCAAGGCGGAATGAAACACTCAACCTTTTTATCAAACCACTCTCAAACTGCACACTGCAGAACAGGGATCGATACCAGCAGAGATTCAGCTGTGAAACTAGACAGAGAGGGTGATGGGAATATAAGTTCAAATGGAGACTGTAGTCTTTGCTTTTAACAGACTGCGCCTCAGATAGATGGAAAGGTGTTCCATCTAATTGAATTACTCACATACGGCAGCATGTGTCTGTTCTTTACTGTATCTTTTTGTTTTATTTTTGGGGTAAAGAATGAAACCGGTGAGCACATAGGATGGTATTGTTGTAAAGATTGTATATCCACTGCTTCCAGCTAGACTGAGTGCTTCTACTAGACACATTTAGTCATTTTCACTCGTGGGAAGTGTCGTATTCTTTTATTTAGAAGTAGAGACACATAGAAATCAATTTCAGAAAACTTCTCTTCATATTAACTGTATTTATTCAATGATGATATGGTGAGCATTACAAAAGTACTCAGCTGAGGACCGCCCCATTTCACTGTCCACAGACCACATTTAAGTAGTTACTCTGTCTCACAGATCCACAGAACGGCCACGATCTCTTGTTTACAACAGATTTTATACCCGTCACCTTTCAGGTATATGGGGTTCTCCCATTGGTTGGCTGGGGCCAGGTCCTATTGGCCCCTTGTTGGCGCTTAGGCGTGTCCATGCCTTCTCTGCTCCAATCAGATCTTCAGTCTAATCAGAGTACACCACCTTTCAGGTGGTGTACTCTTCCGCTTCACAGTTTACAAATATTGCATTTTATTTCATAATACATTGGCCACTAGTAGTTACTTAATTCAATAACATCTTACATATCACATATTACATCTTAATAAGGACACAATAAGGCACATTGTAACAGTTTACATATTGATTATTCTCACAGAAGCCATTGAGGGATGAGGGAGGGATGGATGAAGCCCCACGGTTGTCTACACCTTCCCTAAAGGCCAAGATAAGGGTGGGGAAAGGAAATCAGCTTGAACTTAACTGAGCGTGAGAGTTCATTCTTACCTTTGGAAACAACAGTTGTCAAAACAATCTCCATTGAAATTCTGTTTAGTCGCTTGTTCTGGAGCTTTCGCAGATAGCATATGGTCTTCATCAGCCGTGGAAGTTCGCTCAGTCGTCATGAAACTTTCCGTAATTCAGAGTTTATCCTCTATGTTGGTTTACACCTTGAGCTTGAGGGTTCATTCTTGACTGTGCGAACAGTAAACATCCTTAGAACTACGAGAAGTGGTGGAAATACTGTAAGGCTTGTAAGGCTCCATGACAACTGAGTCTGCTGAAGGACACAAGACACGGTGAAAAGCTTAAGTGGACCTTGAGTCTAAATTGTTTCAAAAGTTTAGAAGAAAAACACACAAAAACTGTGTGTTCCAACATAAATCAGCAATTTAAAACTTTTGCTATTCATGCAGTCAAGTGTATTGTTATACCCACTTTCCTCCCACATGTTGGTCAGGTTCGTGCCAGAACACCTGTGACTCATCCTGATGAGCGCTTTAGATACATTGAGTCTCTGTAAAACCTCCACAAACTTTGAATAAGCAGACAGTGAATAGTCTGAAATGAACGTTTATTTTCATATTTTTATGCTTCTGCCATTGGTGCTTTGGCTTTGTTATCATTTTCTTTTTTTTGTGGCTATTTCTAAAGTTTGTATGTGGCTGTGACCTTACAATAAGCCCACATACATTTATATACAACCCAACATACCCCATTACCGGATGGTTGGTTTCAGGGAAATCAGGAATTCAATGCATAACTTGAGCAGAAAGGGTAACACGGAGACAGAGAACACAATGCAAGATATCTTCTTTATTCCCACCTTTCCAAGGTGATACAATGTTTTTGTTCCCATTTGTCAGCAGGATATCTATAAAACCTTCAACAATTATTCAGTACTGAATAATACGGTGGATAAACCAATCAGATAGAAAGTACAAATAATGTTTTAATTTCACTTTGTTTCTGCCCCCCAGGCCTCACAACGCTGCAGGTTGTTCTGGACACAGCAGCAGAGAGGAAGTGGCAGGTGACAGCAATCAACGTGGGGAACCTGAAAGACGAGAGGAAGGACGAAGCCTACCGCTCTCTGTTCCAAGATTTGGAGAACAAAAAAGAGAGGAGGGTGATCCTGGACTGTGAACAAGACAAAGTCAAAGACATCATGGAGCAGGTAGCTTTTTTTATTTTTTTTATTGTTCTGGTCATATTGAGCTAGAGCAGTGCACACTGTGGCTTTGTATGTGCAATGTTCAGTGTCCCATTTGGGAATTTAGTTTGTGACTGTGTGATTTGGACAGCTCTGCTACAATGTTAGCACAGGGGTTTTGGTGTTCTTGTGTTGTATTTCTTTGATCTGTCAGTAAGTGAATCAGTTTTGTATTTCACTGCTGACACCAGACTTCTAAGCGGGTTAGGTGTACTGGGATTCAGGTAAAGGAATGAAGGATGCTGCTGCCATGTTTTCAGCTGTTGGAACAAATAATGCACTTACACAGGCAGCCTGCTGGCAGGACTGCTGTGGTTTTCTCACGTCCAGTTTCTCTTCTTTTAACTTTTCCATTCCACGCTTCTGGATTTGGGGTTGAAATTGATTTAAGATTGTCGTAAACACCGGGTGATTTGATGGCAATTCAAGGAAGCTAGTATCTCGCCTTTTCTTACGGTCCTCTCTTTACTATCAGGGACAGTTCTAAAGAAAAAATGGAGCGGATGGGGAATAGTTCAAATGTCTGCTTTTATTGTCTTACGATCCTCCAAGCTTGCCCCTGACACACAACACATTTTTTTGAAGATACAGTTTTTGTTCCATAGATTTAAAATGCTTACGATGCTGAGAACACAGGCCTCTGGTTGAGTTGCTGTCGATATGGTCTACTGAGTGGTGCCTGGGGTTATTTGGGATTATACATATAAAGATATGTCTGTGTTAGTGAGTATGATATGGGTTTTGTTGCTTCCTTTTCTTATTTCTTATTATATTATTATCATATAATTTTTGATTTTGTGTTTTGCAATGTTGCATTAGAACACTACCACAAGGCAACACACTGGTTCTGAATAATGTGGTGAAACTAGGACCCACCTAAAAGTGAGACTATGTAACTGTCGCTTAATAGTGGCCACTGTGGCCAATTTAAATGTACAGGATGTTAGAGAATAGCAGAGAAGAGTCATGAAGTCACCAAATAACTCATGAAATACACAGCAATGTACCTAAAGTTTGCTAACTATAGCTAACAGGAGCCATCATAAGCTACTGGTCAGACTACACCAAGTAAACTAAGACAATCCCAACTTGGACAAGCCAAAACAAGGAACTTTTACTAACTGCATTCCATAAAATTGAACAGAAGATAAAGCTTTATTTTACACAATTAAAGGAGATAATGGCTACATTTCTCTTTGTTTCTGGTCTTGATATTTAATTGAAAACAGCCCCTCATTATGTGAGAATAGAATCAGGAAGTGTAAATAACAATTATTGTGAGGGAATGCAGGGAATGCTAACAAACTCCATTGTCATTGAATTACTCCTGTAGGACAAAAGTAATATTCGGCCAAAATATGTGCATTTGATACAGCACTTAGGAAAAACAACATTGTCACGTGGACCCGGCAGCCCAGAAGATATAGAAAGGCACCATAACAATAACACAAATTGTTCATTTAGGCTGTAAACAAAACTGCAATTAAAGGGAAAACAGATGCACATAAACAGGTAATATTTACTCCACCCTTTACCCAGGAGAGAGGCTTATCGATTAGCATTTAAAGCATGCCAACTTCTGTTTAAATGAATGCTGAATGAAATCAATGCCTGCAGCTCCAGTGCCTGTTTATCTGGGAAAAACAGAATCCGTTCAGGTGGAAATTTCTTGCTTCATGTCAAAGACATTTACGTAGGAGATACAAGACGTTATTATTCAAATTATTCAACAGCGGCCCTGACGAACAGAGGTGCCAGTCAAGCAGCAGGATTAGTTTCAGGTGTCTCATTTATGTGTGTACAGAAATGGTACGTAGCTGAGATATTTATGTTATTTTCTGCTTTTCTGCTCTACTGATAAGGGAAATTTATTTGGAATTGAATCTCTCTGTCTAGCAGTATTTGTGACTGTGAACGACACACTTTGTTCCTTCAGTGATAGAGGCTAGGACTGTCAGCCATGTTAGGGTTGGTGGTGACAAATTATAACGTGTAAATATTATGTTAGAGTTGTGTAGTTTGGATACAACTATCATTACATTCATGACTGTCTTATCTCTGGTTGTCACACTTGGTGGTCCATTAAGGAATTACAATGAAAGTCCTCCAAAAGAATAGTGAAAGCGAAAAAAAGCTTTAAAAAGGAATCACATAGTGAGTCATTTTACAACTGAACAACTAAAGTCAAATTTGTATAGAATAACTTGTTTAAAATACTTTTATTATGTTATCTTGTTTGCCTAAAACGTATTATACTTTGTGTGTCTCATAATCCTGCAGATCATCACCATTGGCAGACATGTTAAAGGCTACCACTACATTATAGCCAATCTGGTAAGTTTACACAAATTCTACATTTGTTCAAGATTGTTTGATCAATCTATATGTTTCTTAAATGCCTCATTTTGAGAGATAACATCTGGGTCTCGACTTTATGTTTTCAGGGTTTCATTGATGGCGACCTAACCAAAATCCAGTATGGCGGTGCCAACGTGTCAGGCTTTCAGATTGTTGATTTTGATGATCCTTTGGTGTCCAAGTTTGACCAGAGATGGGAGGCCCTAGAAGAAAAGGAGTATCCTGGTGCCGACAGTAAAATAAGGGTAAGTTTAACATGCTAACATGCCCGAGTGCGTGTGAAGACACACATTTATTTTTCTTTATCTGTGGGGTGGAATTGTTTGTTAAAAGGGTATTTGCAAGCATATAATGTTCCTCAGTTGCTCTAATGCTGTCTCCATCTGAATCACCCAACTTGACAGCCACATGTACACACTGTGTGCATTATTAAACACATCTCTGAGTAAATATTCTTGTGCACTGTTACTCAACAACACATACATTTTCCCATGAGCTGTGTGCTTGCATGTTTAATACAAATGATATTATTTCATATGCATGCGATTTAAAGGAAATTAGGAAGTTTTAATATTGAATTTTTGAGAAGATTATTTATTATTATTATTATGTTACTAATATAGTATCAGCTCTCTCCGTTACAGAACTCGCCTCCCACTCTTTGTCTGCAAGAGACACTGTAAACTACTCACACTTGAAATATCAGCCATCGCCAAAAATGTTCTCCCACCTTCTGTCTGCAAAATTGTCAAAGTTCGAGATCTTTATTATTGCCACACTGCCAGGCTGCTGCAAGTGTTTCGAGTCTGGGTTAAAAATCACTCTGACATTTACAACGCAGAACAAACTAGCGCAGCACAAACCATAAATACAACAGAAATATGCACTCTAATTAGGATGAGATGCTTAAATACCAGCAAGGATAATGAGCAGGAGGTGTGGTGTATGCGTGTGTGTTTAGAACTTCAGAGGACACTATATTTTCAAAGTTGCTCATGATGGTCATCCTCGTTTGTTTGATAGGTACATTTACGATTAAACCTTGGAAGGAAAGCTTCTTTTGTCGACTAAGTAGTCTATCCCTAAAAAGTTGATGAGGTTGTGTTCAAGATCCATGGTTTGACTTTAGGCACAGACCACAACTATTGCTGAATAATATTTATTGATAAAAGACACACAGTCATCTGCATTGAAGCAAAGCATCTCATTCTTGTTAATTCAGACCACACAGATTTGCTCGTTTTGCCCAAATGGAGTTGTTTGGAAATCTGTCCACCCATAACAAGTGACAACAAATAACTACGTCCTGGATTCTCTCACTAGTGGTGTCCTTTGGTATAAAGCAATCTTTGACCAGCTGCGCTGGTAAACATGAGCGTGCTGTGCTGTCTGCAGTGTAATGACATCACATTTGATGATTTCTCTGTCACTGCTATTCCAAAAAACACAACAAGTAAACTCAAAGGATAATAGTGAAATTACCCTAGATTTGTGTTATTGTCAACAAAACCCAAAAGACCAGAGCCAATAACATCAGGAGACTCAATCAGGAGCAAAAGTTTGTGTTTTTGTTATGGACTTTTTCCATCTGTGGATTTGGAGCTCTTGTGAGACTTTATGGTAGCAGACAAAGGGTTAAAGTCAAACCAAACTACAGTGTCCATTCACATTATGTAATAAAGGAACTTATCACCCTGTGCAACAGAATGGATGATTGATGGGTTCTAGCAGCTTGAATAACAACTAAAGTCTATTGCACAGGAATAATCTATATCAGGCTTGAGAGAGAGTAAACATTATGGTTAGGAGTAAGGGTTAGGCTGAGCGATTCTGACCTCTCTGACAACCCCATTCCCAACATCTTTTCCCTTTGTTCTGCTCCAGTACACATCAGCGTTGACCTATGACGCCGTGCAGGTGATGACGGAGGCCTTTCGCTACCTGCACAAGCAGCGCATCGACTTCACCAGGAGGGCCAACAACGGCGACTGCCTGGCCAACCCTGCTGTTCCCTGGGCTCAGGGAGTGGAGATCGAGCGAGCACTGAAACAGGTAAACATTACACATGAACACATCCTTGTGTTGGTGAAGATCTCCCTTAGGAAATGGACAAAAAACCAACAGAAAGTACTTCACAGAGACTGACGTTTTTTTACCACGCATGTGGACACACACAGGTATACTGACAACTATTCTTCAGAAGAGAAACAGAGCTGAGCTTTGAATCAAATCAGATTAGCTTCACACCTGCTGAGAAATGGAGCCCAACAGCCAATGTGAAGCCAAAGTGTTTTTTTTTTTTTTAATTGTAGCTACAGGTTCTGAAGTTGGAATACAAGTAAGATTTGAAGTGATTCTGTCTTTTAAGCCACGTGTAACGGATTTGAATAGAAACTCAAATGCATTCATATTCAGAGAACATTTACTTTATCCAAAATGACTTTAAGATACACTTAAAGAAAAAGTACCTGTCAAATACGTGTAACATATTTTATGAAGAAAAAGGCCTATGATGTTGCACCAATAGTCCAGGTTTATCATCCATGGTGAGATTTTTGCGATGATTGAAGCGTTAGTAGGTAATGTCTCAGAGAGCTTTTCCACAATTGATCAACACTTGGCTTTGATGCCATCGCCTGGTACTCAGGAAGTCTGGATATGCATATGCAAGATGGGGAATAGCTGCTTTAAGCCAGCCCACTGGGACAGGACAGGGAGCTCCTTTGTCGTGATCAAACATGTCAGAAGATAAACCCATGCTTTATGCTCATGTTTTATGAGATGTAACATTCATTCAACATGTTTATTTGGCCTCAAAATTACAATGTGTTTTGGATAGAAGCACTGCATTCAAACATAACTATGTTTACAAGAAAAAAACTCCACAGGATACCTTTAAGCCTCCTTCTGGTCGTTCCTGCCATTGCCCTTTTGTTATTTGAGTTGTCTACCAATAAGAGAAGAGGTGAAAAATATGTAGTGATAGTATAGATGGTGATAGAAAATAGCAGTGTCTCATCACACACTGTGATCTCCTCTCCAATTTGGACAGCGAGAGTTTTCTTATGTCTTTCCCGTACTTTGTAGCTCGGCATGAAACCTCATTTGAATTCATTTAGGATCATGGCACTCATTTTGTAGAGGAGGAGAGAATAACAGAACACCAATCTCCTTTGTGCCTCATGGCCAATAAGTAGAGTTCAGATACTTCTCCAAAGCTTAAATGTCTCCTTCCATGTTCGCTCACATCCAACTATCCGTTTTAATCAGGATGCTGTATGATGAATTATGCAAAACACATCTAAAAGCTGTTTTCATGTGACAGAGCGGTCGTAGTGTACGTGCTGTGTCAGCCAGTTTGCAGATGCCATGTTGTAACTCTTTGATTTTCTGTCTCCTAAGGTGCGTGTGGAAGGCCTGACAGGAAACATCCAGTTTGATCAACATGGCAAGCGAGTCAACTACTCAGTGAACATAATGGAATTAAAAACTAACGGTCCTGTAAAGGTAAACTTCTGTTTCCCCTTCTCTAGAAATACAGTTAAATACATATATAATTTGATATAAATGTTTTTTTTTTTTAATCTTGCTTTGAATTTGAGGATGAGATTATGCAAAGAAGCACTCTTACAGTAGCATCTAACATTAATCGTACACCTGTTCCATGGATATTATTGTTTCTCCTCCCGACAGATTGGATACTGGAATGAAGTTGACAAAATGGCTGTCACCAAATCTGATGTCTTTGCAAATGACACAACAGGAATGGAAAACAAAACAGTTATTGTCACCACCATATTGGTAAATAGTATGACGTATGATTGCATCACTAAGTATAAGCTGCTTTCATTTTCTCCCCAGTGTCTCTCTTCTGGTGTTAAGTCTGGGAAAACAACTCGTGATCCAACATATGGTGGCACATTTTGCAATGCCTAGCACAAAGGACAGGATATATTTCAACATAGAACTTTATCTG
Source organism: Bovichtus diacanthus (assembly GCA_943590825.1). Classification (NCBI taxonomy): domain Eukaryota; kingdom Metazoa; phylum Chordata; class Actinopteri; order Perciformes; family Bovichtidae; genus Bovichtus; species Bovichtus diacanthus. Next base: position 1,837,577 of record CALSBV010000271.1, read on the forward strand.
ATTTAGACTTTGGCTATCCTATATAATTGGGGTATTTTTAATGTCATATTATCCATTAAGGAGAGGCTACAGAAGTGGTGTGCTTCAACAGAAAAGATTTGGTTAAAGCACACCACTTCTGTATGAATCCTGTTGACAGATTGAGATCCAGAATAACACCATGCCACTAATGTCTCGCTACAAGTAAACTTCGTTTTAGACCAGTGTCCTCTAGTATTCACAATGACCCGTCAGCCTGAGGCGAAACCCTTGTTTTTGAAGCTGCTTATAACATTGTAATTAAACCTCTTGTGCTGAGCAGTGTTTTCTCTCTTTTTGTCTTTGTCCTTCAGGAAGCTCCATATGTAATGCTGAAAAAGAACTCTGACCTTTTTGTAGACAATGAGCGCTACGAGGGTTACTGTGTAGATCTGGCTGCAGAGATAGCCAAGCACTGCGGCTTCAAATATCAACTGAAAATAGTGGGGGATGGAAAATATGGAGCCAGAGATGCAGAGACCAAAATCTGGAACGGGATGGTTGGAGAGTTAGTTTATGGGGTGAGTTGTCTTTGACAAGAGCTACGTTAAGTCCTTGATTAACACCACATGTCCCTTATTATGGTTGTTCTGTTTTGTCCTTTGGGTTGATAGAAAGCCGACATCGCAGTGGCTCCTCTGACCATCACTTTGGTAAGAGAGGAAGTGATTGACTTCTCCAAACCCTTCATGTCTCTGGGAATCTCTATCATGATAAAGAAGCCTCAGAAATCCAAACCAGGAGTCTTCTCTTTCCTGGACCCGCTTGCCTATGAGATCTGGATGTGTATCGTTTTCGCCTACATCGGTGTCAGCGTCGTGCTGTTCCTCGTCAGCCGCTTCAGCCCGTATGAGTGGCACACTGAAGAGTATGAGGACGGGCAGATCCAGACCAATGAGTCAACTAACGAGTTTGGCATATTCAACAGCCTGTGGTTCTCCCTTGGAGCCTTCATGCGCCAAGGCTGTGACATCTCACCTAGGTATGTCAGAAAAAAAATAACGATTGTCGTGTTTTTCTCAGTTTCATTAAAAATAACGTGTGACTTCATGCATTTACTTCAGTCTGTCATCAGTGGCTTAAAAGTGATATCATAGCTCCAGATTTACTATTGTTCATGCTTTTATTTTGTATATTCTTCATACACATCCCATTAAGGGAGTTAAGTAAATGGTTCTCCTTAATTAATTTAGTGTCAGATACACTTTTGCATATAGCGATTTAATAAGTTGTGAGCGCAGGCACTTGTAAGTAATGTTAGAGTCTTGTTTTCCGTGGAGATGATTCAACATGTCTTCTACATCTCATCCCAATGATGTGAGGGGTGTCAACATGACTCCAAATCAGGAAACAGTGTTATATATCATTATATAATGTTAGTTTATTCCTCCAAGTCCAGCAAGGCTGTTGAGCTGGTTTGTTTCTGGACAGACATGTTCTTAAACCCTAGACAGAACCTCAACATATTACTTGTAAGTAAAAATGTAGTATTATTGCACAATGCAAAGGGTGTATCATCTGCACAAGTCATTGTCCGCTGTGAAGATATCAGTGGTAAGAATAGAACAGTCTCTATATTTTTGCATTCAATGTTCATCATTTTATGAAAACTCAAAAAGTCAAGCATCTAACTGCTGCGATAAATGTTTTTTACTTAATTAATGAAATGTTCATCGAAGTGTGTCTCGATTATGTCAAATCAAGAAGAAATTTATTACTAAAATAACATTAATGACTTTTCAACATCAAGAAACAGCTCTTTTTGTAGTAATTCAAGGGATATTACTTTACTAATTTGAGAAAAACGTGTCATTTAAAACACAAATTAATATATACGATTTGTTTGTTTTTCCAATAGATCTCTGTCTGGGCGCATTGTTGGTGGCGTTTGGTGGTTCTTCACTTTAATCATCATCTCCTCCTACACCGCTAACCTGGCTGCTTTCCTGACTGTTGAGAGGATGGTCTCTCCCATTGAAAGTGCAGAGGACCTGGCAAAACAGACTGAGATAGCCTATGGGACTCTGGACTCTGGCTCTACTAAAGAGTTTTTTAGGGTAAGAGATACTCTCTTATTCTACCTGTGGAATCACAGCATTAGGTTTTAGCCTCTTTAGCTGAAATACAACATATTTCACTTCTGGGTGAGCCATGCTCCTCGGCTGAAAATACAACTTTTGTGCAGGAAATTAAATCTTCCTTGAAGGAAAATCTTGAAATTCGAAAAGGTAGTGAGGTTTTGTCACAAAATTGAAAATTTTGTTTTGGAGGGCACATATTTACACATGGCAAAGCAGTCTTAAAGTGATTTTGATGAAAAATAAATATATTTTATAATTGTATGCTATGAGGCAGTTGAAGTCATATCAGCATACCATACAATGTTTGGAGGAAAACATAATGTGTCTGGAAGCTTGTATAACCTGACTATATTAAGAGCGGGGGTTTCTTCTATTGTCTTTTTTCAAAACAGCGCTCAAAGATTGCCCTCTTTGACAAAATGTGGACATACATGCGCAGTGCGGAGCCCTCTGTGTTTGTGAAAACCACAGCCGAGGGGGTTCTGAGGGTGCGCAAGTCCAAGGGGAAGTACGCCTACCTGCTGGAGTCCACCATGAATGAGTATATCGAGCAGCGAAAACCCTGCGACACCATGAAGGTGGGAGGCAACCTGGACTCCAAAGGATATGGGATCGCCACGCCGAAAGGATCCTCATTAAGGTGGGTGGAATAGTATAACAATGTGTCCAATGTTGTTATAGTATCCCACCTACCCTGATGTAGCTTTGCTTATTTGTCTCTGGTTTGTATAAGGAGATGAGGTAACGCCAATTCCCCTTCAAATTCTTTAAAAACCATTGCAATTTATTGTAAGTCGATAAATTGCAAAAAAATGTTTAGTCATTTTTTTTAATATTTGAGTAATTGACAAATTTGCTGCAATAGTTTCCCCAATTATTATTATTAATGATTTACAGAGTATATTGAAACTCATTCCTCTAATCCAGACTGGATTTCAGCTGGGTTTTTGAGACAAATTATATTTGATTACTCTTATTACTCCAATTACTCTTAATTTGAACCTTTCTCATTGCTTCACCAATTCAACCTAAATTTAGATTGCTCTCCTGTAGTCTTTCTGTCTAGTACTGTCCTAGCTTGTCTTTTTCCATGTTTCTATATGCTTAACATTTTTGCCTTATTGTTCTGCTCCTTCTCTCATTTGATTAATGTTGAATGATTGATTAGTTTGTATATTTATGATAAGATTCTTTAGGAATGTATAGTCAAATGTCTATTTACTTACTGTGTTTCGCTAAACCCTTGCAGTACACTCATATTGTTTAAAGACATAATGAATATTTCCTTTGTGGAAAGAAATTGGAAGTAACTAAAACAAAATTACACCGCCTGTTAATTGTGGCACTGCTTGGGTTTCCATATGTATTTAATATGCATTGTGTAATGTTATTTATTGAAGCCATTTAGACATCTATTAAGGTAGAAATAGCCTTATACTCAGTGTGCCCCTCAATTGGATCAGCTGCACTAAAAACTCCCTCCATCCCCAAATATAGTATATAAATATTCTTTAATGGGTAGTTGGGTTAGACGGTGATATCTTTAGGAAATGTTGCATGTTATTGATATATTTCCATGAGGTCTAACCATGTTTTCCCCATTACTGCTGTTTTGCTGTCTCTCTTTTAGTGGAGTCACTTGCCAGACACTGTTATATGTATGTTGTGGATGTGAGTACGTTGCTGTAGCCACTAGTCCCCCTAGTCTTAGCACTCTGTCCTCTCTGTTGTGTTACAGCTATGCTCTGCCACCTTTGACAAACATTCATGTTGCACTCACATTTGATCCTGATTACATAAGATAGCTATTTTGTTATAGAACTACCCAAATACCATGAGAGGGGAGGGGGGGTAATAGACATAAATTAATTTTCTTTTTTATCTCTAAAATGAGGGAGTGATAGACAGACAATTGATAAGTGACTCACCCTGTCTTACAAGTATGTTTTATCGTTTCAAGAAATGCGGTTAACCTCGCAGTACTAAAACTGAATGAGCAAGGCCTGTTGGACAAATTGAAAAACAAATGGTGGTACGACAAAGGAGAGTGCGGCAGCGGGGGAGGTGATTCCAAGGTCAGCCCCAGTGAGCAAAGTGATGGGTAACTCATTGCAACTCCCAAAAGTAAGCAGCAAACCAGCACAGGATCCCAATCCACACTGACAGCCGGCCAGTCACCTGCTGAATCAGCTGCACAGCTAGCAACCCTCAGCAACGTGAATCATCAGCACGTACACATTCTGTGGCTGACAATCAGGACTCTAAAGAAAGTGCAAGACAATGTACCTTGAATTCATTAGCTTGGCCTCTTCCCATTGGCTCACTGTACTTGGACACACGGTGTATCTGTTGCCCTTGCTGCTTACTTCAGGCGATACGTTAATGCACATTTGGCTCTGCAAAACTCGCTTTTGCTTAGGCCAAATGGCGCATCAACGTCTATCGCCACTGCAACGGAAAGAAGAGAAAGAAATGTAAGAAAGAGAATCAAAGACAGAAAAAAAAAAGTTTAATCAGTGTAAATGTAATAATAACATAAAATAACATTGATAATGTTATTTATGTTATTTTCCACGTGAAGAACGCCAGTAAACCTTGCGGTATTGAAACTCAGTGAGCAAGGAGTCTTAGACAAGCTGAAAAACAAATGGTGGTACGATAAGGGTGAATGTGGAGCCAAGGACTCTGGAAGTAAGGTTAGTCACTGCAGGTTCTATGTGATTCAAGCACACTCATAATTATTAGTGGGAATGACCCCATTTAAAGTAATGATAAATCATTTCAAGCAAATGCACAAACAAAGCATGAGATGCCTTGGTAAGATGTAAGTTACTAATGCCTGCAGAGTTATTAATGATTAATACCATTTATATTATTTTATAATACAGTAATGCATGCAATGTCATTCTTGAAATGTGCACTCCTTTATCAAAATGACCCGTTAAATCCTCTTTTTCCAGCTCCCCAATTGCCAAAGACAAATGAAATGGAAAGCTTTTTTCTTACAAAAAAGCTTTCATGAGATATTAATGAATTAAAAAATTTGGACACAGCTACACAAAGGAAACGCTCACAGCACTGAATACTGAAATCTGACAGTGATTGGCTAATCTCTGGACCATCTATAAAGGGTGTCCAATGGTGTTAAATGTCCTCTCTGTTGTATTTGTATCACTGTCTTTCACTGTGTAGTACTGTGTGTGAGTCTTGTGTTTCTTTTTTTGTTTGTTTTTTTGTTTGTGGCCTCGTGTTGATCTTAGCGTGTTATTAATGGAGTTCACACTGATTTCACAGTTACTTCTCACTCTTATCACTTTAAATATATCACAAATTATGAGAAATCCACCATTTAAAAAAAAAAAATAAAATAATAATCAAATAGCAAACCGCTCCTTCACCTACCTTTTTTCCAATGTTAAGCTTCATGAAATCAATTATTAATGAAATGATCCGTGTGAAAAAATGAAGCACTTTGTTCTGAGTGATTCTCTTTCCTCAGTTGGCACTTGTTTCTTTTCCTTGATAATTGATACTCACCTCTGTCTTGTCACTTAAATTCTCCCGATTTTAAAACTTGTAACTGTAACTGTGTTGTCTATGGCTGTCATGTTGTCCCTTTTTCCACACACATATATTGTGCACCACTTTGAAAAGGTAGAGCCCTATGTATCCATTTGGCATCCACCTTAAATGAATACATGGGTGTTTTATAAGCTAAAGAAAACTCACTGTACTGTATGTGTCAGACCCCAATTGGTTTATTACTAAGCTGTCTTCCTTCTTGTCTCTGTCTATAAGTAAAGGTCTTTGAGCACGTTTGTAACAGCTTAGCCCTTTGTAATGGGCAACCCATGTAAATGGTCCTTGTACAGTACAAATTTCGGATGTAGATCCACGACACATAGGCTTTATATGCACTGCATACAAACTGCTGCTGCATTTCATTATGATTACAGTACTAACCTTACCCACTACATTGCTTTAAATTTACCCCAAATGAAAAAGCACCTGTGTGTTATGTCTTGTTATTTTCTGTGCTTTTTAGATATTATTGGCTGTCAAGAAATGTATTATCGTTATTAGATGTAGTGGTGCATTTTTGTGCATTTAGTTTTTGTTGTTGACGTGATCGTTTTATTCATGTGCATTTTTAAATCTTTTCGACCTTTCACTCTTTCCCCGTCGCTGACCTCTGTCTCGTGTGCATTTTGCAGGAGAAGACGAGCGCCCTCAGCCTGAGCAACGTGGCTGGGGTCTTCTACATTCTGGTCGGAGGACTCGGTTTGGCCATGCTGGTGGCCTTGATTGAGTTCTGTTACAAGTCCCGAGCCGAGGCGAAACGAATGAAGGTGGCAAAGAATGCACAGAATATTAACCCACCTTCCTCGCAGAATTCACAGAATTTTGCAACTTATAAGGAAGGTTACAACGTATATGGGATCGAAAGTGTAAAAATTTAGGGGGTAGGGAACGAGGTTTTCATAAATTCCCCCAAATGCACGCTTTTTTGGCTCCATCCGTTTCATCCTTCAGTGTTAGTGAATGAAGAGGTTGGCCAAAGGATCGTATGTACTGGTGATTTATGATTTAATAAGAGAGAGAGAGAGCTATCCCCCTTTTTAAAGATTAAAACTGTGTTTGTCCATTTAAGTTTCCTTGCTATTTGAAACCATTTTCATGTATGACTGTTGATGGCCATGCTTGTTAATACCTCTGTCCTAGTAACACATTTCAACAATAATGCTTGCAATGACCATGCATAAGCCTTTACATGATCATTTGACTCTTGCATTGTGTTACCCATGGAGATCATATTTAGTTCTCATCTACATTGTCATGTTTTCAACATTTATAATCTTCTAAGCTTACAGATGTGGAGATACTCTAACCTAACATGTTGCCTCTTTGTTTGTTCATGGATTCTTGTGGGTGTGAATGTGTTACTGTTTGTGATGGCTTGTGTCTGCGTGTACACGTGACATTTGTGTATTTAGATGACCTTTGGGGACGCCATGAGGAACAAAGCAAGACTTTCCGTCACTGGGAGTACTGGGGAGAATGGTCGGGTGATGACTCCAGAGTTTCCTAAAGCTGTCCATGCTGTCCCTTACGTGAGACCTGACATGGGACTAAACGTCAGCCTGACAGATCTGTCCTGATCAATGAGAAACTTCTGAGTGCCTTACAATGGTTTCAATAGAGCGATTTTTTTTTTTTTTTTTTTTTCTTCTGTCTTTCCCTCCCTCCTTCTGTTCTGGCGCTTTTTCTGTCTGTCTGGTGAAAAAGGAAAGATAGGAGATGGAGGCTTCATTTTGTGTCTCACAAAAGACTTGTATTGTTGCTCTCTTGTCTCTATTTCTCACCGTATAAAACACCTCTCTCTCTGTTTGGGTGGAATTACATCTCGGAATATAAAAGGGAGGCTCTTTTTTCTAAACTGATGACACCACGCTTTCCTATCGAACTGTCTGGACTGGACTGGAACGGAAACGAGGGCTTGATTGACGGCAACGACTGCTTCTGGGAGTCCGAGTTTCAGTCATCTCAACTGTGTTTGTGTGTGTGTGTGTGTGTGTGTGTGTGTGTGTGTGTGTGTGTGTGTGTGTGTGTGTGTGTGTGTGTGTGTGTGTGTGTGTGTGTGTGTGAGAAGAGCTCGGGGGTGTGTGCGTCAGGGGAAGATTTCGTCAAAAACACAATGTTTCTGTAGCCACCTCCGCCAAACAGGATTTTCAAGCACACTTGATATCATCTGCATTAAGATGTGAAATTGTCCTTTTTCTTCTAAGAAAATCTCGAAAAAAAAGTTTATTGAAAAAAATATTTTTATGTATTTTCACAAAATAGCTTTTAAATAAACTTGCTTACATACTTGTTGCATATAAACATCTTAATGTGTGACTATTAAGAAGGAAAAAATACTAAACAGCTTCTAGTTCCATATTTTTAAAGCCAAATACATTGCATATGGGGCTGAGATGTTGAAATCATGTAATTAATTCTTATTCTAAACTTTCCTGTATATTTTATTCTTTGACATTTGGTGTTGATATGAAATATATGTCAATGCTTGACATTTGGAATCAATCCTTCTATGTTTTTCTTGTTAGAGTTGGTACAGCGATTTCGCTTTATACTTTCGTCTCTGTTTGCTTCAGCGCTTTTGTTGTTTGTATATTTTCTGACGAGAACCAGGGTTGTTCTACTTTGAAAAGGAAATTGAACTGTTTACACGCCATCAATGCAAAACAAAAACAGTATGGTATTATCCCATCCCATCCTGAAGTGACATCAAAAAGAGGCATCAACATCAACAGTACGTGGTGGTTTCAAATGCCAAATAAGTAAGAGTGCCAAATTCTAGTGCCAGTAGATATGAATATAGTCTTAATATAATCAATCACTGTCATCTCAGTGAATGTAAATGATACATTCTGTAATTTTTGTAACTAGATGTACAGTTGGTGGCAATGACAGTGCTAATACAATAGCCTTTACGCTTTGTTTTCCAGTCTCCATGTATTTTGCATTGATCTGACAATAAAGTAGCACCAGTTGCATGTTGTTGCCGCAAATACTACATACGTTTATTTCATTACTGCCAAACATGCGTTTTCATTTTAATGTTGAAGTTGTGAGGTTAATTGTTTGAAATTGGAAATACAATGTTAAACATATATACAATACATACATATATATACATATATTTTATATAAAAAGTTTGAATATGAAAAATTATAGCCCCTTTTCATCATGGCGTCAAAGCTAATCTGCTTCCATTGAATACTAGATTTGGTTACTTATTCAGAAAATACAGTTTTATTGTTTTCGGTTATGCAGTCCTAACGTAAGTTACTTACAATACTTATTCAGACGAGCACTTTTAATTACACATTTTATTTTATCTTTTCTAAATTGACCTATGAAGAGTCCTCCACTGCAACACAAAGGGAGGTAAAACTGTATTATTATTATCACTGTTGTTTTTGTAATCAACAATAGAAACATATACTGTAGTTGCTTATCAATTTCATCGCATATTCAGGCTATTCTCACTGACATTTTGTATATGGAATGTGTGCTAACTTGTTTATTTTTTGGGACTCTTTCTAAATAAAAGTGGCTGATCTCTTGTTATCTCATAGTGTGTGTCATTTATTTAGGATGAGTTGCGAAGCAAGCGATGGAATTTTCTTGAATCCTGGTTATTAAAATCTTAAATGGTCAGAAAAGTTGAAATGATGCGATGGAACGTGATTAGTTAACTTACTTAAACAAAAAGGTTAGTTCTGTCTGTCTTTTCAGACATTCAGGAGCAATGAGTGAGATGAGATGAGTCAGTACAGTAGGACAGTGTCACATTGTCTAGTGTTTATGGAAAAGCTGATCCTTAAGGGAAAATCCATCCAAAAAAAAAACAAGTTCGTAAACAAATTGTATTAGGTTTTTATGGAATACTATATTTGTTGAAGTCATTATTGGTCACATGAATTAAGTGGCCAACTGGCTGTGTAGTTTATCATTAAACGGAGCATTATTTGGCAGAGGTTAATTGGTTTAGTGCAGGGGTTCTCAACGGGGGCGGGAGCTACGTAGCTACGTTGGGCGTCCACTGACAAGATGGATCGATGACCAAGACCAGGTCAGTTAAAAGAAAATGGAATGGATGTCAAAATACTTAATTTTCACTGAAAAAAAGCTTTAAGTAAAAAAAAAACAAAAACTTAATTTTCATTTTAAAACATAATTTTAAAGCTTGGATGTGAAAAAAAACATAAGTAAGTTGCGGCTCTGTTCGCTCGGACATAAACTCAGTAATAAATGTAGTCTACGTTTCATATGATGTGTAAAATCTATATCAGCTCTTACCATTTAGATGGCATATGAATGAAATGCTTGTAGAATCTGTAGTTGTATTTGTATTGTTGATTTAATGTGTGAACGAGCGATGTAGAGAAGGTCACATAAAGCTCAATATTAGCCTGTAATGTGTAATATACTGTTGGAGTGGTAAGCAGGCCTATTGTTTTTGGATATTTGGGGAGTTAGGTGGTCCGTGAGGGTTTTTTTATTGGTTAAGTGGTGCTTGGTCTGAAAAAGTTTGAGAACCCCTGTTTTATAGGCTATGTTATGTTGTTAAATCTGAGATTTAAAAAAATAAGAGCGAGGCAAAGTCCTTGTATGTGTAAATTTACTTGCCAATAAACCAAATTCTGAATTGATTCTGACCAGTGTTCAGGCATTTTTGTGTGTTTTTAGACTTTTATTTAAATTTTTCTGAGTGATACAGGGCTGCTTGAAAAAAAAAAAAAAAACAGCGCCGCCCCCCTCAGGCTCGAAAGCATTAATGCATTAAAACACCACTAACTGTGAAAGCAAGTTAGCTTTTTTCTTTTTAAAGTTAAGAGGAATCCTTGCTCAGACTTGTTCCTTTGTACCCTGCTCGTTTTCTGCTGGAACACTTAAGAGTGCAAATTGTTTCGCATTTCTGACTGGCTGCTGTGTTTAACACCAATTAAATTTGGAATCTCAAACTTTTTACCGTTGCATTTGTTTAACACTCCTGAACAAAATTTCTATTTACCGTATTTTCCGGACTATAAGGCGCACTGGCATTTTTTGTTCCCTGGGTACATGGCATATTAGGGCAATTGAAGGTAAAACCAACAAACAATTATTTTAATATTTTTTATTATCATTTAGAAATGTTATTATGTAACTTCAATCCCAGATAATTTGAGTTTTTATAATCACACAATATAGCAGCCTAATAATAAGAAATAATATAACAATTTATAATACAATAATAAATACTAAGAATAATAATTACAATAATAATACAAACTGAATAATAATCAACATTAAAATTCAGGGGAGACAATTAGCCTACATTTTATTTGATGGGGGGCGGCAAGGGACCTGGATAATGGATAGGGGGGCGCTGGCCCAAAAAAGGTTGAGAACCACTGGTTTCGTCGAAGGCTCTATACACACACACACACACACACACACACACACACACACACACACACACACTGTCCAATCACAAATGTGTTAGTTATTTTCCCTGATTAGACCGCTCCTTGTTTGCAGACTGTGCTTGAGTGACAGCACTCTGACCCTCCTGTTAAAGGCTCTGCTCATCCGCACATGTGTTTTCAATTACTGGGGCTGATTAGCGGCGTGCTCAGGTTCAGGCTGGGTGAAGCTGTGCTGGGAGTTTCGTGATGTCACGAAACTTAATGAGCTAAAGCTGCAGTCGCACCACAAGGTGACATTCACTCTTCCACGCAGAACAGGTCTGGACAGAATCTCGGTGACGTAAGATAGTGACTCCTCGCAGGTTGGGGGAACTGCTTTAATGTTAGCCAGCTATATTATCTGCCAAGATAATTCACCATTGTTTTTGTTTTTGTTTTTGTTGCTGCTGTTTACATTCCTTCTGATGCCATTTAAAAAATAAAAAAAATACACTACTGTTTTTGTTTTGTCATGTGTTTCTTGTGTAACCTAAATGGACTACAACTGCATTTGGTTGTGCAACACTGTGTTGCAGAAGAACAATAAATGACAATAAAACCCTTGACCCCCAGGCCCACTGCTGTGCAGGGGCTTCAAGGCCCTCTAGCATTTTACTATTTTGGGCCGTCCCATGTAAAAGTTGACAATCAACGGACTGACAAAGCTAGCGTAATGCTAACACTAAAAACATATTCAACAGAAAACTCGAAGTAAATTTTCTTGAAAAAAGCTTGGATGTGAAAAAAAACTTTGCATGTTGCCCTCTTCACCTTGGCCACGACTGGGGCCGTACTCTCCTAATTGTCTTTCCCGGGGAGGGGGTTCGACACAAAAGAAGTGTCAGCACTATGGCCTAAAGCTTGTTTTGCAACATTTTTTAAAACATGAGTGCAGCACAGATGGATTAGCTCCACCCGGCTTCATACTGAGCAGAGGTCCACTCAGCCAGATAACACCTGTGCAGGTGTTCAAAGCCTTAATGTGTACAATAGTTTCACATGATGAAGACAAAGGTCTTGGTTTAAGTAAAGAGGTTTTTATATCATAAACACACTTTTATAGCCAGGAACACGTCTTTATAGTATTTCCTATTTTATTTAAGGACCAGCCGATCATTTATGCGTTCCCGGCCCTCAAGACATTTGAAACTGTCAATTGTGTTACTGTAAAAATAGAAGAAATTAATATTTACTTGCTTGTGTCCACCACACTAACTTAAGACTAAGCCTTTGTAGAGTGTTACAGTCCATTGAAAGAGAATAAATCTCCTCATGAGTTTAAAGCTGTAGAGTTATGAGGTGGCTTATTTAGTCCACCCTCCTGCTGCTGAGTGCTAATGAATGTCTCGTATCTCCATGAAGATGGTTGACTTCCCTCTGCTCCATAAAGATAATCCCTCTTTTCTCCCAATCAGGCCATATATTCCCCTCCAGTTCTTTGTATTCGCTTTCCATCACACCTTGAAGTAAATGACATCACAATAAAGTCTTGTTGTGGTGCCACTCGCTCCTTGTACAGTCGTAAGTGGACTGTCGCTCAGGGACGGCAGATCTAGAAAAAATGTTTTACCGGATGTCATATTGACCATTTATTCAGCACTTCAAGACTTCACTGTGTATTTCTAGTGTGTAAGAGGTCGATTGTTTCACATTTTAATAACAAATAGGTTCCTGTGAACCTGACATGAACTATAGTGGCAACGGAGAACTTTATGTGTAAATTATACTGGTATATCTCTGAACTGGGGAACAAGATTTATCATCTCTCAATATGTTTGGCACTCTGGCAGTTGTAATCTTCATGAACTAAACTCTGTGACAATTTTATTAGACATTCTTCTCCCTTAATGGAAACTATTCTAGTGACTGTTTGGAACAGGCTGATTGCTTGGCTCCCAGTATTTCTGCTTGCGGCGTTCTCGAAAGTCTCTCGTTGTCTCCGGGGATGTAAAGAAGAGTTTGGCTGTAAAGTAAGTGCATCCAGCATCCAGCAGCAAAAGTGAACTGCAGTTGATGAGCCGCAGCCTGTAAAGGCCCACTGAGGTTGACGTGCTTGACTCAAGCTTGAGATTGAGAGTTTATTAATATTGTACGGGTCACATGAAAAAAAATTGCACCAAATTTGACACATCCTTGACTGCCCAGCAATACACCGGCAAGTGTGAAGTCGATTGGATGAAAGGCTCTTGAGATTTTTTTGAAGGAGACACACACAAACACAACACAACACAACACAACACAACACAACACACACAGAGATGCCTTGCTCTTTAGTTAAAGTCATTGAGACCAAGAATAGAATCTAAGTGTATATGTGCTGCTGCCCAGGTTTCCTAACTGTTGTGGAAATTTATCATATAGTCTTATAGTTATATTTTGTCTCTATAAAGTTGTTACTTGGCCTTACAATGTTTTCTCACATTTGTAAGACGTGATGATGTCCCTGCCTGCTGGCATGTGACAGACAGTAAGGCACCACCTTGACCATAGTCACTAAATCAGCAGGCGGATGTTAACCGTTGTAATTAACACATCTGCTGTCTCTGTGCCTTTGTTCCCATTTGGCAGACAGAAATGTGTGTTACCTGCTGTCCTGCCCATGCACCTCTACTGTATAAATGACTTGTGTTTCTGCATACTCCTGATCGGATTCTTGCAACACTCGTTGGTGCAGGTTATCCGTCCTTTCAATTGAAAACGATTAACTCTGTTGTAACAATTCAAACTCTTCATTAAATAACAGCAAAGCCCTAACTTCTATATTTGTTAATTTCTTATCCGAAGGCGATTCATTTTTGAATTACCACCACACTAACCACCCCGTCTTGTTACAACTGCTCCATGTATGTTCAGTAAAACGTGACAGAAGCCATGTGGTCCTGCGATTCCAAAGGGACTTCCTGGGTCACTGTCACTGTTTTGCGTTCATCTCAGTATTTTTACAGTCTCTTACCTTACAATACGCTGTAGAGTGTCCATATGTGGTGTATGACGGTACCTTGAAAAGAGAGGGAACACAAACACTCTGATTTTCTAAAAAAAGAAAAAACGCTCTTTGCTCGGGGCAAACATGGCTCTCTGCTCCCCACGTACTCCACCTACACTCCTCTCACATATCCTGATCTACACACTGGCGTAGAGGAGAGGGGTTGCTCACCATCTGGTGTTAAGTTGGATCAGATGGCTCATGGTTAGTGGACACATCTGGACAGCCTGAAAATACTTTACAGTGAGGGGTTTTGCCAGGTGGACAGCACTTCAGGGATCATCTTTTGTGTTTGCTATTGTTTACATGCATTTGTGATTTAAAAACCTGTTAACCTTTATTTGTTGCACGAAAGAGAAGACAAAAATATCAGTCCTGTGCATGATGTCGACCAAAAAACAAAGATACAGCAGAAGGTCTTCCTGACAAGATGGGTGACTCTCGGGGGGGACACTAAAACCACACTGTGTCTCACGTACATTGTATGATTTATGGACAGTTTATAGCTAGGGTTATGTTATGCAAGAGTATTTATGATAATAGGTTGCTATCAACCAAAGTGCACATTGCCAGCAGTCATATTTCACAAAATGTGAGCATACAAAAAGATACAGTATATGTATAAATGAATGTTACATTTGTGTAGATTTAAGCTATGTCCACAGTTTAATATAATTTAATAGGACCCTGGAAGTTATTTGCAAACGCGGGGGAAAAAAGACAGAAAATGATTAGCGTAAAATCTGAAACCATCTTATAAAATGAAATTGAATGAGACAAGTAGGTAAAGTCTTGGAATTTGGAAGATATAAGTGTGTGAGAGTTACTGTCCCTCTACAGCTTAAAGGTGTTGAAAAATTAAGCCTTCCTAATGTATGTCTTCTTGATCCTCCTTCCTTTAATGGCGGAAGGATTTAGCTGCTAATTTAGATATCCACAATTTGAAAGAAGAAAAAAGAAAAATATATTCACAAAAAAATAATAAAGTTTTGCCTATGAGACGGAATCAGTTATGCTTTTTATATACTACCTGTTGAATACAAATACAAACAACTGTACCTTTGCCTAAATATCCACTCAATAATTTCCAGGTTCCTTTCCTACATAAGCACCATATTGCTGTTTGACTTTCACCCACAATAAAGAGATTTTCATAACCTTAATCAGTCCAGCTTTCTGTAGTGTTAGCCTTTACTTTAAGACCAATGACATCTTAAAGGTTAGGATTGTCCCATGGCTACATGGCAAACATTTTGCTGCTTTATGAGAGCAGCCTAAGGTTTCTTGCCATTTATTGCTTTTGAACTTTTTAGATGTGCAAGATGGAGTAATATTATCAGTACTAATGTAACTATATCCGTGTTGTTGTCCAACTTTAAAAAGCTAACCAACGTTTGATAGGATTTAGTTTTTCTTCTATGCGGAAACTACTTATTGAAGTTACATTCCCCAGGAGAGATGCTATCATTCCACCAATCAGTCTCACCACCGTTGTGTAATCAAGTGTGCTTATGGGCCATTAGTTCAGCCAATCATGGCACGGAGGGATGGTTAACCAAAATTAATCTTCACCCACGTGAGCAATCAGCCTGAGAGGCGCGAGCTCTGCCTCTCTCTGTCGTCCTCCAGCATTTCACGTTGCCGGTTGTCAATGGATGTTCCAATAGGATCCTCCATGGGCTGAAGCTAATGATGACGGAAGGTACACAGAGAACGGCCTGAATCTGCCACCTCATATAGGAGACATCAATAGCACAGCCAGGGCAATGCTTCATCTTCAGCTTTATTAACTGAGGCCTGACTGCCTACCTTGGGCTCATTAAAATACAGCAATGACAAAGAAACAATCACGCAGCAATGATGGTGCAGGTTTAAGACGCCAGAGCTTTTAGCAACTGACGGATTACAACTTTCATTATCTTATTGCCGTGCACATTGTCGTATATTTTTAATCATTTCATACAGCACTGAAACACTGCTTTCGATCAGTTCAGCAAATTGACAGAATGTGATTATTTTTCTATCTAGTCCAAAATAAAGAATCAATTGTGAGTAACAGATGTGGTGACATTTATTTTTCTCATTGATCCATTTCATCTCTACTTTTAACTGGTTACATTTTTCAGTGACATTTGTGGTTTGGCGTCAACGTAATGGAAGTGACGCCTCACCTAAATGTCACCAGAATGCGTTCAAGATGACAATTTGTGTCAAATTATAATTGACTGATTCGCCCATTTAAAAAAAAAAAAACAATGGAACATACAGTATCAAGTATATGACAGATCTCGAATGAATTATGTTTCAAAACATCTGCAACTGATGCTTTACTGTCGTAGGGGATGAAAGGCAGAGGACAGCCATGTCCAGTCCTTTTAGCACCTGAGCTAGTAAGACGGCAACGATAACACAGGATCAGATTAATTTACTTCACACTGATTCAGATGGCCTGGGACAGGGATTAGCTTGAGCCTCGCAGACCCCAACAGCAAAGTGATGTTTACTACGACACAGCGAGATTACACATGTAATGAGTAATGTTTCCTTCGGTAGGAATTCTTTTTTTTTTTTTTATAACAAGGTCACACATAATTGTTTAACCTAATTAATTGCAATCTCTTTTTACCTAACTGGATCAATATAATTCATTTTATCTCACAGGAAGAAGCCTGGAGATGTGAAATTATTCCTTTTATCTCAAATGAAGAATTTGTCAGAACTGCTTTTGTTCTCGTGGCATTAGATAATAGGACCTGCGGTCTTTGAACCAGTATTGAGCTGAAGTACATCCTGCTGGTGCATATACTGATGCATTAGCAATGTCTACATTTTTTTTGTTGGCCTAATTACAATCCATTAGTATATACATATATTCAAATATATTCAAACCTTAGACTCTACACAGTGTGGATTGGCAGAATTGATGGTAGCATACAATGTGACTACATCTCTGTATTTGCTTGTACTGTTCATTATCTTTTTCTCCGTGTACAAGATCTAATAAACCTTCAGTGTACGACATCACGTCGGCCTCCTGCAGCTTCTTTGGTTTCCAGTACTCAGCTCATTAAGATTTTCCCCCCTCACAGTCTGCCTCAAAGACAATTCACAATTTTGATGTTGGATGCAGCAAATTTACATAGAGTATTTACACTGGTGAGATAGATGATAATTGATTAGCATTTGGAGCCAATTAACTCAAAATGGCTCCCGGTAGCCAATACATTATCTTGTCAGGAAGAATGTGCTCACAGATTAGTGTCGAGACAAGAAAAAGGATGGTTCCAAAACCAATCTGGCAACTCTGATTTACACTTAATTGATGTCGTACATGATATTTAGACTGGCATGACTTAAAATAATGAAAAGACAACGAAGCTGAATTTACAAGCTGATATAGAATTCATAAAAAACGACTGCTGACTCCTTTAAGCTGCCTTCACTTGACAGGAAATGTTCTCTGCCTTGAGGTAAAGACAGTTAGTTAGTTTTGTTTCTATGGTTACCTCCCCTGCTCGCCTGTGATGCTTCATACAGCTGTTATCTCGTTGGTGGCACTTTGAAAGGTCAGCGGCAATCGAGGTTAAAGTTGAAATAATTTGAACTTTGAGCGCTCGGTGGCAAAAACTCTCTCCACAGGTAAACGCCGCCACCGCCAGTGCAGAACGGTTTTAACGCTGATCATGTGAAAGCAGCTTTAGACACCCAAAAGTAGCTTAACAGAGGGCTCTCTGCTTTTTGAAAAAAACCTAAATTTTGCAAGGAAATGATTACTTATTTTTGTGCTGGTGAGGTTACAAATCCTCATGATCGTCCAGAAGCTAGTCGACAATGTCACTGATAAAATATTGACATCACAAACTATAGCCTTGTTCATCAATGTTGTCTTAAAGTGGTAAAGGAGGATACAGAGATAATGTAGACTTGGGGTACACCTCTTAAAGGCAATGACATTTCCAATGCAGATGTGACATTTTCAAATAATTTCTGCTTGTCTTATGCACAGCCAGTAATAGAAGGGTTCATTTGAGTTTACTCCTTTCATTCGTCCATAGCTCTAATGGGGGGAAAAGACATCTCTTTACTGGAAGTAATCTAATCATCACAGAGTGATTAGAAACCCTGAGTGACTGCCGATGCATCTCACCACTGCCGTACAGAGCGAAGATGAGCAACACATTTCTGGAGCAGCCGAGGTGGTGGGTGGTGTTGTATGCTGTAAAACAGTTATCCTCTGGCTGGGTTGTCATGGCAACAGTGTTAGCTGGGTTTCTCATGTTCCAGTACGGCGTGTCACCCCTGTAGCTGCACGTTGGCGCGTGCGGAGGGGGGAGGGGTCACTCTTCCGTGCGCACGCCACCATTTTAAGTCAACCGTGAGAATAAAACAAACAGCTGTTGTGTTCTATCAGCGGAGCGGATATATAATCATGTGTGATTCAGGATGGAGTGACAGCGAGGGGGGGGTTCAAGATGAACCGAGAGCTTCTCTCTTGAGCGAGGTTGAATACATTTCCATGGTAACAGACCATGGCAAGCTGTTGTTCTGTTGTTGTTGTTTTTCTGTTTTTTTTTTTATTGCTTCAAGCACGTTGAAGGTGTGCGAGCAGCTTTGAGGTGGCATTTCTTCGGCAAATGTCACAGATGCAACTCAGTAGACGCAGCGTCTGTGTTTAATAGCGGTGACATTCAAAATAAAGCAAACTGAAGATTTGCACTTTGATTACATTTTATTAATTTATGAGTTTCCTCAGTGGTGTGACAGGTTAAGCACTATACGTGCCGCAATCAATCAGATGTCTGCGTGTGTGTCACAAAGATCCATCTTCATTTCCGTTTTCCTAGACTAAGAGTCATTTCGTAACATTGAAGCCAGCAACACAAATGAAACAGAAACAGCAGTCACAAACTCACAATTCTATCTTTTCTAGCAATTTATCCATGAAGAATGATTCCCTTTCCCCTTTCAATTTCTCCACGTTGTTCACGCTCACTTGCTTGCCAATGCTGGCTAAGCAATAAACTAATGTACTGTCTCATAATATTGTAGAATATATGACGATGTACAGAGGTTGACCATCCTGAGATGCTGCTGTGATCTCTCTAGAAAATCATTGTTTTCCTTTTTTGAACTTCAAAAACCAGGGAAAGAATACCACTTCTCAACTAAAGATCTTTGGCTTTTAGGTGAGTGAGATGTAACATCAGAGGTTACACGTTTAATATGCATAGAAACACATGTTCTTAATTTTTGGTTTTGACAAAATATGTAATTTTTTCTCCGAAAAACATGAAAGTATGTTTTCTTGCGCATTCGCACAAGCAAATCTTTTAGGTAAAACCTCATCCTCATCATTCACTGTTGCACTGATCCAAAACAATGTTTGCATCCCTCTATTGTGTGATAGAAATAAATACATTTTAGCATATTTTTCGTATGTTTGTGAATATGCACGTACATGTTTACACAATCAGTGAGGTATAAGGTTGCCAAGGTCTGTAATTGAAATTTCTAAATATTCAATACATGAAGGCAAAGTAAAAATCAAATATTGAACTAGTCAAAAGCGACTCCTAATTCAGCAAAATGGCACTATGCACTAAAAATGATAAATGAAAGAAGCTTCGAATTAATGATGACTGTGATAGGAAATTGGTAAACAACATTGCAGCTCATCTTAAGACAGACACATTATGCAGCAGCTGTTTGGGGTGTGTCACAGTGAGTTGCCATCTGTGCAAAAAAGTCGCTTGCTATTTCCACTCCATCTTTATTCACAAAACTTTGAAAAAAAGTTGATTTCCACTGAAAATTACCTGAAATTCGAATTTAGTTTTTTTTAATTTAATCTGAATTGTTTATCCGTCAGTTTGTGACAAGGTTTTGCCTAAAACATTTTTTATTTCAGTTAGAAACAAATTAAATGGCTACCAGAGATTGAGCAGTTTAGAATTTGTACCGGTTTTCAAAGGAAGACTCCACCCTCAGACAGACACCATCTGCAATGTCCCGTTACCGATGGAGCTGCCATTGTCAGGGGCGTTAGGGGAAATGGACCTCTCGTCTGGGAAGATGGATCTTCCATGTCCACTGAAGACCACCAAGATTAAATCTTTCATCACACTGGCTTGCCCTGATTTATGTTGCCTATGTAGATTGCAATGCTATTCACATGAGCAAACTGCCTCTCAGCTATGCATGAGCAAAGGCTCATACTGCTGTTGATCAGCAGCTGTGTGTGTATGTGTGGGTGTGTGTGTGTGTGTGTGTGTGTGTGTGTGTGTGTGCATGCGTGAAAATAAGGGTGAGGGATTGGGTGTACGTTTATGCGTGTGTTTGCTTTAGTACTTGTATCTTTGTGAGGACCATTTTGAGTTTTAAACCATAAGAGTGAGGACAAGTTTGGAAAGCAAAGGCACATTTTGGCACATTACTCACTGCTTCAGAAGGCTTTTTCCGGGTCAAGGTTGCGATTAGAATTAGATTAGGTTTAAGATAAGGTGCTAGGCATGGTGGTTGAGGTTAAAGTTATGACACCAGAAAGTGGCACAGTGACATTTTTCAATGTGTAGGGCTGTACTGGTTATGAAATTAAGCCCGGGACTTTGAGACGGAGAGGCCTTTTGTGTGAGCGACAGAAGGCATATTACTACTTTTACAGTTTTTGTGATATAAAGAGAATCTGATAATGCTGAAGACTTTCAAGGCACTTTAAGATGTCTTGCCGACACCTGCCTCAGTGTGTACAGGCACGTTACCACTGCACTGAATCAAAACAAGACCAGGCCAGTCAATCCTCGGTGAGCTGGAACACTAAGTCACAGTTTACTGACAACTACTGCTAACTTCTGTACCAAAACATGTCAATCAATAGAGAGCTAAAATAGTTACAAAGTTATAAAATAAAATAAACTAAAATGCCATCATGGTGAAAATCACTGAGCCAATCAATTAAAACAAAAAACGAGGATCAGTACAAATTGGTAGGGCCGCTCATATCCCCCCTGAATATTGAAAGTATTAGTTTGGCCCAGTTTGGCTGTCAGCATTCCACTCTGCTGTCTCCGGCTGTGAGGGCCAGACTGGCCCATGTGACGACCATACAGTAACTACTCACAACAGATTTTGAAAAATAAAAACTCTATGACCACCGGCTGGGTCCACCTGAATTGATTGGCCATTCAGGTGTCTTTCTAAACTCTCCAATTGCCAGTGTGCTCCTGTCAATGCATCTTCTCACAATATGTGGATCTAAAAGTTTGGAGGTGTAGTGACGACTCACATGGCTAGTTGGTAAACTTCTGTAGTTAACCCCTGGCACTCATCCTAACACTTTTTTTTTTTTCATGATTTCAGTAGATAAAGAGTTACTGAAGGGAGAACAAAAGCTCTCCAAGTTAGGAAGTAAACAAAGCTGTTTGTGTGGTGCGTGTACAACACTGCTAATAGGCAGCACTAGCTTCCTCCACTTTTGACACTTTGGCTCTCTGTTCCCCCAAAGGTCATCACTGTCAAGTCCTCTCGCAGGGGTCAACACCACAAATCTGCATGTCCTAGTTAACCAATTTTACTACAGAACTTAGCCGTTTAAACTTCTGGTGTGACCCGGGCTCTAGGGGCTGAGCATATGTTGTCAATGATGGTGCAACATCATTTATATATTTATTTTTTCTGAGGTTCAGAAATACATACATTCAAGTAAAGTTCAAATATTGCTTTACATCATTTATTTATTTATTTTTAGTCATTCCTTTTTCACATTTCCATGAGTCCAGGTGGAAGCGTGCGGTGGACCCAGGAGACCTATTGACATATGGACTGGTTTGACGATACGAGCCAAGAGAGAACAGAAGGACACTTGGCAGGGGAGGTGAGGAGGGATTGACACTGTTTCCATGGATGGATGACCAGTTATACAGTACAGTCTCCTCACCAGGATTCCATCTCTGTGTTCACCCTCATAAACACTTCCTCAGGAGGAGGGCCATTGATTTTCCTTCAGGAGAATCTAATTCATTCCAGGGGGAAGCCTGCATGCAACCCTAAAGTATTTTCAGAGAACACCACCATTTGGATGCTCTCTGATGAAGTAGTCTGATACAATTCTTTTTTAATTCTGCAGTGGTAAACCGCTGGGAATACTTCTTCAGTGCACTGCAATATTGATTTTAGAAAATTAGACTCATTGGGCTGGGGTTAATTTAGATTCAAGAAGAAAAAATTCTGAAGTCATGCTGACGTGATTTCTATATAATAGATATAACATTCATGTGAACATGAATAATTCCAGGAAGGAATCTGTATTGAGTGGCACAGATCTACAGATGTTAGTAAAATCAATGTCAAGATTGGCACAGATCCACCCATTAAATCACATATCCACCCTCAGCTTTGGCCTACACTAACCACCATCCCTAAAGACACAGCTGGGTACAAGAAAGGAGACAGGACAAACAGCATACATTATAAGACTGGGGATGGGTTCCTAAAGCCCTGAAGGCTAAGAACTCATAAATTGCTTGTCATCGGATGAACAACAGCCCCTCTGGGACAAACCCCTCCGGCAACATAATGGTACAAACCACCTGGAGTTTCCCAACTGGATTAACGGTTCCTACTGTACCCAGGGGGACTTGGCAGGACATCTTTGTGACTTGTTATCGTTCAGTGTTGGGCAAATTGTGGGCTTGATGAGATGATATGGGTGACAGTACATTAGTCAGTGGTCAGTGTATGGCTTCTTTGCTGCAACTGCCTTAAGTATAACCACCTCTTTTACAAACAGAAGACGGTGTTTACAACAAATTTTAAGTGTCATGTTTGAAAGCTGTACTTTATGTAAGGTATTTTTCTTAGCCGATACTGTCTATTTCAATTCTTTCATATTCTGAGCATGTACACACAATGCATTATATTCCCTGCATAAACCTACACAGCAAACGTGCAACATCAGATAGATATCATTAGTCCATTAGTCCAGACTCTCTGTGTTTTTGAGACAATGTTGTCACGGTTTGTAGGGCTGGGACCTTTAATGTCCAGCTAAAACTCCTTTTTGGTAAATGTGGATGTCCAACGCATACATTGTTTGGTCAGGACACATTCAGAACCCTATGAAAATGTATTTTGGACATCCATGAGGAGCCTTCAGAAGATTGCTAAAACTGTAATAACAGGACTTAAAAGGTGTTGTTTCATTTAGAACAACATGAAGAAGTATGTTGAAAGTCTTCATTGACAAAATGTCTATAAAACTCAGTCGTAAAAACTTTGACTCCTCAAGTGTTGCCTTTGAATAATGGAACGGCTGAAAACATGTACAATAAATTACCATCTGTTAGAAGTGACCTTGCTCAGTTGTCCAACAAGCCATAAGACTTATAAGAGAGGAAATCGGAGAAGAATATTTCCCGATTTCCTCTGATCTCTTTACAAATATCCATATGGCCTGCCAACATATGTAGATTTATAGTTAAGGCAGTAAGCACATTTGTCATGCAGGCTGGCTTGTTAATTGTAAATATGTTGATGTTTTTTTTTCCAGTTCTTAGATTCATCCTCTTTCCCCTCATTTAGTCATAGACGGTTACAATGTATTATCTTGCTTGTCGTTGCCAGCTCCAATTGTTGCCCTGGGGAACCTCTTGTTCTCACCTGTCAGCATGGACTTTTGTGAGCAGGGTGTAATGCAGGTGGATACTCATGCTGTCCCCGAAACCCCAGGAAGTGAGAAGTACATGCTTTCTGGGAGGGTGGAAAATACCATTGGGACAGGATGTGGCCTGGCGCTGTTCAGCAGGATGATTCCGATCCACAAGGGACAAGTCATACCACCATGGTTCTTGGCTGGGGCTGTACTTACTCCTTTCCCAGTTTAGTTGGCCATGAGAGTTACTGCTGAAGCCAAAGCCTGCCCCATTCTCTCCTATTAACAGTAGCTAAAAAATCCCCTTTCTCTCAGTAGCAGCAGCAGTAGCATCATATATTCAATGTTTGTTTTCCTAATCTCAAAATACTGACTAACAAGGAGCTTAAATGCTCTAAATGGTCGTCTGGTAAAACGCTAGGAAGATCTTCCTTTTCCTTGCACCGGAGGATGAACATTCCCAACTAAACATGTTGGTAAACCAACTTTGTTCATAAAGCCATGACATTTACTATGATGGTAGAAGAAATCTTGGTACAGTTTTTTAACTTCCCATGTGTTGGACAAGGTGCAACTCGACAGCCGAGGGTGCTGGGAGGTCTGTCAGCAGCGCCAGGTTTTTGGCACCGTCACTGATTGGGAAACCAGGGGGAATATCCTGCTAAGGTGTTATATTGTTTCCTTGTGTCTGTCTACAGGGAGTAGATGCAAGCACAAACACAAGCTCATGTGGGTGTGCCCTTAATAGCTTTTGCAATTATTGTGACCACCAGCAGTTGAGCTGAAGAAAAGTAGAGGACAGTAAGCGTTGCTGTGACTTTTTAAAGAAAGGCCCCGTAGTAGAGGTGGAAATCACGTATCACTTTGCTTATTCAAATCACTTTGTTCAGTTTAGTTCAAAGATTTATAGTCACATATTTGGTCACTATGACTGGAAGTATACTGTAAAGCATACAGTATTTGAGTTTTCGACATGCAAGACATTTTTGGCATACATTCAATCGTATGATTTTGGCCAGAGGAACAGACATACGGTGCTTTCACACCTGACTTGTTTGCTTCTGTTCAGACAAAACTCCGGTGGGTGTGTGCCTGTTTGGTCTGTTTCATTAAGGCTGTCGAGTGAACTCTGGTGGCGCCCCAAACAACTGCACCATGACCGCCTGAAAAGGTTTTGAGTCTCGATCCACCTGTTCCAATCAGGTGCACTTCATTGTACTTGTGGTGTACTATAAAGCAGACCCGCCACAGGATTTTATATTGTTAAGCTGTCTTTTTGGTATGAATTCAAAAGCTGAACTACATTTAAACTCACCTGCTAATCTGAAGCAATCTCTATAGGCAAGTAAGTGATGTGATTTAATCTCATCAGAACGTGAAAAGGGGTTAAAACAGAAGCGTGTTGTGCCAAAATTGTCCTTTTGCCAGTTCCTCATAGACAAATATTACCATATTATAATGGTACCTCTTTTCATTCTGTTTCTACATGCCCGTTGTTATTCATGACATATGAGGTCTAGTTGTAGTCTCAGCTAATAATGCTTATAATTTCTAAATAATCAGTGTTTTCTTTATGAGCTCTTTTTGACCACCATTGGAGAAGAATAATGGCAAAAAAATCCCATTTTTGTCCTATTACTCTGATGATAAAGGATAACACCATAACCGTCTGATGAATAATTGACCTGCGTGTCAATATGGGAAGGGTCTCAAAAAAAGGAATCGAACTATAGTTTTAGTCTGATTGAATTACTTATTTTAAGAAATGTATAACCAGGTGAGCCACTTAGGCCTTATATGAACTGTGTTAAATTATTTCACATCTTTCACATGATGGTTTGCAACACCTATCAAAATCCAACTCCATTCCATACAGATAACATTGACATACCTATGAGCTGTGTCCCTGAGGGTTCAACTTTGAAGCTTCTTAGTGATAGACATACAAACACCCACATTGTATATTGAAGGTAGTCCAGACAGCAAAGCAGCCCCCCCTTGTGTGAAGCCTGGAACTCAGTAGATTTCCGTTTGCCAGTGATATCCCCCTCACACACCACCCTTTCTAAATCTTCAAACACACACATGCACACTGTTCCCCAGAGGGTGATGGATCTCAGCCGCTACTCTCCTCTGTCAGGCTGTAATAAGGCTGTCCATGCCTGCAGCCTTCGTCTATTTGGCCCCTGATCTATCAAACCCATGCCAAGGTGTCAGAACCTATTAACCAGGAGAGCCATGGGCCACGCCCATCAATATTATGTTTACGTTCATTGCTTCAGATAAACTCCATCCATCAATGTTTTTCAAAGACGATGCGGAAGACACACATGCACAGGACAACACAGGTATATAAAAAAGGAGGGATGGATGTCCAGCCCCGTCCTTAAAAATGACACACAATAGTAGGTGTCCATTGTTGGAGTGTCATCACATCGGTTATTAAGAAAGAGTGAGACATAAGCGTGGCCATGTTGTGCTACATAAGAAGAAAAGAAAGCATTCATAGGTGCTTCAGAGAGACGGAGGGAGAGTGAGATGTTGTGTTTTTGTGAGAAGGAACTGCAGTTGTAATGAGACATTGAGAAGCAGAGATACAGACCGACATCAAACATTTCAACTGAATACCACAACCAAAGATTTGAAGCCGCCGCTGTCTGTGCAGAATAACAGAGCTGCACTGTGGAGGTGGACAGATTGTGACGACAGGTGCTCCTCAGCAGTTATCTGCTTCTAAATGGAAACCCATGCCAACCGCCACCCACCGCTTTACTCCCTGATCTAGCCCAGCACTTCTATTTATCTCAGCATTAGACTTCTCTCTCCTCTCAGTCCCTGTTCACATCTCTCTATATTCTGCCACCAAACCAACAACAAACCAACATGCAGACTTAAAAATTATATTTTCTCAGATTTTGACGGACTAATGTATCAACCAAAAACCATTTAATACCAACTCTTCAACACTCAAACTCATCCGACCCCAGCGACAAATAACCAACATTAATCAACACTCAAAAGATAATCCACATGCAACAATAATCAATAAAAACACCAGCAGCCCAGGCTAACCACAGAACTTGTAGTCTGCATTTGTCCTTTAAGTGTTGTTACAGTTTTGAGAAGAGCATGTTAGCTTCGACATAGCTTGTGACAGATGTATTCAGAGATCTATAATAAAAAGGCGACTAGTCTTGCAGCCAATGCGCCTCAGTGGTCAACCGTAGTACTGCAAGGAAAAAAATCCCCTGCGGCCTAAAAAAGCTGCCATTACAAAAGGGACTTCTTTAAAAACGTCTGACAGTATAATTATTCTTTGTTGCACTCTTGACATATGAATTTTTAAACAATGAAGGCTTAAAACTTTCCGAGAGCCTGCACATGAGGTCATCCGAATGTAAAGGCTATGGGATCAGTTTGACCAAGCAAGCAGACCAACGCACATCCATGGGAGCCACTTGCCACTGCCAACTTGTATTTACAGCCAACACACCATTTTTTGCGTTAGTAGTGACAATAAACTATCCTAGCATCAGCTAACCCACAACCAACACGTCAATGGCCAACAGATATTTGCCATATAATGTCTTACGTCTGGCAGCAAAAATGTATTTTCCTGCTAGTTGTCTCTGAATATGAAAACCAGCACCAACAAGGCTGTGGGAAAGGTAAGACATTTGCATCTTTTGCATCATTGAATTATTGTGTTATTTTCCCCTCTGTCATAGATCACTGGTAGTCTTTGCAATCACCGCTGTCATTATACAGTTGAATGAAGAAAGATTGCCCACAGCTTTTAGCAAATAGAGGCCCTCACATGGAATATCAACTAAAACCTTCAGTGTGGTTCAGAGAGAGAGAGAGAGAGACAGAGAGACAGAGATACACATCAGTGACTTCGAGTCCAGGACATGCCCTCCTCACACTTTAGATGGGAATCACTCTAATGCATTATTTAACTGGTGAAATTTAAAAAGTGCAAGAAAGGTTTTTCATTCTTCTTTTGGCTATAGAGCAGCCGGAACATCACAAGGGATTAACACAACTGTGTGAATCTCAATTGAAAGTTTTACAGAGTGCTGTTTAGAAAGTGTTAAATTAATTAGTAAATGAATAATGTTAAAGCCACAGAAGAATTAAATATAAAAATAAATGACTCATGTTATTATAGTGATATAATTATAAATATTAAATATTAAATATTTTTATTATTATAACTCACATCCTCCCTGTGATTTATTCATCTCTGTCACGAACAGCAAAGAAGACATTTTTTGCAAGTTGCTGAGAACATTTTTAACATCATTTTGGATCATCTGGGTTTTTTATATACATAAAAAAAATATTGCCATCTTGTAACACTTTCTGTGGTTTCCCATGCTTAGGCATAGCATTGTAAGACTCCAGATTCATACCTTAACAGCCTTTGTCATCCTCACCGCACAGTGAGAGTCTTGTAGCTTTGTTGGCAACTATGCTTAATGCTGCAATGTTCCTGTATTCAATTAAGGTCCACAGTTTTGGAGATGATGGGCAGGTATGGTTAATTGTATTAATATTGTAAACTGTAGTCCAAACTAAAAATACCCTTTGTAGTTGTGTGTTAATAATTTAACCCAAGAGAACAGAATCATTCTCTTGCTGCAAATACGCTTTGCACAGTGTTGGCATTAAAATACAAAGTCCCTTGAAATATGTGTTACTTCAGTGCCTCAAAACGCTGACCTGATTATCCTCATGTATAAAGTTGTTAAAAAAAAAAAAATTAGCTCAAGCTGATAAAGATGGCAGCATTACACACTCAATTCTGATTTAAATAATCAGCCTCAGATCCCATAAAGGCTTGAGCTAAAATACTCAATGTTGCCCCAATTAATAATTAAAACCCTATTTCATGATGGAAAAAAGTATTGAGCTTTCCTCTTTTGGAAAGTTTGTTTTGTTCACATTTGCAATATAGTTGACCAGCATTCATTCATTCATTCATTCATCAGCGTGGTGAATGTTCAATAATCACAGGGATCCATATCTATGTTTATATACAGTATGTCTCCTGTGTATGTGTGGGTCAGTCTGGCTTCACTTGACTGGTTCCTTTCTCAATCACAGTAAAACTATTTGTTACACTGAACACTCCAACCAACATTATTCCTTCTGGTGTCCTCCAAGGTTCACTCCTCGGTCCCCTAATTCTGACATATAATATATGTGCATATTATACGTATAGTGAACACTGCATAAGAGAATCACAACTTACTAATAATTTATACCATATAACTTCATCATTAATCATATATATCAAGAAGCTTTTTATTCTATTCTCTAAGTACTAACTAGTACTACCTGCTTTCATGCCATGAACGAGGAATTAAATCTAATCATGAGATGTAGTATCAGGTGTCATGCAATCAAACCTACAGTTGTTTCCAGCTAAGTGATAACATTAATTGTCTGGATTCTAAACATTATTGGCTGGCTTGAAACATTTGGACACTGTGCCAGAGTACATGTAGGGTCATTTAAAGACAGGGGACTGGTTTGAATATTGTTTAGGAGATGGACGGAGAGGAGTCAGTAATTCAAAACCCATTGTATCAAATGTATAAGGGTTGCTAATATTTTATCCTACTTTAAAGAATAAGCTATGATCCTTCTGATTCCAAAGCAAATGAAGAGCCTCTATTGGCAGCCACTCGATCAATGGACCTCTGTGTTCAATTAATAATAAAGGATAAAGGACATTCCATTAATAAAGGACATTCATTTTTAGAATTGGCAGTGATCTTTGACAGTAAATTCCATTTCAAATGCATTTACGAGTATTATAGTTGGCCTGACCGGCCCTCTGGAATATTGCCCATAGCAATTCTCATTTTCATTATTGGAACTACTATATAATGGAGTCACTAACTGAATTTTAAGATATAAATGTTGGGAATTATTGAGCAAACTAGAAAAAAAACATCATCCAGGAATTAAGAAAAAAAAGTTATTTTTCAATTACAAAAAGAAAAAGAAAAGTATTTGTGATGTTGGGTGTTGCAATACCTTGTACTGGAGCTGTATTTAAAAAATGTCATTCAGCTTTTTTTGCCTTTTCTTATGTATCAAGAATTTTATTTGATTGCAAATTCCACCCCTACACTCAGGATTGATGAAAATAAACAAATGTAAAAGGATTTCAACCAACAATTGCGTCTCCCTTCCCCAATACCCTCCCACAAAAACATCTACCCCTATCAAGGGGAAAATATGAATCAAATCCCCATTTTTTATCAACTAAACACAGTCTTGTCTTGCGTGATGAATAAAAACCCTTTCAATCTTCCCTTACTGCCTTTTATTAGTTGTTGTTTCTGATTCTAACCCTGTATCTCAACCAAACCTCCATTATACAGGGTTCTTTCCCTTGCATTGTTTGATTGCTTTCAATGTTTGTGACCTAAGAACTGCATTTGGTGCACTTATTATGGGTTACTCTGAATAAGAGAAACAGCTGCTCATAGAGCAATTACTACATGGACGCTGTAAACAGTGCTTTCCAGAAATTACATATCCCAGTCCTCAATGAAAAGCTAGCAGTGTACATTCAGAATATGACATAGATAAAAGAAAGATACTGTTGTCTTGAAGGGGGATGGTCTGTGAACAGTCTGCCTATATGGCCCCGAGGCTGTTGAAGATGGGATCTGAAAATCCTGATCGCTGCATAGTTAACGTTGCTTGGATCGTTTTTTAGTTCACACATCATAAAGGGAGGTAATGTGAGGAAAAAATATATAATATATTTAACAAATTTTTGTGTGTGTGTGTGTGTGTGTGTGTGTGTGGTGGGGTGGGGGGGGGTCTAATTAAAGGATGTGTTTGTTTATGAGATCAATTTCCCCAGCACACACAGATAATTATTTTTGTCACTTAGGAGGGCATTAACGCTGCTATTTAATGCTTTAGCCTGTGGGGACCCTGATTTTGTCCTCAAATGGAGTGTGAGTCTGTATAATGTGATTGCATATACAGATTTATGTCCCTACGACAAGATTAAAATCTACACATTCACACAGACATCAAAGGTTTCCTACATTGGAAGGAAAACAAAATAATTGCTCATTAATTGATTGTACTTTATTATTTGCATTTAGACTAATGAACAGGAAACGTTAACGTTTTAGTGGACGCCTTAGAGTTGAGAAGTAAAAAACCAGGAGTTTGTGACCCGATTCATTCACGCGGAAATATCTGCTTGTAAGCAAATGTATATGACCAACCATGCCAATATGAGTATTAATCGAGTAACATACACTTTTTTTTAAATATATCAATTTGTTTCCTTGTACTAAGTATGACATCAATGTCAGTGAGGAGCTGGTCAATTTGAATAATTGCATGCAACTTGACATGTCTCGTTGAATTTGTTAAAGTTTTTCATGTTGTAGTTATTATTGTATTTTATCTAGTGTGTTAGTCAGGTTCATGTTTAGTATAGTTCATGTTTATTCTTAGTTGGTTGTAGTCACGTCTTGTCTGTCATTCGTCAAGTCACCGTGTCTTACATCCAGTCCTGTCAGTCACTGTCTGCCATTGCACTTCCTGTTTTATGTTGTACTTACCTCTTGAACCTCATCCCAGATCCCTTTACTTCCTGCCTGTGTGGTTTCCCGCCATCATCAGTGTCTGACCCACCCCTGATTGTTTCCACCTGTGCCCTCACGTATAAATAGTCCTGTCTCCTCTTGTCTTCTGTCAGTTGGTCTTGTTATGTCCCAGTGTCATCAACCAGCATATCAGCAATATCTCAGAGTTTTTGGTCAATCCTCATGGTGAGCGGTTTTTGAGTTTGTACTAACTTTTGCAAGTAAAATATTTGATTTCACACTTCACATCTGTGTCTGGTGTCGTGCATTTGAGTCCTCCTGCCCTGTCTCAACTTCCCAACTGTCCTTGGTGTGTCCATTCATGTACTCTCAAATAACTGCCTCTTGACTTATGCCACAGATTCAGGTTTTAAAAGAAAAAATATATATCGTTAGTGACCCTTCTGACTCCAACCATAATCAGCGAGGGTCATTTAAAGATAATTGAGCGTTTTTAAAGTGTTAATATACAGAACGTGTTGAAGTAATTGCAATGTTCCCTGTTCTTAGTATTATTGTGTGTGCAGCACTCCTATATCACATTGTAATAATATGAATACATATTAAGATGATCTCAGTGGCAGAGTGGAATATTTAATTCCATCCCTGAGCCGTGCTTCAGTGGTCTCTTTTGTCAATCTGTCTATTGCATATTTCTTCATTTCCCTTGGGAAAGCACCAGAGCAGCTTTGGTGGGGGAAGCAAGTCTCGACAGCCCTAATTTAGTAATACAATCTTTCATAATGGCCCTTATGAAACTCTAACCTCGATCCTTAAAGCAGGAAATATAATAAAAATGCGTTAGGAAACAGTGACTCCAGGTGCCAATCAAAATGAACCTTAAATGAGGCATGAGTCACGTATGACGCTAAAAACAGCAATGCGTACATGTTGAAAAGCACTTGTGTTTACTCAATTAAATTTTAACGAATACAATGAGAGTGCTTTGTGAAGCTCAGCAATGAATGATGCACTCTGAGAGAGAGAGAGCGAGAGCAGCAACCTGCTTCTTCAGCACAACTGATGAACCTTTATGAAAGTGGGCATTTCCACACAGTTGTGTTTTCTCCTTCATACCTTTAATATAGGAGAGACAGCATGTCCCCCGGCTGGACACAAAGCCAGGATGATGTCATTACATGGGATCCATTTTCGACCCCGAGGCCACCAAGATACTCCTGAGCTGTGTCTCTGATGTAATGTGATGTAATCTGCAGGAGACTTTACAGCATATGTGCCGCTTCAACCACTCAATACAGCTATATGTACTAATAACTGACTAAAGGCACAAACTGTCACACTTAATCAAAATTAAATGTTGCTCTTCTAATTATATATATATATATATATATATGTGACATCCAAATGTTATTATGTTGTCCAACAAAGCCATATTGGAAAGTGTGCCCTTTTGTTTGATTTACAATTTGTTAAAATTTTGACTTTCAATCATCTAAGAGGTACAAGTGGCACTTATTTATTTATTTTTTTAAATGGCCGAATCTCATCTTGGAATCAAACTCCCAGCTGACCTGTCCTTTACCTTGGGAGTTATAGGCCAGTATACAGTCCCAGTTCCCTCCCTCCCTCTGGATGGACAGAAGTGTGGTCATTAAAAAAGCATGAGCAACGAAACACCCACAGGGGCCACAATATGGAACTGAATCACTCTGATTTCCAGCCCGCGGATTAAAAATAAATTGTGTCTAAAATATTCAGGGGGACGTTATTAGTGCAGCTTTGCAGTTTCTTTCCTCCGCCGAGCAGCTCCACGGTCGAGCTGCTTTGCCTGCCTGGGGTTTCGGGTTCATCCAGGCATCCATAAACTCTTCGGAAAAAGAAAAAAAAAAAGGGAAGCAATGGAAAAACAGGATAATGTAAAAAAGAATAAGTAACAAGCAGAGAGAAAGGGAGCTAATGGAAGAAAGACAATGTGGTGAAAGAGAGGGTATGCCACGGGACTTTGAGGACCTTATTACATCGGCGTGGCGTGTGCTGCTTGGACATAAAGACGTTCTCCTTAGCTCCTGGTCAAGGTGTGAGACATTTACAATGAGTCTCTGGATTAAGTCAGTTGCAGGCTGCTGTTTAGAAGCAAGGTTATATCTTCAAGTCACACCCAATACTTCATTATTCTATCAACACATAGGGCAAATCTACAATTATGGAAGAGTAGACAGTTTGTGTGGAACCGTTACTTACATCTGCTCGTGCTGATAATCAATGAGTGAGATGTAAGGTGATGGGGACGCCGACAAAGACAAAGATAGCTGCTCAGAAAGCAACAGGGACCCAGAGAGAGAAGGGAAGCCAGATGTCTCTGCTGTTAGCTGTTATTGCGCCGTTAGCTCAGACATGCTTCAAAACATGAAAGTCTGTTTAGAGACGCTTCCAGCTGTCTGGAATTCCTTCGCCTACTGTACTCTACATGTCACCGAGCATAAAGCTACTCGGCTAATTGGACAAAAGTAACCATGGAGGGGTTTTTATGTTTGCCGAGCTAGTTGCATTGTGAGCAATAGTACATTTGTGTGGGCCAGCAGGGCACCGTCCATTCGGAGAAATAACGTTTGCTAATTTTTAAATATTCTGGAAAAGTGGACACGTTCATGGTAAGGAACGCCCATGGCCACTACAAGTTCTATACAACCTTTAACCACAAACTAGACGCGTGTACAATATGGGGTCAAAAAGGGAAAGCGTTAATAGTATAATTATAGTAATAATAAGCTTCATTGCAAAGTGTTCCTGAATGATCAGACTACTTTAATGAAGCTGCAGTTTAGGATACTGTATGTATGGACACTCCTGTATTCACATAGCAACATAAACAGTTACATATACACAAATGCTGGATTTTTAAATCGCACCTCTCTCTTTAGAAACACATTTTTGTGTCTTTCTGGTGACATTTGCCATTGAATACATGCAGATTATTACATTATGAACAGCTGCATGGCATATGTGAGTGGAAGCACCAACTCCCCCAATAACAATTAGCCTTTTTGTTAAGAAAAGTCCATTTTTTTCAAAGTTTTCTTTATTTCATTTATGGTACTAATATCCAATATTGCAAAGACACATGTTTGCTACCCTGCACCTTACCTTAAGACAGAGGACACATATGATACACACACACACACACACACACACACACACACACACTGAATGGAAGGCAATCATGCTGTGACGTATATTTCATCATCTGTTTCTCTACTCAACATTAATGCATTGCTTTAGCAAAGCTCCACACCTGCTCCTGTAGCAGCGAAGTTGTATGTCTGCATTTTCTACGACGGCCCCCTTTTCACCATCCCACCCACTTCATGATAAATCACTCTCCACCCACTCTCCATCTGCATGCACCACCAGCACCCCCATTCAGTCACTTAACTCTCTGGCCATGAAGGAGCCTCATTGCGTTGCATATGTTTCGCCTTTAAGTGTCCACGCAAACAATACTTCTGTGAGAATGTGTGTGTGCAGTATGTCTCTGTTGTTGTGGACCAGCCACCAGCTGTAGTGCTCCCACACCTCGGTATTGTTTTTGAAGGCTTTTCTTTTGTGTGTGTGTGTGTGTTTTCTTTTTTAAGGTCAGTGACAAGCATGTTATGTTCCTGGTAAATGTATGTGTTGTGCCAATATTACAATCCCTCCCATGCAACCACGAGTGGAAATGTCGACACACTTTTTCGGCTTTATTTTTTGATTTATTCATGCTTCATGTTACAGAAGATCTTAAAGTGTCAACAAACATGTTTTTCCTATGAGGTAAATTGGTCAAGGAGAGTCAATTTCAGCATCCCAATCCCATTTTGAGTTTACTTGAAAACATATTATCTTCTTTTTCCTCTACAAAGTTGATACAGTCTTCACAAGGCAACACTCTTTGGATATCTTTATTACAGCCATTCAACAGGTATTTCATGCTCAAT
Source organism: Bovichtus diacanthus (assembly GCA_943590825.1). Classification (NCBI taxonomy): domain Eukaryota; kingdom Metazoa; phylum Chordata; class Actinopteri; order Perciformes; family Bovichtidae; genus Bovichtus; species Bovichtus diacanthus. Next base: position 1,872,891 of record CALSBV010000271.1, read on the forward strand.
ACTTTTTGGCTGCAAATGAGCAAACATTGGATGCTGTCTCTTTACGATGCTTTGCCTCAAGACTCATCATATCATCAAATCTGAAGTCCCCGTTGGTCTATAATCTCTTCAAAATGTTCAATTCAACTTCCTTCTTCCTGTGTCGAATCAGCACATTTTGACTAATAGTCAGGTCACTTACAATCAACTCAACTGACCTCCATTTTTTATTCTGTAAAAACACGTTTTGCATTGCTTCTACAAAGGTAGTCAAAATTGCTAAACTAAAAGACAAGTCTTCCAATGTGTGTACACGTTTCCAAATAATCATCTATCGCCACATTAAGCCATAGATAAGTCGTGTATTGATCTATGTCTGTTTCACTTAGCCATATGTGTATTTCTTATTATAATCTCTTAGATCACGACCATCAAATACAGTCTTCAGTTTTCTAGAAAGAATTTGTTGGATGTTTTAATCTATGTAAAATCTATGTAACCAACTTTGCCTGTAGTGCAGGAACTAAGTTGGCAGCAAACATCCACAAACAGGAAGTGAGCTGTATGCTGTATCCACTTAAAATCAAAACTGCAGAGCTGACAAGCCTGTATGATGCACCTTTGCTTGGTCATCCCCCGACTGCAACACCTACACAGACAAATCCATCCATCTCCCCTGGTTTCCCGTATTGCTAGCGTTGCATTTATCATTGTCCTTGAACCGGTGTCGGTAACTTGTAAGCCTCACTTCTAATGGAACAGGACGGCCGAGTGAAGCCATCACTTCACGCACATCAAACCTAATCAGGCATTCAAAATGGCCTCATCCCCCCTGCGTAACCTGCAGCCCAATACTGTGTACTGATTAATCTCACCCTGCAACACTATTTGTCCAGTTCACCATTCTCCAGCTCTATCTCAGCTGACTTCCACCCCTTTAGAAGAGAAAACAAACAAGCGGTTCTGTGTGCATCAGTTACGGCTGTCAGCATCTATATGTGTGTGTGAGTGTGTGTGTGTGTGTGTGTGTGAGTGTATACTACATGCCATCTGCTCTAGCCGTGCACATCAGCAGTAGATATTACAGGGTGAGACGAGAGGTCCTGGAGCAGATGTGCCAGAGGAGGGGGTTGACATTGACTGAAATGGGAGCAGAGGTAAAGCACCCAGGGGATTTCATCAGCATCTCACTGAGCACATTAACAAAAAGCATCATTTGTGTATTAAAATATTTTCTCATATCCCAGGCATATCACAACACCTCAAAGATGATGGTTTGACCCCTGGCCTCAGGGTGTGAATCGCACATTTGGAATGGCATAAGGGGTGGTGCAGTCCACGCTGGATAACCCTAACGAAGCCCAGCGACCTTCCTGAAGACTGTTTTTTAGTTGCTGTGTGTGTGTAGGATATTATCCTGGAAGGCATGTAATACTGCTAGTGATATTAAGAGTTTGGTAAAAAAATAAAAAATAAAAAATCTTTATTCAACCATATTCATCTTCATCTTCATCATCTTCATTCTTTATATTTAGGTTCATAGGTAGCTTACTCTGCTCTTCATACTTAGTTTGGTTTGGTAATTCTTATTTTTTTATTTTGCCAAATACTGCAAACACTTGTTGAGCAGCTACTTTGTCAAGAATCTGTTTACAATGCAACCAAACAAGGAAAGTTGTTTTCCACACAGCAGCAGGGAACAGTGAGAAGGAGTGTTACCTTGCCTAGATGTCGGGTGTGTGCAGCCTGCTGCCCATTTAACAGCTCACTGAGGCTCCGTAATCCCATAAAAACATTTAAAACTAACGGAAAATGATGAAAATGACTTTTGTCTTGATTCGTAGATGCCTTTTTGATGACCCTGGTGATTAGGTTGAATGCTTTAAATGGGAAGCAGCAGATGTTTGTTTTTTGCATAGCAGTAATAGCAGAGAGTGAACAGTAAACAGTGAGGCTGGCATTAATGAGATCAGATTCAAAACAGTTATGCTGGAATACATACATGCTTCATTTCCTGCAAATCCCTTGTGCGTGTAAAGGCAATTTGAATACAGCGCTGGAATAGTGAACTCTGCCACTGACAATAGAAACTACTGCATAGAGTGTATAGCTTTTAAGCCTCTCCAAAAGTGCCTGTTCAAATCGTAGGTATCTCTTCTCTATCAATGTTGAATGTTTGTGTCTGAATAAAAACACTGATTTAAAGTTTAACACTTTACCCAACCCCACTACTGTCAGGATATTTTGACTTGGATTTTGCTTAGCTGTGATTGGTTCGGGGAAATATGCAATATCACCTTCTCTCCAACTCACTTCCGTCATCTTCCCCATCCTAATCAAACCAGTGAGAAAAAACAGAAACACAAATGCAACAATCATGTGAAATGAAGAGAACTGTTGGATGCCATTGCTCAGTAATAATAATCTGATTAAGAAGAAATGAATATGGCCTTTTGGATACAGAAGTTAGGCGCACATGCCGGTCGGAGTGACCGCTGACACAGAAGAGACCACCCTGCATGTGTCACTCTGCTGGAAAAGGTACCGTGTCATCTCAGCCAATACGGGCGGATAAATGAAGAGTTTTAGGATTAGTTCAGCCATTGTGTGGCCATTTATTGTGTCACTAGGTGCATCAACATACAGACCAGCATTTCCAGTTCAATCAGGATTCACAACACATCCCTGCTGTTTTTGTTATTTGACAAGTTAATTATTGTTTTTAAAGAAAAAACGAAAGATCTGCCCTATCATTATGGCATTGTGAGAGAAAAGTAGAACTTCTTTTGTAACTATTTCATGAGAATACCAAGGTAGGGAGATCATGTGAGTTCTTCAGAGTTCTTCGAACTTTATAGAGCAGATAGGATTTCCAATATAAAGTCAACTTTATGGCTTTGTAATGCTGATCCCCTGGAGTCCATCTACTGACTGCTTTTAAAACTACTTTGGCACAGAAATGAGACAGAAATGGCGTAACTTGTTGGTGTCGTCAGAGAGGAGATGGTTCTTTATTAGAAGAACCCAGGTTCAAATCTTCAACCTCCTTTTAGCAAGTATTTGCCTCATTAAAAAGTTTGAAAGAACCTCTTTCGTCCTTTGAAAAGACAGCTTTCAGTGGAACCAAGCAACACATCATAATCTTGATCACTTTGTCATTTTTTGTTATCGTCAGAGGTCAACACTGTGCCGGTCAGACCAAAAAAAGTGGAAACGCAAGCAGCCAGGGACTTCAATTACCCTCCCGTCTGCTGAGCTGAGGGGGAGAGGGCTGAGCCACAGGTTCAAATGTTTAATACGTTTTTCGCACTCGCCAGGAGATAAAGTCGTTTGTCGAGCACGGTGGAAGTAGGGGAAGTAATATTTGCTACCTTAATACCTTAACTTCAAACCTTTTTAATGAAATTTTCAGAGCCTCTACTGCAGTTTAACAGAAGACGTCACTTTCCCACGGACAAAGTAGGGCTTATTCTAACCTAAACGCTTCAAGACTCTGGTGCTGCTCTACCGTGCAGTGAATGGATCAGTCCCTTCCTACATCCAGGCTGTGGTCAAACCACACACCCCAGCTCGCTCACTTCGCTCGGCATCTGCCAGTCTGCTCGCTACTCCCAGATCCCCCTCAAACAAAACCCGTCTGTTTGCTATCCTGGTCCCTAAATGGTGGAACGAGCTCCCCATTGATGTCAGATCAGCTGATAGTCTTCACACCTTCCGTCGCAGACTGAAAACCGTCCTGTTTGGACTGCACTTCGGTCAATAAAAAAATGTACAATTAAAAAACAAAAGAAAATTCAAAATTCTAAATTTTAAATTGTACTTTTGCATTTGGTTGGCTTATTTGAAGCTATTGGTTGAATTGTTACTCTATTGCTTGTTTTTGTTGCTCTTACTTTGGTTTGGCTTATTTGAAGCTATTGTTCTGCACTTGTATGATTTCACCTATTTGAAGCTGATGTACTTGCAAGATTCTCACTGTTTAGAGTCGTATCCTCGTGATTGTTTGCACTTATTGTAAGTCGCTTTGGACAAAAGCGTCAGCTAAATGAACTGTAATGTAAAAAATGTAATGTTCCAACATTCAACAAAAATACAGCATGAAATCCATCATGAAGAAGCAGAGATATCAGGTTCCCCACTGACAGCAACCTGGATATAGCAGAACACAACGCGGCCTTAATGTCTCCAAAACAAAAACCTCCACTGATAGTGTTATCCATATTGCTCTCTCCGTGTAAAACGATAGTTGACAGGAAATAAATTCAAACATACTCTCCGGGGGTCAACCAAGCGAGTCCTGGTAAATGTAGGAAGGTTATAGAATACAATAAATGAGAAAGATGAGGAAGAGAAAATGAAAAAAAAAAAAAAAAAGGATGAAGAAGAAATTACTGAACTGTGATTTAAATTCTTATTTTTATTTATTTTTTTATTGTTTTGATATTTTTCTGCCCCCTTCAGGACACACATTTGGTTAATGCTGCTTTAACAAACGATGGAGCAATATTTTACGTATAAATACATCAGCTGCTGAGATAGAATTTCTTGTTCTGGGAGCTTATTCTTCTTCACGCTTGCGTTGTGTACTGAGTAGCTGTTCTCGTCAATTTTAGTTTTTCAGGGAGAAAATGTTTTTTAAATTAAAGAGTGAAGTCAGTTTCTTAACTATGATAGTACATCAATATAATTATGTGCTTTGATATGCCAACTTTCACATCATCAAACCCATATGGATTGTGTCTCCGCGTTCATCTTTGGAGTAGACAGACTTGGGCGCCTTTTGTAGAGAAAGCGTCTGGCAGGGATTCAGCAGATGAACCCATTTGTACAAAAAAAAAAAATAAAGTTAAATATAGTCAAGATGTCCCAGTTACTGAGAAATATAGTCAGGCATCAAGACCAAATTATAAAAGCCTGTTTATATTGAACATTTGACAATTATAGCATTACATAAATACTACGGTTGTTACGCAGACATGTTGATGAATCACCAGCATATAAATTGTCTTTTTGCTGTCTAAATTGGCTCAGTTAGACTGAGGAACAGATGCCTGCTTCAAGCTAAACCACAACACTCAGCTGCCACCTGTGGTGCAAGGAATACAAAGCTGTAAAAACACGATTTATCATAAATTCATTGCTCTTTATCTTAATTCTCCTCCTGATAAGGACTGATGCGCTGCCATCACTGGAATATATATATATATATATATAACATAAACCTTTACTTTAACTGCTGCTGATGATATTTTGCACACTCACATTTTATCTGTATTCAACTATACTTCATATTGCTCATATGTTGTACTTATTTATTTCCTTAACTTATGTATTCTTCATGTGTGAATTTTTTCATATGTGTGAAATGTTTTTGATACGACTGGACCATTTGAGGCTGCAATCTGTTATGCTTGCATAATGAAAAGAAATTCTGAGGGATTTTTTATTTTTTTTGCATTTTAAATTCAACATATGTCTCATCTTTGAGCCGTTTCATGGCATTTACAAAAGAAAAAAAACAAACAAATTGTTTTGCATTTCTTTAGGGGTGGCTTTTTTAGTTTGAAGCAATAGTTTTCCGGGGACTAATAACTGAAATTTATTACATGATTGAGAGATGATGACGTTTTTTGACCTGTGTTTACTCAAGAACAGATGTTCTGCCTCAGTTGGAGATTTACATACATTATTTTTTGAGGTAAAGAGATGACAAACCCTTTGACATCTCTCAGATCTGAGCAAAAAGAAGCAGTTTTCTCTTAATGTTCAAACCTTTTCCGAAATCTTCCCCGGCTTCATATTATTCAAAGTACCTTTTAGAATATTAAGCCGACATTATGCCTCCATGCATAACTTTCCATGTTGATCTTAAACTCCTCAAAAATCTGGATGAGTGTGCCTAAATGTATATGGCTGAATAATTTTAGAATTTAGGTATTAAGAATGCATCTTGTAAAGTCTTCATTTTACGAAGGTGCTAAGTCAAAACTTTTTCACTCATGAATCATTTCACTCCTAACTTCCAGCTTATATCTTCCTCCTTCCTCTCCACATCTTTCAAAATGCACCAACCACTTCCTGTCCCCTCATGACATCAGGCTGTAAACGCTCTACGTGAAGCCTAATTCCTCCTCGATAGCGTTCGTGTGTTGGATTCACCTCTGGCACGCCAAAGGGGATTATGGTTAATGGAGTTGTCCAATACAGAGACAGAATTAGCCCCTGCTGATCTTCCTGTGTGGTTTCAGCCCAGGTTTATTGTGTGGCCACAGTTTGAAGCAATGGAAAGAAATTAGATTTTGGAAAAAGGGAGGATTTTTCTAACCTGGTACTTAAAGGAAAATGCCTGTTTTATGTTTTAGCTATTTGTGCTAGCAATGACTGTCCAGATTCTTTTGTGTTTCAGAAAGAAAACATAATCTGTGAGTATTTTGATTCTGCCAGACAGGTGTAAAGGTGTGTGTGTGTGTGTGTGTGTGTGTGTGTGTGTGTGTGTGTGGTAAAGGTGTGTACTGAGTATATGTGAAAACAAGGCTTAGCAGGGTTCAATACTTATATGGTCAAAGATAAATGAACGTAATTTCAGCATGCATGAAGTGTCTTCCTCGCCTTCTAAAACAGCCAATATGAAAGCGTTCTATGGCTATAGTGACACCTACTGTCATAAAAGTGCCTGATTTGTGGTTAAAAACCGGTTGTAATTAGCTGCCTATCCAACAGAAAATAAGTAACTTTTCTAAAATGTGTTGATCTTCAAAGTTACCTTTATTAAAAAAGGTCACATCGATATTCATGTGTGTCAGTCATGTCATGAAACATTTGTTGTTGTTGGTTTTCCTCTGAACTTCCCCTGACAGCCTCTACCGATCACATGGTTTCTAGTTTCAGATGGTGAAGGTGAAGGTTATTGCTGCGGTTCAGGTTAAAGTTCGTCGATCCACAGCCGCAGGATTTGTACACAGCCTGAAAGGAAGATCTGCCTTTGATGTCGAGGGCAATAACGTCTCCTGAGCACCAAATCCACACAGGACTAAACCGTAAATAGCAGCAGTTTTAGCCAGTGAGCTCTTTCTTCTCCTATGGCAAGATGCAGGCATAAATACTGTATGTCGGTAAACACGGTGGTGAACTGAACAATTTGTCAAAAGAAAAATGTCAAATGGAAATGGTCGTACAGAGCACTTTTTGTCACTGCTACTAAAACAGTAGCTTAAATTTCCTTCATAAGAATTGGATGTCTTCAGTTGTGTTTGTCCATTTGCACATTCTGTTGGACAAATAGGCTAAATGAGAATATCTCAACAGTGTCTAAATCAGAAAATACACAGAGTGTCGGCAAATTCTTAGCTTATTAGCATCTAAGGGTTGGACTTTTATCCAAACGCCTTTCTTGCAAAGTTTCAAGAAAAGTATGACAATGGTTTGAGTGATAACTACATGTCATGTTTGGCCCTGCAAGTATGTGACTTTGACACAGGAGGCCGCACTTTGCATCCCATTTCCTCCTGACAGTCAATGTTGACCGCAATTTTCCCTAACCTTAGCCAAGTGACTCTTTTTTTATCTTTTAGCAGCTCAGCAAGTCGAATAATTTTTGTAACTGATATGTACTGTATCTGCATTTTTGCAACAGAACATAAAACATTAATACGGGTTATTTTGGAAGGAAATAACAAGGGACATAATTCCTCCATTTTCACTTTAGGCTCTGTTTTTTTTTTTTAGATTGAAAGGTTTTGTGTGTGTGCGTGCGTGTGTGTGTGTGTGCTAAAGCATTATTCTTTTAGAACAGTGTTCCAGTAAATCTGGTCATTTATCAGACTTTACAGATAAAACATTGTCTTACTTAAGAAGTGTGGTTTTCTTCGTGTTATGGTCTGTTGCGCATGTGTGCCCATAAACTCTGATGTGATTTCAGCAGTAACTAAAACACTTTGAATGAATGACTTCTTTGTTGTATTCTTGGTTTTTGTATTCTAACCTTACGTTAGGCTACTTTAAGACAACTTGATGAAGCTCGTCATTTTCCTCTTGTGTTTCATAAAGATTTATACTCATCACTGTGCACTATATGAAAAAAGTAGGCTGGTCCTCACGAGCAACAAGAAGTAAACTATATTCTATCATTTTTATTTATAAAATCTCCAGCAAAAGCTGCCTCTCTTCTCTAATTTAAAAAACACTGCTCACCACAGATCTAGTCACTTTATTTTTGTCTGGCTTTGTTTGTCCTTGTTTCTCTCTGCTGTGTTCAGGTTTCTCTCTCGAATGAGATCTTTCCTGTCAGTCAGATTACATGATTAAAAGCAGGTTTTATATAAGAGCAGGTGGCAGCTTGCTTTGAGACTGCAGGTTTTATCTGGCCTTTTTTCTTCAGTTTGAACCTTTTAAAAAAAATAAAAAATAAACTTCCTTTTCAATTTCTGCTTGTTTCATGATGCTTCCTTTAACATCTCCTTCAAGTTTTCCAGTGCCAACTTTTATAAAGACTGGCAGTAGCTTGCGTGGTTGCTCGACATCATAAAATAAATTAAATTATCTGAAACATCTGATCCGATAGACACGGTCTCCCCACTTGATGATGAAATAATTTGTATTTTACATGTATTTGTGAAGCTATAGTTGAAGAAAAGTGTTAACAGCAAGCTTAGAAAATACAAAATATTTAACCCTGAGTGTCTGGGAAGGTGTATTTGAGTTCTGATCCCACACACTGATTGATTAGCTGTCCTTCACATTGAATGATACATCTGATGCCCATTTATCTGGTCAATCTACGTTGGTCAGGACACGAAATCTGTATGTTTGTATACAACACATTGCCCTGCAGTGTGTCTAGTTGCCATTCAACAAAAAGGGCACAAAGGTGCTGATCCAATCTGACATTTAAAGTTGTTCCATCCGGGCAGAATACGCAGCCATGCGTTCATTCATAAATCTGTCACTTTCTCCTAGTTTTGCATTTAAAGAACAGAAGAAGATCAAAACCATTGTGACACTGAAAAACTCCCAGAAACACAGTTAACTGTCAGCAATGTTCAACTCTGTCTACGACTGGCTTTGGTTCAAGTGCTACCCAAAGAGGCGTGATGATCTCTTAGCGGGCATTCTGTTTCTGTTTCTTTTTTCTTTTTTTTTATCAGAGCAGATGGTAAATTTCTTTTTTCACTCAGTCATTTCAGAAGCCATTTACTTTGCACAAACAAAACTTTGATTTTGAAATGCATTTTCTTTTTTCATTTTAAGCTGTGACACAGAGGCCGCATAGATGACCATGTGTGTGTGTGTGTGTGTGTGTGTGTGTGTGATACGTGACATTAACTGGCTCAAGCACTCATCTGCTGTGTACACCTGCTAGGAGGTCCTCAGTGGGCCGATATTAAGCTTTAATTGAATCTCATTCTCTCTTGGAAATGCCGGGGAACAGTGGAAATCTGATCTTTGACTTGGCGTCACTCCATAGCAGGTCAGACGCAAAGTAACTGTTGGCACACCAGCTGTCATAAAGTTAGGACTTTAATATGTTGGCTTTGAGCTTTTCCTAAAACCCCCGCCACAGTTATTATAAATATTTTACTTTACTTACAGGATGTCTGTTATCTCCAATGAAGACGAATCATGGGCAACAGACACCGTCTGGTACATAAACTTCCTGAGGGCGACAGCAACTTAGTAGCAAAATAAAGTGAGGCAGAGGCATATGCAGTATAAATATAAAAATGCTATCTTGAGTCGAGAGTCTCTCATGAACAAAAAAAAAAAAGTGTCTGTGATGTAGACAGGTGCAGATATCCTGTCTGTATTTAAAGTATTACACAAAACAAAGGAGAGAAATGTGGTTTTAGGGCTCCAGAAGGCTCAAGGAAAGCCAAAGGAGTGAGGAGACGGTGTAGGTTGTTGGGGTGGAGGAAGCCTTTGCTGTAGGAGAGAAGACAGAGAAGACACGTTTTTTGAAGGATGATAAAACCACGGTTCACAATAGAAGAGCAAGCGAGCGAGGACATTCAGTATTTACAATGTGCAGAGTGGGTGGCGGGGCCTAATGGCATTGCATTATAGACCTCCTGTAAAAAGGGACTTGTTAAATGAACTGCCTCACTTTTAATTATAGAGGATTCACTCAGAGAGCCCTGGCAGAGCACTAGCTTCACTACCACTGAGATATGAAAAAGGATCTCAACAAAGCCACTGTTGAAATCTGTTGCAGTCAACTTCTTTTTGATTTTCTTTTGGTTGTCAAAGCGCAAAATACATCAGAAGCAAGGATTTTTCATAGTTGTTCATCAGAAAGATCAAGTGCATTCTGGTAAAAATGACACTCTAATGACTGAACATACAGTGTAAAAAAGAAAGTAGGAGCAGGACACAACCCCACAGATAGACACCTGAATAAGTACAAATTGATCACTCTATGCCATATGTTTTCCTTAAACATATTTCTGTAAAACTCGGCTGCAACAGAATTTCTGCCTGGTGCTGCTGTAAGAACAGAGTGGGCTGGAGACAGAAATCCCATCATATAATTAGGACTTTAACTGGCACCCACTCCATGGAGCATTTGAATAATGTTCTCAGTAGAAAATGAATCATGTATTTAGCTTTCTTAAAGCGAAATGCCACCCCAGTAAGAACTGGCCTACGTTATGATCTTTGAAAGTAGGAGGAAGCTGCACTTCTACTAATTTGGTTTTAGATTCTTTGGATTATTGTGTTGGCCGATTTTGTCCTCTTCAGGATAAAAGCCTCCGGTTTAGATTGTGTATTTGACCAGTGTTTTATATCAATATATGCACAGGGTAGTCGTCATGACTATAGAAATATAGTCCTTAGAGTGGGTTCATCAGAGATTTTTCAGCTAAATTGTTGGCCGGAAAAACCAAAACAATGAGCTGAAAGGCACTACAAAGCTCCATAAAGCTGAAGGGGACTGCAGAGTAGATTGATAACTCTCTGTGGATTCATCGATACAAGCCACCCCTTTCACATAAAGTAGTCATGTGATCCACTGGTAATATTGAAATATTGGTTATAGCTGCTTTAGGTAATAGGTATGCAACCGAATATAAATATACATCCACATTTGACTTGTTGCACACACCATGTAACGTGGAGAAACAAGAAGCTATTTTATATTAACATCCTTTCAGTAAAACTGTACAAATAGAGCTAGAATATAGAGAATCACAGTGCAAAAAAATCCAAGAAAGAAAACATTTATGGACAAATAAGAAAATAGGTCTAGAAGAAATAAAAAAAATGTAAGTAGCCAAAGTAGCAAATCTCTTGGAAAATGTTATAAATAAGCAGCCAATTATTTACAATATTTATCTGTTTTGTCCTCTAAGTAAATACATAGAAATAACCTGCATTGAAAACAGTTTAGATGCAACTATTTTACTTCTGTAGATCCACAAGTAAAAGCGTCTTTTGAAATGCAACAACATACCTTCCTGTATTTCTCTGCGCTGTTTCCATGTTCGTGTATGTTGAATGAATGTCTGGAATGTTCAAAGTGATGTGTTTTTCTTATATTGTATAAAAACATTTTGCCCACAAAAATCAATCTCTAAATGATTGTGTTCTCAAGCAGTGAGACAATCTGGATTTGATGTATTATGTAGGTAGCCTAGTTGTTCTTATGTGAGAAATATTTAGTTATTCAGGCCGATAAAATGTTCAGCTTTCATTGTATAACATCAATGCGAGTCTACAAGTGTTACACAAGTTTCCCAGCAGAGTTATATGCATGAGTTATGTGTACAGTAACAATAATTGGACCTCAAAGTATTCATTTGAGAAATATTACCATCCTGCCAGTCTGAACCACATAGTAGCTGTGCAGTGGAAAACGGTGTCACATCCCTTCCAATTAAAACTTCAATTCATCAAGCGCAGACTATGATTCCCCAACAATGAAGGACACAAAAAACGGAGGAAAACGCTCTGCAGTGATCAGAACGTCCCATCAGTAAAGGCTCAGCTCAACCTTGTTAGATCTTTTACCTCTTTCATCCCCTCGGTGTAAAGTAAACACATCACAGACGAGCTGAACCGGGGGACACGGGCGACCTGCGCACGTATGACTGATGTCGCTGTTTTTGAGTATTGTAGTTAGGATATTTCAAACCTCTAGAGCTGCCAGCTGCCAATGTTTCCTACAGCAACTTCAATAGTGTGCGGCATCGGTAATTAAACCACTTAAGGAGCACACTGGTCGTGTCTGATGGAGCTTCAGCTGAAGAGAATGTGGCTGAGTAGCTCAAACAGCTTATCCTTGAAATGATTAAGCTTCTCTCTGTCTCCATCTCCGTCTCTCTTGTCACTTTCTGTACCACATTTCTGCCTCACCCTCTCTCGCTTTTCCTCCCTCTCTCTCTCTCTCTCTCTCTCTCTCTCTCCCTGGTCTAATTCCCTCTCCATTGGGAGTGACACATCTTGTGGGAGGGAGTGTGTAACAGTGGGAGTTAATTTAATCAACATCATGCTTGGATAAGGCAACCATTTCTCAGCCGGTCCACTCACAGGTAGTGTGTGTGTGCGCGTGTGTGCGTGTGGGTGGGTGTGTGTGTGCGTGTGGGTGCGCGCGTGTGTCGTGCCATGAGTTTGTTTGACAGGAGGAGTCGATTGTATCAGCTCACTGTCCCTGGAGACCACAACTCTGTACTCTCTCTACACCTCCCTGTGTCTTCAGCCTGAGCTGTTGGAGGCGGGCGGTTTTGGGTCTCAGAGTATCAGGGGTAATATTATGGGATGGCAACAAGTATAGCTGTCAGAGTCCAGGAGGACAGTATGTGTTCCGTCTTGTTTTGTGTGTATGTCTGCGCTCTTCTGTTGGCGTGTGAGCCTCAGTGGGGGGGACTCAGCATGGCTGCTGTGTTGTGTAGCGGCCTCTCTGTGTGTGTCTGCACGCAGCCAGCCAGTCACTGTCCTGGTTCATCTGTGACGTACAGCACATGTTTGTTTTTTTTACCCTTAAATTGACTCTTGGTATTGGCTGATTTCAGTAGTTTGCACAGCATGAAGCATTATAATCAGCGTTAAGTCGTAGCACAGCATGAAATAGTATAAATTAGGGATGCACAGTATTGAAATGTTTTCCAGAAGCCAATAATTTATCAGTTTTTTTCCACTTATATTTATTTATTTACTGCAATATTACAATTTGTCTATTTTCCACCAGCAGGCATGACTTGTTACAATGTTACTGTGATGCTTGCTGCAGATGCAGACATCCAGAAATCACAAATTGTCTTGGATTACATATAAACACAACACCATTTCAAAAAGCTTGCAATCACTTATGGAGAAGGAGATGAACATAATTACTTCAGTTGAATATATAAAAGAAACATGGTATCTTTGAAAATAAGTTAATATTAAAGGATTGTGTCGGAATCCATTATGACAAAAAAAAAATGCTTAACTTATATTTTTCTTGTTTTTTTCCAAATGAGCTAACTACACTTCCTGTTTACACTGTAACCATGGACGTACAGACAACTGTCACTGGATTCTTTTGATGCTGACGAAAATGAAGTTATGAGGAGTGTCTTTTATCCATGATTTAGCTCTTGATCTAAGTTGATGATGGACATTTACCCGCAATGGACATCAGAGATGGTTACATCCACAGAAACTACGACTACTCGCTGAATTGGAAAACATGTTTATCATGTCTGTGTGTTCAGATTTGACTGAGTTATGACTCGCACCCAGAAGGGGCGCAATTTTCCATGCAAATTGCGCAAAGTGCTAAGGGTTAACAAGCAAACCATGTTGCTGATTAGACAAAATCAGCAGGCCACATTATATACTAAATTCATTTTTTTTTCTTGCATCTGCGCCAGTGACAGCCGTGGCAAGAGGCGTTATGTACACCTAGAGGGAATTTCTTAAAATTCTGCACAAACTTCCACTTGGACTCAAAGATGAACTGATGAGAATTTGGTGGTCAAAAGTCAAAGGCCAAGGTTACTTTGACCTGACAAAACAAATTGTTGTAAATAACTCAAGAATCCATATGCTAACAATTCACAGAAATGTCTAGCATAAAATGACGACGTTATGACATTTTGGACGGATATGGATGTAAGCTGCAACTTGACTTGTTGTCAGAGGCATACAGACCTGTCCCTTTCACCTCACTGGAAACAGGTGTAAAAGTGTTTGCCTGGCTCTCTGTTTTTGTATGGATTACAGAAATGTGATAGAAGGTGTTAACTCGTGAGCTCAGAGTGTATTTCCTGTGGACAGAGCTACTATGCTTGTTCTTTCTATCAATTTCCTCATATACATACAGTAACTCTTGGCGGTAAAGCAAATAAGTGAATTTCCTAAAATGTTGAATGATTCCTTCAAACCAAAATAGCCTATACTTGCTAAAATAAACACAAAGATGCTTACATGCGTTTGTAAAAATGAAATAAATCCTCAAATACACAGAGTATACTGTGCAAGTCCATTATAGAGAAAAACAGCAAAAAGAAAATGCCCCATGTAGTATTGATGCAGGAGTTTGTGGTTCGGTGTGTGATGCAATGTTCAGTTATAGGCACATCCTTTCAACCTGTCTCGTCTACTAATGTCCTACATCTCCCACAATGCTCTTCCACCACCCCCAGAGAACATGCTAGACTTGTATTCAGCTTCTGTAGAATTTGTGTGTAGGCGGGGAGAGCAGGAATATGAACAAGAGTTGCAATTTGAGCGCAAGGTGACAGACGGCTGATGGTGGAGATATAGTGTTCTCTGATAGACTATTTCCTGCATGACTGTAAAATGTCAGTGCAAAATGATTCATCTGGATAGAAACTGTTTTAAATATTCTCAGGGATGGACACCAAAAACATCAGCATTTGTGGTAGCTATTACTGACTTGATTATTGACATCCACTGTAGCTGCATTAGGGACATCTTGTTTAGTGTGTTGTATGTGCTGCCAAAGTACTAAGAAATAAAAAACACTCAGCATGAAAATTGACACACAGCATTACATTTATACAGTATTACACTTACCGTTATGGATAGTAGCCTATATACTTTGCATTTTGAAGCCTATTTTCTTTCCTCAGCATTCTGTTAGGATGAAATTCAGCGAGAAGCACTACTTATACTGAGCGCATTATGTTCACTAATGTATGCAAAGTGTCTGTGGGTGCAGACAAAAAAAAGGACACGGCGATAGTTTGATGTGACATCACAAGATGTAATTAATAAGCTTGGGTTTGTCCGAGGCTTTGGAGTGCGAAGGAGATGTTTTACATGTCTCCTCTATCACTGTCATTTTGAATTCAAGGATTCCTTTTTGGTCCTTTAATTATTGATGATAAATATACTGTTTTAGACTCTGGGTTGCAGCGAACAAATAGATTTTTAGTTTTGACCTGACGAAGTCCCTGTTTGGGGGAGTGGCAGTAGTTGTCTTCTGTGTAATAAATTAGTAATCTGGGTAAGCTTGTCAAATCAGGCTTGTTGTTATGTTGGACGAATTAAACTTTGATGAAATCCACGGCTTACAGCAGCACATTATTATGAGGAATGCAGGAATTTTTTAAACATGTGGCAAATCTGTTCCAGTTTATCAAACTGTGCAGGTTTAGTGTCATTTTAGGACTACTGAATGTAATTATAGTGCCATCCTAAATCAACCAAATGCAATCACCCTTTGTTATATTCTTCTTCGTGCATTCACTGCTTCGTCAGCATTTGCCCATGCTAATATATTTTCTCGGTGACCTGTTGATTCAGATCTATTGCCATCTTCTGCTGGGTGCAGTCTGCTTTTAATTGAAACCGCGTCCTATAACCTCCCTTCTTACATGTATTTTTTCAGATTCACTGCATGTGTAAATCTTTTGAAAATTGCTGTGTGTACTCCCCCTCCTCCTCCTCCCCCCCCTCTCCCACCTCCCCCTCACATAAGGTCAAGACTGTTTCCTCGCTAACTGGGATTGAAGTGCAACAGCACAACCTGGTGGACTTAAGTTTATCAGTTAAAGAGGCAGGAGTAACTAAAGCTTCCTTCATTTCATTTATGACTTTCATATTAGTTTGTGTCTCTAAATGTCATGCTTTCTTCATCTTTGAAATGTTGTCTTTGTTTAAATTCCTGTTATTCCTTTCCTGTGTGTCTTTTCTTTTTTCTTTTTTTTCCTCATCAGGTCGTCTTTCTGTCTACCTTCCCTCCAGTCCTCTTCCAATCGTTTTTTCTCAGCTCCTTTCACACACTTTAAATAGGATTCTTGAGTGGGTGATATTTAATGCATTAACAGCTGGTGCTTGATACGGTGAGCTTCATGCAGCACAAACTGTTCCTCAGCAGTACATATCTGGCAGATGACTCATTATTCCTGGATTCTTTCTTTTTTTTTTTTTCTCCAACAGCTAACTGATGATGTGATGGAGTGATGGAGCATCGATAAAATTGCAGCTGGAGGAACAATAAAGCGTGGGAGGGTTATGCTTTGATGTTTTTGACATGATCACAGGAGCACAATTATTACAGATGTAAAGCCATTTGTCTAAACTATTAGACCATTGCCTGTTATCCAATGTTGAACATATTCATGTCTGTTATTTTACAGCTGTCTGTCATGTGTGGTGTGTAGATGAAACTGTATTTATTCAAAGCAATCTAATTTGGTATTTGACCATAGTTCACCCTATAGACGTAGATGTCTGTTTTGTTTGTTCAAGCCTTATTTGGGTCTTTATGTTAAAAATGAATGATTATAAAAACAGAAAAGAGGAATGCACCCAAGTGCTTATAACAGCCAGAAAATAATGAATCAATGTCAAAAAGATATTATAACAATGCCCAAAAAGTTGTAGGCAGAACTAATTATGCCTTATGTTCTTGCATATGAAATCATTTTAAAGAAATATATATTTATTTGCATTCTCACTGAGATCTTTCAGCTAACTTGAGATCTTTCTCAATCACGACATGTACTGTTCAGGTAGATATACAAATAGTGTATCCAAGTATATTTAATCAAATCAGCATTTCTTATTTAATTGTTCTGTTAAAATGGGTCTACACACTCACTGGTGATAGGCCTCCGCCTGCACAAGCACCACTGTTTGGGAATCACTGGAATAAGCTACATCAGGCTTTCGCAATACTTGTTAATAGAATCGGTTTTGGTCTTTTCATATGATTTTTGACAATAAGTAAATATTTAACTAAACTCACCCTATAGCATATGCAGGGTTTTTTTTCTCTTAACAATGTGCCCAAGGATCCAATAACATAAGGAAATAATATAGGGTGGGGATCGCTTGTTGAGGTGTCATGTTTACACAACTCTTATTATTCCTAATGTGAAACTACGTGATATTCCTGATTACTTACTGCTAGAGAGACATTAGTCATTAAACAAATGAAAACATGACACCCATCTTACTTGTGTACGGGCTTCCTGGGTGCACTG
>CALSBV010000271.1:1890311-1927866 GCA_943590825.1 Bovichtus diacanthus
ATGAAACATGATATCATGTTTGCTGTGCTGCAGGTGGGAGGACACAATCTCATTCTGACTGCTACATGATGGATGTTCCCCCCACAAATTCAAGGATTCAACCCTGACCTGTGTCAAGTACAATCACCAAAGACATGACATCTCTCTTTCTTTCTCTCTGCTGCCCTCCCCCCTCCCTGCTGTATGAATGTCTTTATGTCTCTTTTTTCTGTCCTTCTTCCTTATTATTTTTCTTTTCACCATATCTGTAGTTTGCCTTTTATCTATTCTCTGTTTTTGTTTTTCTATCATGGTATTCAGTGAGTGGTGGGGGTGACATGTTTGGTATCTTTAAAAAAACAAAACATGGAGTGATCCACTAGGTAGGCCACGACTTATTCACTTTCTTCTTTTATATTCACATCCACATGTATGTATGTCTTTGTCTGTTTTTGTGACACACTATTTAATTGAATGAATCTTGAAACTTGAAACTACACAGTTTACTAGTCTCCTCGCGGTGGGGAATGAGGGACCACATGGTGCGCTAGCTAGCAAATTATTGTGTCAATTACGGTCTGATAAATAGTAAATTCATTCAATTCAGTGGAAGCAAAGGCACGAATAGTTTACTAGTTTGCCAGTCAGCAAAACAGGGAAAAAAAACTTTTTTTGACCAGTGACATGACAGATAAATGGTACGCTTCCTGTGATTGGTTCAAATGTTCACACCTGAATGAAGCGCCTTAAAGTTCACTGGAAGGCGGCCCAAAACCCCCCTTCTGATTCGGACCAGAGAGCAATCCTTTGTTCCACCAGAGTTCAGATCTGACGTTCACGCCAACCCAAACAAATCGCACCAGGGTTCGGTTCAACCAGACTAAAAAAATTGCGTGAAACTGTGAAATTGCGCTAAGTGTATTAACAAAAATGTTGAACTATTCCTTTAAGATGTTGAAAGTTTTAAAAGAGCTATAAGTAAAAAAATTAAAATAAATCTGTCATTATTAATCTTTTTTTCTCTGCTTCTTCTTCTCTTTCTCTTTTCTCGTAGATTAACATAGTATAGCAATTCCTTCTTTTTCCTCCTTTCTCACTATCTCCAGTTCTCTTATTATTCTCTCCAATCCCTAGAGGAGGAGAGCAGAGAGGGGAGGCCCTGCTGCTGACTTTGTACTGTCCAAATGTTATTTCATCTCATTCATCAGTGCCAGCTTCTACCCTCAGCGGAGAGGCAGGATGCAGCTGAGAGGGAGGTGATGAAAGCGCTTTGATAGACAAGCTAAATTACCATCAGTCCCAATTCCCTCTGGACCTTTTTCTCTTGGATACCGTGAAATCTGTCGTGCCATAATCTCAGCGTTAATTAAGTTTTCTTGCGATGTCACTTTAAATATAGCAGCAGTCAAAAGGAAAAAAAAAAAAAAACACATTTAACAGCAAGTATTGTGTTAAACGGACGTTGCCTCACTGTATGGAGTGAAGCAGGTTCTCAACAGAGGTAATGCTGCATGCTTTAAAACTGTAAGCTGTTCGAGTCCAAATTGCTACTCAAATTTGATGTAATTCTCATATCTATTCTAGGATGAAACAAACATTGAATATGAACTGCCAGTAATGTCAAATACACATGAGCTGACACACTTCTGTACTGTACTGTTTCTGTACAATTGCCGCGAGTGCTTTCAGAAAGTGCCTTTTGAGAAGACATGTCAAGGCATCACACACACCAGTCAGCTTTCCTTTTCCCTAAAAAATCCTCATGTCAATGACACAAGATGTAGGTACTGTCATGACAGCTCTGACAAATGTGGGCACACAAATATAATCCTCACGTGTGATGTATGCCTCAAGATCAGATGTTGTAGTACGTACCCACATGGTCCGGAATTAAATATAATTGAGAAATTAAACATGCTTTTCCAGCTGCTGCTTTTTCAAATAAATCCAAGAACATCTGAGCTGTTGAAAAAAGACTATTGGGAGAATTCAGCAAGAGTTGGAAGTATCTTTTATCATCCAGTCCTCCTGTGTCTGCACAATGAGAAATTATCCTTAGCCACAACATGCGGGTGTGCTGTTTAAATCATCAAGCAGGTGATTTTGACACATCTCGAGCCCAAAACGGAGCAATTAATTTCAATAGATCAGAACTGCTATCCATGGGTTCATATTTACCATTTTCCAGCAGTTCCTGGAATGAGGTATTTATGTCAATCCGACTGTGTAAAGCGGTGACTGCCAACTGGCATCCTGTCTCGTTATCTCACACCTATCATGAACTCATGCTGCTAAGAGAAAGGTACCTGACATCCCCAAAGTCACATGAAGAGACTTTACTCTCAGATATATTATAGTCAACTTGAAATAAAATGTACAAAAGTCCACAAAGAACTGCAAGGAGGAAAACTTGAAAGATTTTGACTAGGTGCATACACCCATCAAAAATTAATGAATGCACACATATACTGTACACATCATTCACAACATATTTGCAAAATGTTACAATCGATTGAGTAAAGTTTGAATAAACTATCCTCTTGTAATAACAGGAAATAACAAAGAATTTCATGTTTTGGAAATGATATTGACCATATTCCGGATTAAGAGTCTACAACCATGCTAGCTGTGTGAGGCTATACAGCCTATTTAGGCACGCTTTGCTTTGAGGTAACGTCAGCATGCTAACATGCCGATACAGCAGTTATGATAGTACTATCCATAGTCACCATCTTAGTTCGGCATGTTAGCATGCTAACATTTGCAAATTAGCACAAGTACAAAGTACTACTGAGGCTGATGGTTATGTCATTTGTTAAGCAGGTTTGGCCATAAACCAAAATATTGGATACATTTAGATTTTGATCTGATGGTGGCACTAGAGGAAAAAGTTAAATGCCCTTTACGCCCACACACTTATAGGCTAATTGATTGACATTTTACTGAGTCTCCTGTTAGCCTTGTTGCACCTGTTAGGGCGGGACAAATGACTCCTTTATCATTCGTATCCCATCAAAGCTCCAGCCCAGCTTCAACCTGTGGTGGTGGTGTAGTGGTCAGGCTTTCAAATAGATCACCTTGAGTTGTGAGTTCAATACCAGGCTGCCACCATTGTGCTCCTGAGCAAGGCACTTACTGGAGTTTCTCCAGGTAGTTAGTTCACTAACTTAGTAGTTAGTTCACTGGATAAGAGCATCTGCTAAATGACCTGTAATGTAAGCTGAGCAGAGGTCTAATCAGCCAGAATAACTGAAAACACCTGCGTCAGTGCTCGGAGGTGTAAAGTTGTTACAATATTTCAGCATTGGCCCAACCAACATTGCCAATGTTGGAGCTACAAAAACACATTGCAGGAGCAACACCAAACACTTCCTCGTCTCCTGAGCCAACCAGCGTCTTAATCCTAAAACATCAAAGTCATGAATCACCTTTAGTTTCAATTTGAGTTTTTGTTTTGTTCTCTATCTGGGGAGGCCTGTTCAACAACGTGTCCTTGAGCAACACGGTGTCCTGTACCTGTGACACGTCCGTCATATTAACCCATAAGTCTTCATGTAAAAAGTCCTTGGAGGGATAAAAGTTATTTTTTCTCAGTCAACCTCTGTCCTCTCTCTCCGGCTCAACAGAGAATGATAACAAAAAAGACGCATTTTCGGAAAAAGGTTAGAGATGTGAAGTGGAGCATTCAGCCATTGTCAGTTTGTCACTGTCAGCTGGGCCACCAGAGAGCTTTGCCCTGTGAGGCGGGAGAGGTTTGACACAAGGAGGTCGAGGTATTTCTAGTTTCTCATCTCCCAACGGAGAAGGCTTCATGTCAGAAAACCGCATGACCAGAGAGACAAGAGAGAAGACACTCTGTGGGTGTAAATGATGCATTTTCATCACACAGTCTTCTTAGTGGCACTGTTTAGGTCCGTAGGCGGAGCACGGCACAGCAGGAAAAAAAGAGACTGTGTTTGCTCCCTAGTTCCATCCATGAAATCATGATCCATGAATCCATGATCCATGAATTCCAATCCTTTAAAAATCATTAGGACATTTTGGTTAAACGCGTCCACCAGCATGGTAATGTTGGATTGTAGAGATTTTAATACAATGAAATATAAGCTTGTGCAGCCGGAATATGGTTAATTTCTCAGATATACATTTTTGTTTTGTTTTGTTATGTATATCTGGGGGACTTCAAGTATTAGGCGAGTAGATTGAATGCTGATGATGCATATAAATATAAATACACGGACTATGAAAATATGAAGACTATCTTTGCATTGCTTTACATAAAGAATCTCAGGATATAAAATATGAACCCATAGAGATTGTATTTGTTGTTCTAGTATAGTAAAATCATATGTTTTTGTGGGTTCTATAAGAACGGGAGGTGAAAATGAACCTGGCTGTATATTCCAGCTGTATGTTTTTATATTTAGTCTGATTTGTGGCTGCAGAGACAGAATTGTTGATATATTGTCGGAAATTTTTTTTTTTTTAGATTTGGTAGGATATTGACCAACGAGCTGAGTAATGACGAGTAACAACATGGCCTCTTTGTATTCGTTTAGAGCAGGGGTTCTCAAACTTTTTCAGACCACTTAAGCAATCAAAAAACACTCTCGGACCACCTGACTCCAACAGCTTACCACTCCAACAGTATATTACACATTACAGGCTAATATTGAGCTTTATGTGACCTTCTCTACATCGCTCGTTCACACATTAAATCAGCAATACAAATACAACTACAGATTATACAAGCATTTCATTCATATGTGATCTAAATGGTAAATGCTGATAGATTTTACACATCATATGAAACGTAGATTACATTTATTATTTTATTTAGAGTTTATGTCCGAGCGAACAGAGCCACAATTTACTTATTAAAATTAAGGTTTTTTCACATTCAAGCTTTTTTCATGAAAATATTTCATGAAATATTTTTTCACATCCAAGCTTTTTTCATGAAAATTAAGTTTTTTTCATATACAAGCTTTTTTCATAAAATCGTAAAACAAACCCACGTAGCTACGTAGCTATGCTACATCAATGCTACACTCTATACTAGTCATTTTTAAACAGTTTGAGAAACACTTTTAAACTTAGAATATATTCATTTAAAATGTGAAATTTTACCAATATACTCACGCGGACCACTCTCTGAGAAAGACTGGTCTACAACAAGATATCGATGGTTGTCTGATCACTAAAATCCAGGTTTTTTTCGCCACACTTTTTGCAACCAGGTAAGCATCACGCTCAAGTGACGAAGATTACTTTCCTGACCCTTTAACTCTCGTACACAGCATGATCAGCAACGTGCATATATGTGTTCACTCTTCTAATTTCGAGACAGTCGAGTCAGACATTCACACAAGAGACAGAACTCGACACCTTGTGTGAGGTGTGAGGGGTGTGTGTGAGTGCATGCAGGTCTGAGACGCTTCTCACATCTAGGTGGTTGCTATGGATACGATCCCACAAGTGCAAGAAGAAATACTCCATCACTGAAGTGATTTGGCGCAGATAGAGAGCGCGGGTGAAACACACACAGACGTTATTTCTGCGGTCTTATATTCCAGCGGACACTCTGGGAAGCAACGGTTCATCAGTTCAGATGCAGAAAAGTTGCAAGTCACATGTCACTAAATCTATATTCTTTAATTTTTCTGGGCACTCTAAAGTAGTCTGTTTGTTCTTATTAATTATCCTTTCCCATAATTGACCAAAGCTTTTCCATCTTGTACCACACAAAGACAATGAACATCATTTTTTTTTTTTAAAAACTGCATTTGGTGATTTCAGCGTGAACCTGTAACGACAATCCTCAAAAAAGAAAATAGGCTGTTGCAATTGCCTTCCAAAACAAGCCATGTGACTATCGCTAAAAATGTTTTCTGTCACTTCTAAGATTTGTTTTCGGGCACAAAAACCCATGTGACTGTTAGAGACTGGATACAAACCACAGTCTCCAGGGTCCAAGTAAGACACTTTGTACATCCAGCCATCCATCCTGACACCCTTCATTAGAGGTTTTTCTGTGCTGCTTCTCAAAGGTATCGTCATTCACAAGAGGTCAGGAAAGTGTAGACGAAAGTTGCATTAAGGGTTTGAACAAATGACCGATGACCCCAAGGAACTCAATACTAACGCTCTAATGGGCCCCCGAAGACCGAATTAATAAAAGCTCATTATTTGCACATCATATTGCAGGCTCTGCATTAATTTCCATATGTTGGTTGTCTCTATATTCTCACAAATTCATCTGCCCTCATAAACCTACTGAAGTCTGATTTGATGCTATTTCAACACGCTCGCTTTGTCCCTCACTGTTCCTTTCACCCCGTTACTATTTATTACTGTGCAATACATCCTTTTTTTCACTATGTATTATTGTTATTACTGGCTGCAAGAGTATTACTCTCACATGTTCACTTACTGTATTATGTTAACCTGCTACTTACTTACCACGGTTGTTGTTTTTTATTCTATTCTGTACTTATTTTATATTTACCCTTTTATCTGCACTGTCCCTTTGCTGTTGTAGCGCTGTAAATGTCTCCGCTGTGGGACGAATAAAGGTTTTCTGATTCTGATTCTGATTCTGATTCTGATTCTTTCGAAACAGCTCAGTTTCTTCACGGTGCTGCTATAAAACAAAACGCCACTAGAGGGAATCAGAGTAGCTCTTTTAAAATGACCCAACATCTCTGAGCTCCAGCTCCGTCATTACCTCACTAATGAACCCACGAGTTCACGTATTCACCCTGGCTGGAGGGTATTTTTAAGCTCCACGACGACTATCAGTGTTTGGGAGAAAGAAATCTCTTCCGAGGCTTTTAGGCAGTCAAACACTTGTGTGAGGCCAACACTGTGATGTGGTTTTAGGTGGCGTTTCTCTCTGAAATCCTCTAGGTGGCAGTGTTTTCCTGTTTTATGGAGAACGTGTGTGCTCATACTGTGGACGACTTGATCCTTGTAGTGTGGAAATACAAACTGCGCACCGCTGTTGCCCTGCCACAATGCCATTTATGAAATGAAAAAAAAGTTTTCTTTCAGTCAAATAAAACAATGTCTTGCATGTAAACACAATCTGGTTTGCAGCTGTTCCATTTAGTATCAGCTGCTCATTGATGCATCAGCTGATCCACTTTCAGTTTACTTGTGCGTATTCAGTTCTCACCATGTCGCTCTGCTGATGCCGTCATGGCAAACTGCAACCCTGCCTCCTCTCTTCGTGTGTTGAACCACTTTGGTGTCGACTTCTGTGACTTGTTTATAGGTTTTACAGCTGCTTCTCTCTACATTTTGAACAGCAATTATTTCAATCGAATCTTTATCGTGCACTGATGCAAACGGTTTAAAAGGTGAGGCAGTGGTGACAGGAGACGTCCAGAGGTCTTCTCTTTGTGAGATAATAATGTGCCTGAATACAAAAAAAGAATATTTAAAATTTGTAATAAAAAAAAAAAGGAAAAATAAAAAAATTCACAACACAGATAAAATGCACAACCCTGAAAATAAAATAAAAATCTTTCTCAACATCTGCTGGCCTAGCAAAATGTTTCTGGTTCCTGATATTACAAACACGAGATTTCTTTAAAAGCACGTCATTTAAAAGTGGTGAAAAACGATAATGAAATGTACAACAAAAGAAATAAACTGATAATTGAATGAGACTGTACACATGTTGTACATGTGTTCATAGATATATAAAGCTTTAATTACACTCAGGGTGCCTGGTCTCATAAAGGAAGAGTACAATACAGAGCTCGTAAAAAGAAAATGTAGCAGCCCTGTGGCAGCTAATACACAGAGCAATGCAGCACCAAATGTCTGTGGCTGAAATAAACTAATAACTGACTTGACCAACAACTGAAGCTAAAGGCATATATATATATATATATATATATATATAAGGTATTCACACATCACCTAAAAAGATATATAAAAATGACAATGTTGCATTTTTACTTGACCGTAAGTTTCAGTCAGCCACTGTTCATGAGTCGATGTAACAGCTTTTGAAACACAAACTTGGATTCTTCCTGTTCAACATTGTCTTGGCTTGTGATGCCAGTGAGGCCAGAGACTTCTGGGCATGACCACTAGACTGAACCCGTCGCACCCTGAGGCTGGGTTCAGTCATTTCCTCCTTGGCCTGCTCTGTGCGCCTGCCCAGCCCTGGCCAGGCTGTTCCTGTTTGGATTCCTACAGGAACGGGTAACATTCACCATGGAAGATTTTCTTTGGAGTGCTGCCTGAGCCACGGTGGTGACACATTCTTTCCTCTTTCTTCTTCATACGGGCTGGAGAGGCAAAGCCCCATCTGAATTCTCATATGAAGTGAAAGAAGGTCTTTTAGATAAGAAGCCAAACTTGATGGTGGAAATAATTCCATCATATTTTCAAAAGGCTTTCTCTGCTCTATAAAGCACATAGTCACTGTGTGCTGTGATTGGAAAAATGCAAATTAATGTGTTTCAAAGAAATACATTTATATTGCCAACAACTGGTTTGTGAGCCCAATGTATTTATCAGTATCATTAATATTTTACTGTAAAACGATGTGATTTTAATAATATACTGTAATAAAGGCATTTTCACGGACAGAACCAAGAAATCTGCAGCATTAGTTTTAGAATAAAATGTTCCACCAACTGAATTCATATCCAACAATCAGCAGCACAATAAGTTTCACAGACGAGTAACAGCTCTCATCCAGTGGAGGGCTCAGAGTGAAGTACAGAAGTAAAACATTTTTTCCATTTTTTAATTTCTTCCTTTGAGACTAGTCTTCATTCAAGTCTTTTGAAACAGTCCAAACAGTGGGAAAAACATTCTGTACTTTCCTTCCATAACAAATAGTTTTGTGTCTCCACCAAACTGTTACTAAGTCGTCCAATTCTTCAATCGGTGATGTTTCCTTAGAAAACAGTTGAATCAGCGTCGCAGTGGTATTTGCAAAAACTCTTACAGAGTACGGCGACTTTAAGATTTACAGCATTTCCAGTTCTAAAGAGAGCTGTGCTCTGAGCAAGGTCAAGGTTTCCCAGTGCTTTATGCACCTGGCTTTTCTGTACAGCCAGAATAGCATCTTCATCACAAAGATTGGTATAGCAGGAATTACTTTATTGCTGTAGGTGTTGGAGGGTAGCGTTTAAAAACAAGCCACTGTTGGACAATAAATGAACCTCAGTCAGAGCACACAGCACTGTCTATATATCGAAGAAGGAATTTTCCACGTAAAAAAAAAAAAAAATCTATTTTCTTAATCTTTGTTTTATTTGACGCTTGTCACAGGTTGATACCATACATACACGTGTTCTGCAAGGGAAGTCTTTCTGAAAAAAATAGTTTTAAGTTTGCTGAAGCAACAATATACTTCGATTAATTTCGGGAAAAAAAGAGAGTAGATGGTAGAAGACGCAGAAGATGCAGCGGTGTTGAGCAGATGACAACAATACATAAAGTACGGTTATCAATGCAATAACTGCCAAACATGCTGAATATCTTTGCCAAAATTGAAACGCATTCCGATGTTCACCGTCATTGCACAGCAGTAACAAGAAGCTTTGCAGACCTCACATACACCTGTAATAATTGTGCAATTCGGATGCGGTTTGGGCAATCACATGCCATGGACGGCTGCAGTCAGCAGGTTTTTGTCCTAAAAGGATGTAAACTCTCCACCAGCGAGGAGAATGCAACCATGATATTCCCTGCTGTGGTCTTTGGGTAGACTGAAAACCTAGATTCTCATCTGCGTCTGAGGCACGCATTGATTCCCCATCCCTGGTATAGAATGTACAGTAAATACCTTCTCTCTGACTTAAGATCTTTGTATAGCTCATGAGTGAGGGCCCAGCCGAGTTCAAGGTACTGCTGCAGGGACAGTTTTGACCTCACATAGACGAGTCAGGAATGGGGTATTAGAGGAATGTTTGGTGCCTCTCTCTTCAGGCTCTTCACACCTTCAGTGACTGCACATGCTTGTGTCAGTTTAATAGAGGAGTTTACTTTCTGTGTAACAAAGTGGCTTGTGGTGGACCAGTTCACACTGTAAGTGTAAGTGTTGCTTTTTTACCTTTTCCTCTCCACTGGGTCCTTATTTGTTTGCAGAAATGTTTTCCACTAGAAATGACTCACGGATGGTTAATAATAGGGAAATGCACCAGCAAAGTCTGCAGGGGGAAAAGTGGGACTTTAGAACAAACAGCACGTCCAGAAACATTTTTGTGCATTATCCTAGTCTTATTGTACTAAATAGTGAAATCATCTGCCGTCATTTTTTTGGGTGAAAACAAAATCCACATTTTCTGCAGGTTGCATATATAACTTTTTATTTTTTTAAAATGGACTTCACATGCTCATGAAATGCTGCCTGGATACGTGTTGCACCATTAAAATGGCAATCATGATTCTGTACAAGGAGTCATTCAAAAACGTGTACTATGCACCACAACAAAACAAAACGTTTATCATCCACCAGTGAGTCATATATGGAACAACTATTGTGGTTGTGCTTCATTGTGTTTCCTTGATAATCAGAGAACATAAATCAAATAAAAAAATAAACTAGAAATAAAAGCTGAAAAATAAAGTCAAATCCTTTTCCCATTCTGTGACACATCGGCAGCTAATATCTTGAACCATATCAGCGATTACCCTTAATGTTCTCATTCAGAGTCTGCCGCATGCTTCACACGCCACACTTCTCTCATCACAAGATCTCTAAATATAGAATGTGACATATTCATCCCACAACTGTTTGATTGCCCCATATATCTCCGGGAGCAGATGTTTGAGATGCCTGTCCATAGAGATGCCTCACCCTGCTTTTCAGTAAGTGCGCTCATGCCTTTAATCCAGTGCCACGGCTTTAGATGTCCTTACTTCAGAACGTTCTTATACATCCAGAAAAACATGCAATGAAATTTTTATGTCCATCGTCGACTTATATTTTATGTAATTGCTTTTTTTCTCAACATTCTGCATCGCAGAGATCCCCACAACAGAGACTGCAGTAGATGTGCTCGATTACCCTCCGTGAACAGTAGTGAACTAAGGAAGAATTTCATCAACACGAGCTTCAATGGAGAGTGTTGGTCAGCCAACGCCAAGTGTTAGTTCACACCATGCAAAGTATTATTCAGGGTTAAACTGAATTTGTCTGGTATTTTGGAATGAATAATGTAACATTTAGAGAGACTAAAGGCAACATTGATCACTTGAGTTTATGGTTTCTTTATAAATACATTTTATTGAAACATTAGTCTCTGCAATGTCTGCCGTCGCAAACGTTTATTCAACAGCTACAAACGATACATATTGACAAAGTTATTTTCGTGTGCTTCAAAGCTGGATTGCCAACCAGGAAAAGTGGAAGACGACTGTGCATCAATTATTAAGTTGTGATTAAAATGTTAATACTGAACCACTAAGGCTCGTTGTATGGCAACACCTAATTGATACCAAATCAGGCCCCATCTGGTACAGGGGCTCTCAGTGAGTTTTAATGACTTTATCATGTCAGTTAATACCGTGCTTACATTGTGCATTTGACTAAATACATTTGCACTAAATCAAGTTACCATAAACTAATTACCAGACACTTAATAACACATACACAATGCACACACAGTGGGCTCTGTTGCAGTTTGTTGCAGAGTTGTTGCAGGTAACATAACCATTTCCAGGGCAAATAAAGGCTTACTCAATTTGTGTAGTAGAAGTACAAATCACAGTCTACATAAAGTATTCAGTCGGTGTATCTTGACCACTATTGAAAGATTCATGTGAGAGGCGAAGGTCAGAACGTTTGTGGGATGAAGTTTATTTTTTCACGTTTTTGTCTCAGCTACAGCTGAATAGAGGAAATTACTTGTATTGAGGAATCCTTGCAGTTAAAGAAACCTTTCTTCTCTCAGGGTCAGCTGTAATAATGAATGTTGACAGGGAATTTACTCCCATACATGTTTCCATTGCAGCTACTAAAAACACGCAAGATAGAAGAATGGTTGGTTAGAGAGGCTGCCTTTTACCTGATGGATTGGATTGACCTCGCATGTCCCGTCCAAATGTCCTTGAGCAACACACTGAATTTCCAGCTCCAGGGGAAATGACCCCACTCCTGACCTGCAGAACAGTCGAAAAGTACAAAGTACAGCTGACTGGTCTTGGTCCATCACAGATGAGTCTGAAGTTATTAACCTCCACCTCTTCACATATATATACATACATATATATATAATTCCACATAAAATATGGATGTTCAAGCTGTTTAAAACTAAACCATCCAAATGGAATCTGAGCGTGTTACTATTTCAGCGCTTAGGTCATGTTGCTTATTGACCGACTGCTTTAATGAAAAGATTATTGACAGAGAGTGTCCTTGCATACTTCGTCTCGTGTTGCATTTGGAAAACCTTGGATATTTCAGACAGGAAATAGAGAGAGGAGTTGTAAGAAGAGATGGTGCATCTTTCTCACTGACAAGTGATGGGATATAGAAACCCTCAAGGAGTGAGAGGTAATATTTGCAGGAGATATTTTAAGTCAGGACAGCTGAGTTAGATCCCCTCAGACTAGAGGCGATACATTTAAAAGATCCTGTCTGAATGCCAGGCCTGCAAAAAATTAAAAATGTTCAACACGTAGGAGAAATCATCCAAAAAGACTTAATTTATTGTGTGCCCCGACTCCATAAATCTTCAAGCAGAGTGATTTGGCTATTTAGTGAGAGAAACAAGCGTTGACGTGACTTCATCTGACACATGTTGACATTCTTTCAATTTCTCCTCAAAAAGTCCTTATCAGCGGGAAGAGAAACTCCTCCAGCAGTGTGGCAGGACATTATGTTGGATCTGGTGTTTTTTGTGTTAAAAGGAGACCGAAGAGAATCATGTCGGCGCTTTTTTTCTTGGTATGTTCCTACGTAATCTAGAACGTGCTGACCACCCAGGTGTTGTTTGGTTGAAACACTCCTGGAGACTCTTGGCAGTGACGGCAGTTTAATCTTCCAAGTGCTTCCAAGACTACATGGTCCAAAAATGATGAAGGTCTTTTAGGAAACAGAGAGACCTGTTACTGAAGCTTCTAAGAAATATTAATAGTTCTTAAATTAATAAATCAGTTAATTTGAAAATAAAGAATTTCAAAGAAAGATGACTCATGGGATTTCAATGTTTACTTATTTTATCGGATAAATATTAAACAATATTATTTACATTAACTGGCCGCCGGTGTATGGTCTGCAGTAACATTGCAAGATATTGCTCATGTGTAAAGTTTAACATAATAGAGATAAAACAAGTTCAAAACATGAATGAATAAATGTCATTATAAATAAGTTACTCTGACCAATACTGCTAGTGGGCACATGGTTTTTTGGAGGCACATGGAGTTCAACGAAGGTCAGTGGCAAACTCTGGAGGGCAGGAAATGGGAAAAGTGACATCACGGTAAACCAGAGCGATTATCAGTGCTCAGTTGAGGTTACGAGAATAAAGAGCTCCTCTGTTTGAATGGAGTCTGACCAGGCGGCAGCCAGCTGCGCACAGCTAAGATGAACTGTCCCGAAGTATTCTCATCCGCTGCCTATAACACCAAATCTTCTCCCTGTCTGCACTCTCTTGGAAACAAGAAGAACTAAAGTGTTGCAATGAACTTAGGGTAAGAGGAAGAGGTGAAGAGAGAAGAAGAAAAGCAGACACACTGTATGAGAAAATGAGGCTCATTATCCCTGTGAGCAAGAGGGAACATGTCAGGCCTGTCGTACAAAAAAAAGGAAAACATTCGGAGAAAGTCATATATATACGTTTCAAAAACCATTCCTGAAGCTAAACCTTGTGAAGTTTCTTGAAAACAGTAGCAAAAATTATCCAATTTACTCAACACAAAACCTGCTGAGCAAAATGTGCCTTTTCGAGCTATTTCAATCTGAATGACTTGCCTGAGGACATGCGATCTGCAAATGCTGCGTTTTGCCATAAGGCACATCAACTTTAAGGTAATACATATTTTTTCCTCTTATTAAACCTTCACCATAGATTTAGCTAATGGATTTGTTTGTTCAGGATCAAATACAGTTTCTGTGTTTTGCTAAACGGGCTTTAGCCTAAAACACTTCCGCAGGGTAAATCCAAAGTGTTGTGCAAATGTAATTATGATGATAAACGTAGCGCGTTGTTATTCTACACCACTGCATCAGTCCATAGCAAATCTATGATATCATATCAAACTGACTATCTTTGGGTTTCAGACTGATAAAACAAAACATGTAAAGACATCGCCTTGACTTTGAGAAACTGGGATTGTCAGTACTTGATATTTTCTGACAAAGACCAAACGATTAATCGATTCATTTGGAAAATAATCAAAAATGAAAATAACTGCGAGTTGCAGCCATAGGTTGAAGGCCTACTCTCTTGGCTGACAATGTAAATAAATCCATTGCCCAGAAAGTCAGAACGCTAGTATGAAAACATTTGTGTTTTGTGTCGTAAATCACGTGTTACTTCAGTGTGTGATTTCACCACTTACACAGCAAATGATCAGAGATTTTGAGCAGGATGTTTTCATTCAAGCCAGATCGCTGTTTACACACTACATCACATGAGACAAAGTGATGTGGTCTTTGCTGTAGTTTCAACATCAGTTGTCTCTCCCCAACAACATGTGGAAAGAGACTTTATGGATTTCATGGCTCGCAGCTTGAATGCTTCCATAATGTATCCCTATGAAAAAGGACCACTCTCCACCTCATCCTCAGCGCTTGGCTGAGAGTGTCGGAGTTGACTGACTAAGAAGCTATTTGCAAAGGCTTGTTTGTCAGTGTGGAGTGCAGCACTTGACCTGTAGAACACTACACACTGTTTTCACATTGGTCTTATTTCACTGAGTGGGGCCGAGCGAGGCGACATGGGAAGGTTCGGTTCTTAAAGCTCGTCCGTGTGTCTGTGTGCGTCTTTACAATGTTGTCGCAGAAAAGTGAAAAGTCTCCTTTTGTCTGTGTGTGTGTTATTGTTTGAGAATATGTAAGTAAGTTCCGCTGCAGAGCACTCTGGGAACTAGAGGGTATTTCTAAGACAAACACACAGAGACATGGACCCCACTGACGCACTAATGCGGGTGACGAGGGGTTAAAACAACAGCCGAGTGAATGCCCGGCACGGACACGAGAAAATAACCCACAAAGCCCTGTCGACCCCAACTCGCAGAGCCCAAAGCACGCTGTTTACGACAGCATGAAAAGCAGACACCACGCTCGGGCTCAGATTTCAGAGTCACGGACTATTTCTGACCATGCTTCGACAGATACTGAGAAAAATGTATTCGCTCATGCATTTTTTTTTAGGATTGTATATACTTGTTTCTTTGATGGTGGTTTTGTGAGTTAAGACAATTAAGTGGGAAAGGTTTTATACCATCACAATGAAGTAGATTTAAATGGAATTGCATGTATGTCTGTGACGGACTAAATTAACTAAAATCAAATGTTGCCATATGACAAGCCACAATGCAACAAAGCCAAAATGAATGATTATGAAAAAATTAGGCATATTTTCCTCAAAAAAGGATTTTATTAATCAAAGCTAAAATATTGACAAATAAACACTTTTCTTGACCATCGGATGCTCGAACATCTTCGTCAATTAAAGAAAAATAAATAAATGCAGTGAGAATGGCTACAGCTAAAGATGATTTTGTCGTTAAATTGAAAATAAGAGTGCATATAAAAGAGAGTAATGCCATCTGACTTCTTATCCTAAAGTTCTTCAGTTTCTAAAGTACAGTCACTATGCCCAGTTTCCAATGTACAATATTCATGATAGTACGTTTTTTTCTTTTTCAAGATTGTACACGAGATGAAATAACTAATTTAAAGGGAAATCTTCTTTTCAGTGTATAATGTGAGAGCCCAATCAGTCCACGTGGATTTGGGTTCCATCCGCTAAGAGGCTTCCTCAACATCTTAATCCTGCAACCCACTTGAGCAGCAGAGAAGAAATAACATATAATTTAGTGCATTCCATTTATAGAAAATGCAAATTACACTCACTGCCTACTGCAAGGCCTCAGGAAGAGCAAAAGTTATAACTGCAGCATATCCTGTACATAATGACAGCGGTGTTCCAGCCTCTGGGTAAGAAATAAATAAAGACTTGAACAAATGAAGCACAGCTAGTTTCCTGAAGTACAAGAAGTTAGGCTCATTTTAAATGTCAAAGTTAGTTCAATTAAAGTCTTTCTCAGTGTCTCAGTGAGTTATCAACAACATAACTCATGCTATTTGGAAAGAATAGTGAGCAATTTATAATAAGTCCTTCATTAGTTTTATGATAATTGTCATTTTTACAAAAACATAGAAAAAAATCTATAATTAGTCATTAATCTTGTTTCTTTTTTCAAATATTTCACGGTAAAATTATTTGGTCCTGAGGTTTAGGGACAGCTTTAGTTAGTTGACACCATGATGCTTTCATGCTCTCATATAAAAGTTGATAATAAAGAATTGGCACGAATAGCATTATGTTTAGACATTAGTTGATGTTTTTTTTTTTTTTTCCGAAAAACACAAGCTCCAGGATCGTGTAAAAGGACATTCAGTGGAGTCGCAGGGTTTACGTCGTTAAATAACTTTATGTGTGTCTCAGTGTGACACTCATCACACGTTCATTGTGATGACTTTGATCCCATGAGCGTTGATGTAGGTGAGGAAGACCTTCGCCCGCCTCTCAATTACATCGATCAGCTTGTCGATGCCCGGCCGGCCTCCCTGGCTCTCCCAGTATGTCTGGTCCAGGAACAGAGACTGGAGGAGCTTCTCCCTCAGCCTCTTGCTTTTCAGCACCGAAACCGCCTGCTCTGGTAGCCTGGAAAGACAGAAAGTGAGTCAGAAAGAAGTACAATCAAATTAGAATTTCAGGTACATGTCTCAAAGGCAGAGCTGCTCTTGGCTGGGAGCAGAAATAATGATTGGTTCTGAAGGGTGAAACTAGAATACACTGTTTGTATGGGTAAAAGAGCCAATTCCAACAAGCTGGAAAAAGAAACAGTTGAACATGGTATTGAAAATGCATGCAAGTGTATCTTTGTTGTTTCTTTACATCATAGTCATTGCAATATTAAGAAGACAAATGTAACCAGAGACAAAGGTGCACAAAACAATAAAAGCTAAAGGGAAAGAACAACACGGACAAAAGCCAGTTGATTCGTTAGAGTACTTCTTCTCTACGTTATGCATGTAGACGCGCACACTAAACACACTCCCAGCGAGGGAGCAGGACGAGAGTTGGCCCGTAAATGTTGTGGGAGCAAAAGATTAGCTTACAAAAGATGCAATACAATTGACAAGCGTCAAAAAAAGGTGAACTTGTGTGAGTTGTTTAATTAATTAAATGCACCTATACACAATTCAATGAATATATCTCTGTTAGCTTTTAAAAATTAGTTAGTGTCATAAAAAGAAAAATGGATTCATAAGAGTAGAGACAAATCTGTTACAGCATTGTGTTACAACTTCAGTTGAGTGAAACAACGTTACTTTTTAATGTCAGCAGTACTTGTGCAAGGTGGCTTCTGTGCTTTAAACCGATTCTAGACGTTTCGGACACGCAGTTCATTTCTCACTATTTGCAAGAGTTAACTATATCTGCGTTATAACTGGAATTCCATGAGTTATGTTAGCTAGCTAGAGCCCACAAACCTCTGCCAACAGTTGGCGTGTGGTAGAAAAGTTTTTGGAAAAGTAACAATAAGTGCCTCGTACAGATTTACCTTCAAACAGTAATTATAAAACGTTTCCAGCAAGATGGTTTATTTCTTAAATACTGGAAATTTCCAAAAGCTGTCATGACTTGGGAACTGTGCCTGTGGCTGTTGCTAATAGCAACAGAATGTTTCACAAGGAGATTACCAAACGAAAACAATCACAGTTCTGTTTGTTTGTCCTGTATGTTGACCACAGCTCTTCAGTTGAAATCACTTGTACGCCTCCTCAACCTCGTGTTCAGCATCGGTTGCCTCCGAGGATGTTTGTATCATCACATTTGAGTGACATGAATTCAGATTTATAGTACTTAGTACTTCTGTTGTTTAGTTTGACATTTGAACAGCTTGCAAGTAAAGACTCCACTCATGAATGAATTATCAGCAGAGATGGAAAATGAGATCATGTAACATGTGAAGCTGTGAGGAAGCTGGCTCGAGCTGACTGGATTCGTACGACTGGAAGATGGTTTGTCGAGGAACTGAAGTGCCTTTTGTTGCCTAACTCAGAGATAGTCTTGTGCCTTGTATCACTGCGTTTTGAGTGGATTTTATTATTGCCTGCAGAGGAGGGGGAGGAGGTAGCCATGGAGAGTAGTTTAAGTGGTTGTTGACTACGTTTAGGCTTCCAAGCAGGCCATTACAGATCCAAACAGAAAGAACACAGTATTACGCCCCCCGGGTTCAAAGCCAAAAGACACATGTACTTTTTTTGTAACACTGTGATTCAACACACTACTTTCGGAGTTTCAAATCTGCTTTCTGGTGTCATTTTCAACCATGTTGTAAAGAGCGGAAATATCAAATATTCTGGAAAACAGCTACTGAAAACAACCAGATAAAGACGTACATACAGCCAATCCTCGATGTGGATAATGAACAGTCCTGTGGTGGCCCTGGCCTCTTGTACATGTTGTTCTTATCTACCTAACATTTTGGAAATAGAGGAACATTGATGAATCTGACAAAAGTTCTAATTTTGCTCTAACGCACAAGTAAAGATCTAATCCGTAGGCTATTTACATCACAAATGAGGCCCGTTTTTTATAGAAAAACACGTTGCAGTTGACACTTTCTGATGTTTGAAGTACAACGAACACAATCTGGGAGAAATTGAATCTAGTTTAAGAATTAATTTGACAGAGGACTGAAAACAAAACCACTGACATCACCAGTATTTATCAAATAAATGTTTCTGTGATCCAAACTCACTCTTTGATTCCTTCCAGGATCCTGAAGTCCAGGTTGTCCTCATTGCGGTCGAAGAACCCCTTGTTGTTGGTGAAGACCAGGTGTCTGGGGTCGTCTCGCCTGTGGATGATGTTTGTCAGTCGTATGTGCTTCTGGTCCCCACATTCAGCCTTGAGGCCGAGTTCCACACACACATCCTCCTGCCTCGGCCTGAATCCACAGCAGCTCTGATCCAGACGGTTATGAATCTGAAAAAGAAAGTTCATATTTATTCAGAGAACATGTAGTTTACAGTACTGATTAATTCTTGATTTTTTTTTGGCAATGGCAAGCGCAGGAGTTTTTCTTGTCCTAAACATTTTTTTTTGCTTTGCAATATTGACTAGCTTCCTTTCATATTATCACACAGACTACATAATCATTTTATTATCCGATAAAAAATTTACAATTTTCTGGCCGAGAAAAACTAAACACATACAGCGTGCTGGTTTTTGTATTGTGTCTTTGGGAATAATGCTACTGGTTTATTTGATTAGATTAATTCTCGTAAAACTCCTGCTTCCTCCACGAGGACTGGCAAACCATAATCCCAACTACGACTTCAACCCATCCTTCTGTCTCTCTTTGCTAAACCATTTGATTAGTATAAGTTTCAGATGATGCTACCAAAGACTAAGTACAACCAAGGATGCAGCATCTAAGACGTCACTCATAACTTTCTGTTGGGACTTTTTAAGTCGATGACCATCCACCAAGCCATGAAGTGCGATGAGCTGAAATACCCCTTTACCTGCCAATCATGCCAACAAGCCCCTAAACATACTTTTCTGTAAGCCCAAGCTAAAGAAAATACAGGTTGTTGTTGGGTTAGTTGCCAGGTTACGGTGTAAGAAAGTAGGTCTTGTCGGACTTGAATCATTTGACATTATACTTTCAATTTAGTTTGAATTTATCAAAATGATCATCAAGGGATTTGGGAGATGAGAAGGAAAATCCTGTCAGGAATGTATTTAGTACATTTGGGCAGAGAAAGAAAAAAAACTGTAATACAACATGTAATATGAAAATGAGGATTTAATCATTTTGCATCATTTATGGAATACTTAGAAAGAACTGAGGGGGGTAAATCATTGGTAATGTGTAAAGTCTAAAAGGAATAAACTTAAGTTATAAATAAGTGAAGTTTTATATTGAGACCCTAACTTCAAAGAAATATATTTTGAAATTCTATGTTTTGATAGATGGATATTGGAGGTTTTCTCGATTGGAAATCAGCCATGTTTGTTGTCGACTGAGCAGTAAGCAGCCTGCGAGGGTCATTTCAGGACAAGAAAGTATCTTTATACGATTTTGAACAGATGTGATTTGTTATTTAGTTGTTCATTTTCAAACAAGCTGATTCAGTCATCAGGAAGTTGAAATAAAGAAGAAAGGTTAATAGTCAAAGCTGTAGCATGACCTCAATGACTGACTTAATAATTCAAAAGGTATCCAATCTATTTGATGGATATCTAGTCTGTATTTTTCATTTCCTCACACGACGTTTACTGCTTCATTATCATGGAAAGAATTTTAAAAAGAATTCTCAGGAGATGGGATCTCAATGCCAAAACCTGATCAGAGATCCAGGCATTCCCCACAGGAAACAAGACATCTATTCAGCCAAAAAAAAAGAAGATGTTTACAAAAGTCGTTTATGAAGCATTTTTTGGGGGAATTTAATAAAACCTGGAGAGCCAGTAACTGCACAAAAGCAAACCAAAGGACAGAAAAGTTTCAGACATGTTTTTTGTTTCACTTTCTGAGAAAATCTGGAATGTGTCAACTCTGTCAGTCGTTATCTCCTTAAGTTTTAATTTTTCAAACTGCTTGTGTTACCTGTAACAGGAAGTCAAACAGAGCCAGTTTACTCCACTCGTAGTGATGAACTGTGGTGCAGCCGGAGTCAGGCTTTGGGCTGATGTTTTTATGCCAACACCTCTGTTTCAGGGAGCTCTGGTACTCCCCCCATGTCAACGTCATGGTAGGCCAGCCTGCAGCAAGGCCTTCTGGGTAGAGAGATGCATCCCATGACACCACTGGACAGGGCTGGCCATCTAAAGAGGGAGGATAAAAGGATTATACGGTCAGATTTCAGCAACTGTTCAGTCTCTGTGGGGGGTGTTTTTCTGACTGAGCAATGCATACCTTCATCAGTGGTTAACACTGGATAACCTCCTAATTTTACCTTGTCTAATGTAGCAGATCAAAACTGGACTGTATGGTGCTCAGAAAATATATATAAATATTGTTCTACTCTCATTTTAGACAGCATTCACTTTAAATCAGTGTTTGACGAAACCGCCAGACAAACATAATGTGTTATCTGGGGTAGAATAAAACGAGATTTTCTTTTCCCCTTGCAGACAGTAAAAAAAGAGACACAGATGTTATTCACATATAAAGTAATGGGGATGTAGAGAAGAAAGGAAAGGGGTCAGTGGCTCTCTGTAACCTGCAAATTGCCCCTAAGAGCTCGCTACAGGGTGTGCTTACGTTCTCAAATTGTTGGCAAAGGTAGAAGTTTGAATTGGTCCTTTCGACAACCTGTTTTAGTATTCTGCCATGGAAATATGTGGATGTTGTTTGGCCTGGTCTCAGGCCTGGTCTGCTAGGAACTAGTCCTGACTCATGTGGTCTGACAGAGCGCAATCTCGTGCAGGGAGAGTTTCAGTGTGTGGGCTCGAAAGCACAGGGCCCATCTCTCCCACCATCCCTTATTTAATTTGTGTGCGACATTCAGTGACTCAACACATGCAAAAGGCTTGCACGATTGGTCTGTATTGTAATAGCTTTACCTCCAAAACACCCCCAAACTATGACAAAGAGGCATAGACTCACTTAATCAGGGGAGTATTGTTCATGTTTTCAGTCTGTGTCTCCAGAGAGAAGATTGAGTCAACTGAGGAAGCCACCCAATCAAGTTGGAAAATATCATTCAGTTTCCTCAGACATCCCCCTCCCTCCCTCCCTCCCTACTGCTCTCTCTCTCTCTCTCTCTCTCTCTTGCTCTCTCTCTCTCTCTGATTATCATCAATCATGCTTGCTAAATTAAAAAAAAACACACTTAGTACAGTTATGAATTAATTAGTACTTCATACTAAGTTTTATCCAGCTTTGGTCAGAAAATAAGAAGCTCTGTCCTCGTGTCTGTTGACATACCGTGTAAAAAGCTGAACTTTCTGCTTACAGCTGGTAGTGTCCTATTGAGCCCCAGCACCCTGTCCAGATGGAAAGCAAAGACCTCGGTGGTGTCCACGGGGCTTCTGATAACTCCACACTGACCTCCACATACATTGTTCCGTTGTGTGTCTTTTTGGTTGGTCTCTGAAACGTTTGTCTCGCCCTCAAATATCAAAAGTGACGGGTAGTCTCCGTGAGAAACTTCCTTGATGCGCAAAACTTTGGCATCCGCAAGAAAGCGCATGGCTTTCACGTCCTGCGGGTTGAACCATGGCGGTGCCCTCTGGCTGTAAATTCGGATAGAACTAATGTGAGTGTCTGCCTGTGCATCTGTGTGAGATGTATGGATTATATCCAAAGATTTATAATAAACATCCTTGGTTTCTCCCAAGGAAGTCTTGGGCGCAAAGTTGCGCTTAATTTGCCCCGCGTCCCACTCCAAAGTGCCAAGTTTGTTCTGCATAAAAACTGAATTGTCCTTATTCCTTCTCACTTTTTTTCTCAGTTTTGGTCTGATTGTACCCCGAATATTTGCTGGTTTCAGGCGCTTAGACTTCAGCGTGATATACACCACGTTAGACCGTGTCGGGACCACAAACCCAACCCCGGTCTGCAAATCCACATCGTCTGCATCACTAACATCCAAATTATACAATCCACGGGTGTGTCGGTAGTTGTCTTTATCGATCCTTCTGTCCCGGTGCTGCTTCGAGTATCCAGCTTGTGAAACCAGCAACAACAAATAGAGAACACATACACTCGCAATTATCAAACTCCTGTTTGAAACAGGGCACCTCCGAAAGCTGCTGGTCAGTCTTAGAGAAGGGAAGAACAGCCAGTGAAAGCGAGACTTCCCCATTAGAACTTATGGTATTATCATGGTTGAGTGTCTTTTTTTAGCCAAACTCGAACCAGGGAGGAGCACACAACTTCCGAAATTCATTTTGGAAGGCAGGATGTGTAGCCTCATAATGCACAGAGACAATTGCGAAGGGGATGGACGGGCTGGGGAAACTACCCTCCAACCCAACATGAGGCGACCTGAACTTGTCCCCCCCCTTTTTCTTCTTTCAGATACAGCTATAATCCTATATGGTTCATAATATGCACTGAAGAGACCCTCCGACGGCATCAGCCTGCATGTGCTGCTGAAATTCATTGAACACCCGCGGGCAAAGCATGTCTGTTAACTTCATGAAATATTCTGCATAAGAACTCGGGTTATAAAAAGTGGCAGATTAAATCGTCGTATTATATTTTGGATATCATCCCATGCTGATTTTTTTTTCTCATGAATATGAATTGTAGGGATAGTATAGCAGTTCGCAGTTCTGAAATTATTTATTCTAAAATAAATAAAAATACAGAAGTTAGAGGTGAAGGTTATTTAAGTTGAAGTTCTAATAACATTTGATCCATTATAGGCCAAATCCACGCGTTTTAGGCGACATCTGCTGGTCTACTTCCTTAATTCTTAATTGGCTGGACTTTTCACATGGCGGAGACACAATGAAAGAGAACCGAAGAGAAATGTGAAAGGGAAACAGTTGACAGTAGAACACAACTTCTCCTGTGGAAGGGAAATGCAGGCTGGACACAGCAAACCATGGACAGGATTTCCTGACCCAGATAAAAACAGCTAAATATAGAACTATTGTGTTGAGGCCTATAAAGAATACTGATGTGGATAAGTGTTGTCCTCTCATGCTCTGCGGATGAGTCTTTAAACCTGCAGCGGTGGAAGAAGTACTCACATCCTGTACTTAAAGTATTAAAAGTAGCAATACCACACTGTAGAAATACAATGTTACAAATAAAAGTCATGCATTCAAATGTTGAATGTTGTACAGAGAGAGAGAGGTTACAATGATTGATGTAATAATTTCATCACTTTAATGTTTAAATAGTTTCAACTAGCCGACTCAGTGTACTTTTTCTGCTGGGTAGCTTTAGGTTTTATTTGAATCTATGACAGTATATCATTGATTATAGTGTGTATTGTTAATCTGACTCTGCAAAGTATCTACAGTTGTTAAATAATTGTAGTGGAATAAAAACTACAACATTTGCCTCTGAAATGTAGCGAAGCAGTACAAAGAAAAATGTAAAATTAAAATAATCAAGTACAAGTACCTGAAAATTGTACTTAAGTACAGTGCTTGAGTAAATGTTACTTTCCACCCCCAAACAACCCTATTGACATCATTTATTTATTTAAGTCAATTAAAATAAAAATTTTAAAGTAATTCATCTAATTTTGTACCAATGCCACAATCATGAGAGTAAAACTACAACTTTTCATCGATTTAAACTCTCTTTTACAGGTGAAAAATAGCTCACAAGACTTTTTTTCCAACTGTTCTAGAGTATTTAAATCCCGTTGTCTTGTATCAACTGCAGCCTCTGTGCTAGATTGAGTGAGTGTATAATTGGCAGCACCTGGCTGAGTTCATCCTCACAACTGCAGACACACACACACATGGCCTCTTGCTGTTTTTCCTGGAATGTTTTTGCTACATCATAGAAAACAAAATATTTAGTTTTAACATGCTTGAAGAAAAATCCCTGCCTTTGCTTTTAATTGTTACGACACTATGGATGGTGAGCTGTAACAGCACGGAACATGCTGCTGAACAAGGTGCTGCCATTGTGTGTGATTAATGTGAGGGAGCCTGAGGATGGTGTCTTGTCCCAAATCAATAATCTTGGGTGTTTTTTTTTTTTGTTTTTGCTTTTTAAAATTCTTCTAGGTGTGAAAGGTGGTGGAAATGCTGAAACTGGCAACTTGGAAACATTTGAGTTTACCCTCAGCTCCACCAATATGACTAATTTCTCCTACGGAATTGCTGCAAATTTGATTGCTGTGCTATTGTATGGAAGCAATTTTGTTCCTCTCAAAAGATTAGAGACAGGAGATGGTAAGCATACAGCTCTTGCTTTTCTTTAAATATTTTCTAGTGAAAAACAAAAGTGGTGTTTTGTGGGCTTTTTTTTTTTTTTTTTTTTTTAAAAAACGAGAATTTGCCTGTTCTGTTAACAGGTATGTTTTTCCAGTGGGTATACTGTGCAGCCATATGGGTTGTATCTACGGGTGGAGACTTGATTCTTCAGTCGCCCAAATTCTATCCTTTTGCAATGCTTGGAGGTGTCATCTGGGCTACAGGTATTGTCTCATGAAAGCACCACTTTAAACCTTTTTAATCCTTCATGTTTTTCATGTGATTTGAATGCAATTTTTTGTCTCACTGGAGCAAGTCTCATAAGTCCAGCAGCAGTAGACGTACACCATGTGCAGCGGCCCATCTTGAAAGTCCATTTTTTAAAATTCTTGTTGATACTGTTCCTGCGAGAGATGGCAAACTTTGAGGCCCATCTTCATACTACTCTCCACTTGCCTGTTTGTTAGATGGATCTGGCTGAAGCGAAAGGTCCTGCACTAAATCCAGAGAAGTGTTTCTGTTGTTTAGCAGATTTAGCCTTCAACTGTAATGTTAAAACACAACATTTCCCCAATATGTTTCCTAGTTTGGAATGCCCAAAACCTTGTGCCCTGCAGTGTCCACTGCTGACTCTTTTTAGTTGGAAGAGTGCAGACGGTCGTTTGTCACCAGCTTCACACAGAGGACAAAACTCCTATCTACCTGTATAAGACATGCATGTTGCTAACTTTCTTTTCTTCTCTTCTTTCTTCCCCCCCCCCCATGTCATCTACAGGGAATATAACCGTTGTTCCAATTGTTAAAGCGATTGGCCTTGGTCTTGGGAGTTTAATTTGGGGCTCTTGTAGTTTGTTGGTGGGCTGGGCCACTTCAAGGTGAGTCAGATTATTGTATGCTCTGTCACCCAGAAGCGAGGAAAAAAACAAACATTAAGTTAACAATAACTTTTAAATAAGGGCATTCTGGGACAATAAGTGTTTGAAGGCACCTGTTGTTGATGTCACCCCAGGGTTCTCTTTAATTAGGCAATATGTTCAAAAGAAACCAAGTATCTCACTGACTCTTTCACAGGTTTGGCTGGTTTGGGATTACATCGGAAGATGTTTCCAGGCCAATATTAAATTATTGTGGAGCTGGGTTGTGTCTGCTCAGGTAAACTTTACGTTTGAAAGTAAAGTATCCCACCTTCTTACCAGTGCAATAGTTTAATAGTTGCGAAAAGAACAAAGTTGGTCAGATTTTTGAGTGATGTTTTGGATATCAGA
Source organism: Bovichtus diacanthus (assembly GCA_943590825.1). Classification (NCBI taxonomy): domain Eukaryota; kingdom Metazoa; phylum Chordata; class Actinopteri; order Perciformes; family Bovichtidae; genus Bovichtus; species Bovichtus diacanthus. Next base: position 1,916,674 of record CALSBV010000271.1, read on the forward strand.
TGACAGATATGATTTTGTTTGTTCCAGTGGCCTGATCTTTTTCTTTGTGAAAACGAACGTGGAACTGCATCCCAACTCCGAATCAATTCCATTACTTCTCGACAGGGTAAGTGCATTTACTGGATGTTTTTTATTTTTCATATTTTAGTGATGAAACTCATTTCTGACATCACACTCCAACCAATAGAACTGTACCAATATTCTCTCACGGACAATCGATTCCTGCCACTTTGTTTCTCCAAGTGTGCTGTGATGACTTTTAGCTGTTTGTGTGTTCTGCTGGATTTAAAAGACAACATGACGTCATATTAGGATGTCTCTTTCTGCAGAGAACAAATTCGAGCAGCTTTAGTCCAAGTTCCTCCGAGTTCTGGATCGATGTCATCGGACCGAAGACCAGGCGGTTCATGTGAGCTCAACTCATTAGCAGTTAGTGAGCTGCATAACAACAATATTGTTCCCGCAAGCTAAAGGCACAGTCAATGAAAGGTGTATATGTAACTTTATTAATATAAATGTTCCTCAAGGATAAAATTTAAGAGATTTAAATTTTAAGCCCGAGGCTTTCACCAGAGACTTTTTTAGTTATTCTACTTGCAGCTGCTGGCCGTCTTGTTTTAAATGTAACGTGTCTCTTAGCAAGTGTTTCTTTTCTGAGGTGACCTTATGATAAGCCTTTTTCTTTTATTCATGACTTAAACAATTTCATGATTGAGAACACTTTGATCGTACTGGAGAAATGGATTGCAGCAGAAAAACGATACAATAAGCAGGGGGATATGTAAGCACTCGGTGACACAATCAAACGGCAGGAAATGATGCCACAAACATGGCGATAGACTTAGTCGGTTGTAAGCAATGCACAGTCTGTTATCCACTTTTAAATTGTTAAATGTTAAGAATCCATTTTGTATGCAATGGTCAAATTTTCAACTTTACTAATTCTGTCTCTGTGGAGGTTTTAAAATCGATCCATCGTGCAGTTTAGTTCAGTTAGAGTCTCTCGTCATTAGAGGCTGCCTGCTTGCTGTGGTGTCGGGCCTGCTGTACGGGTCCTCCTATTCACCCATCTTCTACATTAAGAGCCATTCATCATGCCGTGACAGCATTTTCCACGGAGCCAGTGTCTATGGTATGTTTCAGTGTTTTGATTTATAAAAAAAAAAAAAAACTTTTAAAGCCAATATTTATATATCTATTTGAAGAAATAAGATTAAAATGTCCTCGTGTTTTAGACTGTATCACACTGTTGGGCTATAAATAACACCGGATCCTCCAGCGAACCAGGTTTAATATCCAGTTTCTTGAAAGACTCTTTTAAAAGTCAGTGTCAATGGGGTAGCTCAAGGATTAATAAAGTATTTATTGTCTTTTCTATCGTGTTACAGTAGCTTTAACTTTGATATTGGTTATATTAAGTGACCTTAAAGGTGAAGGAATATTGTTTTGTTGTTTTTATTATAAACCTACAGGGATACAAGTGCAATGTAACACTGTCAATCCTTGTGTCAACTTCTTTACAGATCTTGACTATATTCATGCATTTTGCTCTGGCATTTTTGCTGCAAGCACAGTGTACTTTGCCATCTACTGTGCTGCCATGAATAACAGGCCCAGGGTCTACTCCAGAGTCATCCTACCAGGTAACACACGCTTTATCAGTCTGATGTTTTGTGGCATAAACATAATTTATTAATTGAAATTTTAGCTGCTTTAAACCAAGTTAACAATTTATTAAGTCCAACTGTATACTCTAATGCATTAACTCATGACTGTCAATTAGGTTTTTATTCAACTCTGTAGACATTTTTCCCTGTAGGCATTGACTGTAGCCTGAGGCCATGTGCTCTAGATAGGAACCCCAAGATCACTGCAAAAAAATTCACTTGCGCACGCATTTTGTCAAACTCAAATAAATGTGTTCACATTATTCTGGCGTATCAACATCTTTTTATTTATTGATTACTAAGAAATAGATTTTGCATGTTTTTAAAGAAATGTAAAAGAACATTTCTTGACATTTCTCCAGATGTTTTCTTTTTTTTTTCTTACTGGATAGTATCTGGATGTACTGGATACTTTTCACCTATTCAGACCACTAAAACATTTCAAATGAAACTGTCTAAAAAGAAAATATGCTCATAGTTCATGTCCAAACTCAGACCATGACTTGTGATGAGGGGGTTGCAAGTCACAAGCCAAAAAAAGTTGGGAACCCTGTGTCAGAGTTGTGTAGATGCATGTCTCCACAAACCAGGAGCTGCTGCCTAATAATTGGCTTCTTGTTTACCACACTGTGGGGACTGACGGGGAATCTTAAAAACTAGGTGTTCTGGCTGCCGTATAACAATTTTCCACATGCTGATTTATGTCTGTGAACCACTCGGCTGTCATGTACCAGGGGTCACGGACGTTATTTTTTTTTTTTTTTTTTTTTTTTTAAATAATGGCTCCAACCTCGACAGGAAGACGAGGATGAAATGCAACTGCTTCTTTTGCCACCTGCATGTGCCAATGCATCTACTCTGGGATGGTTCAGGGAAAACTACGGGTTAAACGTGTCCGCTCTGGCCCAAAAGCTGGTGGGTGGGCTACAGAGTGGTCCTTAATTTCATGGCACGATGGGAAGCTTGACCATCGTGTCCACACATTTACAGTTACTCACTGAAAGTTGGACACTCTTCAATTTGTCATCCAGTTACCAACTCCTGTCTTTAGCTGTTTTGAAACGGCATTATTTAACTTTCTTTTCATTTTTAAAATTTTTTTTTTTTTATATAAATAACTACACTCTGACTTGTAATGGCGAGAAAGGTGTCTGTCATTCCCACTCTGCGCCCGAACGCTTGTTCTTCCACTTTGTAACTCTGGTGAGCAGGTCGTATAACCTCCTGGGCGACTTTTGTAAGGCTTCACGGCACTCTGAGGAATTTAGTTAAAACTGGATCCAAATTTATGGAGATGTGAGCTATGGTGTCCTGGGGCTGCTTCAACTCAACTCCCTTTCTGATGGATGGAAAACTTCACTTGTTAAAGTTACAACTGCTGCTGCTGCTGCTGCTGCTAACTAGCTGGCATCAAGTAATTAGCTGTGAACTCAGTTAGCCGTGTTGCCAAGACTTGGGAGCTTGGCGCACCGGGGGAGTGTTGGTGTTTACACCAATGGCAGAAGAGAAATGGACCACTGGGGGGGTTTCAGGCCCCGGGGTGGGGAAAAATGCTGGTTTTGTAATATGTGCTGGCTCTCTTTGTCTTGTGGCGCTTGACTTGCTTGATGCTGTGTAAGTTAGTGGCTCACTAGTTTATCATAAAAAAAGAAGAAAAAAAAAGGTTGCAGCTGGCTATTTATGACTGCAGTGTATAAGTGAAATGCACTCTGAAACTGTAGGGGTACTACAGTTTACTACTTGCCTTATGTTTTAATTGCATGCACATCAAAGTTAATAAATGCCTACATTTGATTCCTGGAATCTCATCTTGGTTTTTGTTTTGCTACTTGAATATACCTGCCTGCATTGTGAACTGTACTTTCTTATCTTGTGTGTACTGTACTCTACTTGAGCACAAGTGCACTCCTGTCTCCTTTTGCTTTTCAGGTCTATTGTCAGGATTGATGTGGGTATTGGCCACATACAGCTGGTTCCTGGCCAATAACTACCTGAGTGCTGTCGTTACCTTTCCTATTGTCACTGCAGTAAGTACATCCTGTCCTGACAGCTGAATGGGCTGGGTAATTGAAATACTGTCTGTTTGCCACCATTTGGTTTGAGAAGTGTTCACATCTTCATTTTGAATCTGTCAATGATGAGCGAGAGAAACTCACTCGAAACATTTTGCATCCATCTTTTTCGGATGTTTCAGTTAAGTTTAACATGTCAACATCCCTCTGCTGTCTGAAATTCAGTAATTTTACTGCGTGACTGCTCTGTAAATGCCAATGCAAATCTGCACATTTTATATTTAGACTTATGTTGACTTTTTTTTATTTTTTTGCCTGATGGTCGTGTAGCAAAAAAATGTCAAAGGGCCAACGTGTGACTGTAGGAATCATCCTCTGGGGACTGAGGACACTAAACTCATCTCCTCTGTTTTATGGCTTTAACCTCGGACAATAATTTACAAACAGGAACTCTGAATAAATGGAGTTCTGACTTGAATCGCATGCATTTCTATCACTGTGATCTCTTTGTTCTCTACTAACAAAAACATAAAAGTAGAAGAAGAATTTCCGTACTGTGTACTTCGCTGCAGACTGCTTAGCACTCTGCATCGTTAGTTTTATATCGGCAAAATTCCACGACAGTGTACAATGGATGAACCTGCTGTTCTCGGGGCCCCGGTGGGTCAGAACTAATGCCATCCTGCATCTCGTATTCAATTACACTGTTGTATTGGCATCATTGCTTTATCACCGGTCCCTAACAATAACACTAGTCGGTGTGCTTTAAAAAGAAAAAGTTCCTTTTTGCAAGGCTTTTTTTTTTTTTTTAAAAGTGGAAATGGATTAAAAGTAAATGATTTTTGAATCATTTTTTGTGCTCAATTAAAAAGTTTGTTGGTTGTTTTCTTCTCTGTAGGGATACGGTCTGGTTGCAGGACTGTGGGGATCCTTGGTGTTCAAAGAGATTACGGTAAGGACTACAACACTGATCATGATCAATTTGGTTGTAAATTGGCTCTAATACACACACGGAGTCAGGCGCGTGCGTGCGTGCGTGTGTGTGTGTGTGTTATTAATTATTGGCATAAAAAAAAAAATATCCCTCTTTCTGAGAAGAGAAACCTAACATTTGAGTAGAGCCTCACACCTGTTTGTCCTCTCAGGGTTTAGTCAACTCTTTAATCTTCTCCTTGGCCTCCTGCATCGTGCTGACCGGCTCCTTGCTGACCGCCATCTCAAACTTCTAATAAAGCAGAAGACTGACTCGTGAAAACATCTAGCAATTGTCATTATATACAAATATTTACTCGGAAAATAATGTTGTTGGTTTTATAAAACTCTTTGAACCCACATTAGAATAAACCAAAAATGCACGAGGGTTGAACTGCATGCAAAGCGGTCTTTTTTTTAATAGATTTGGAAAATGTCATTTTGAACCATCAGGGTTTGTACCCTGGGCTAATGTTTGGTGGCAGTGTCTTACAGGAATAACCCTCATGCTTTCTGGTTCATTCAAAGAGGAAGTGTACTTAAGAACTTTGCATTTGTTGTTTGAAATGTATTGTTGTAAATAAGTGTTTTTTTGGTCACCATTGTACTTTTGTATTTTGTTTAGAGTTATCACTCACAAAATGCCCACATGTTTAACAGCACTCGCGAGCTTAAAATAGTTTTAGAAAAGATTGTCGTACTAAGATACTGAACATTTCTATTTAAAGCTGACGTGGTGGTTGTTTGTCACTGTTTTGCTTTTTGGACCGCGTGTTTATATTTAAAAAAAAAAAAAAAAAAAAAAAAAAGTCACTTCACACATCCTGCTATTAAAACATCTTTGATACAGACATAACTGTGTCCTTGTGTGCCAAAAAAAAAAGACATTTTCCATTTGCTTCGTAAAGACATCTGGTGGTGTTTGTTTTTTTCTTTTTCTTTATTGCGGTCAACACTCTGCTGGTTTTCTCGCAGCTCCTGGCCTCATGCCTGTCTTCTCCCCATAGAGCTCGGTCTGTGTGCTGTGTTGTGACATTAAAGCAGTGTGTTCTTGATCAATGTGGATGGTGCACAAGGGACACCATAGATGATAGCGCATAGTTGACTCGAGTGTCCTCTCTGAATAAATATACGTATTAATTAAATCACGTTGGAGGTGGAGGGTGTATTGCTGAGGTTGAGCTATGTTACACAACTAGTGTATTAAAAGTGTTGGTAGATATTACAAATAAGGGGGGAACGTTCAGTTAATCAGATTCTTACATGATGCCATAAAGCCAACAGTAAGATTGATCTTTTAATTACAGTAGTTATTAAAAAATGGTTATTGCAGCAATTTGCATACCAGAACTTAGAGTCCTGACAGGTTCATTAGATGTCCAAGCAGTGACGTTTTGCTGCTGGAGACCTTATTTTTCCTCCCTAAAAGAAGTTATGTAGCAAAAACTGTAAGACCAAAAGTCACCAAAATTGGCATGTGGGTTGCAAAGTCCACCTACTTCCTAACTCATTGGTTACTGAAAGTAATGTACATGTCTCAGAGCATCAGCATATAGTATAGTGAATTAAAAAGTTTTTGCTTGTAATTAAATAAGAAACAAGTAGTTGACCTGTAAGCCAACACTATCCTTGATGTATGTTGTTCTTCAGCAGTTAATCCACTTCCCTGATTTCTCTAATTTCCTTGTTCTAGTTCAGTTCCCAGTGCTGAGAATTATCAGAAAACCTGCAGACCAATTTACTCCTCACAAAGTCATAGGTGTGATAATGTGGAAAATTGTCAAATGTGTAAGTAGAGATAGGCTTTTTTTTTTTTTTTTTTTTTTTAAAATTACATTTCAAAATGTCTCTCTTCTTTCAACAGCCTTGTGGGTCGTAGCTCTGCTTATGAGAAAATCACCCTTTTGAGATGACAGTGGAACTTTCAAGTAATCTTATGTGAAAACACTATCAATAATGTGAATGCTTATGTATTGACATATATACATGAACAGTGTTTTTATTTCTTTTTATACAAGTGTGAATGAAAATCTACGGCTGGAGCGACTTTGCACCATGCCCTCAGTTTCCCCCAGCATTTCGGAGGAAGTGCACTTTTTATCGACATTTCTTTTGGCATTCATGCTTCAGTAGACGGGTAACACTGACGAGAGGCAGACGTAACAAATGTGAGATAAAACGGGTTGCCTGGATAAGACAGGTTTTCACAGAAGGGGGTGACATTTAGATGGGACAACCAAAACATCATGCTTGCTTGATTCCTGCTGCCTAAATTGGATGCAAGAACAAAACCCAAACCTCTGTTTTTAATAATTTTAGCATGACAAAACATTCAGTGCTACCTTTGAAATCTTTACTGGGAGTTTATTGTGGGTTTGCTGGGAGCAGCTAGGGTTGTAGAACATCCGATCACCTGAAATGGAACAATTTTTCCATTCGGGAACCATTCCGTTTGGCACTGATTTTAAACCGTTAATGTTTATTAGATTTTCACACAGTACCTGTGTTAAACTTTGGCAGACAGCTGGGTTCTAATAGCCTCATCAAACACTAACGAAAAGCAACAGACTCCTCAACTCCCGTTTGTTTTTAACACAAACGATGATATGAGCTGACAAGGGATGCACAGAGCCTTGATGTGAAGAATTGAATTGAAAGTGCAGATAAAGACTTCTGAGCTGTTCTTTTCAGTTCCATTCATCAAAGTTGATCCAGAATCCAAATGAACCCATAGAGAGGTTCTGAGGAGTAATTAATGTCAAAATTGACTGACCATTTTAGTGCGTAATTGAAATACGCAAGTAAAACGAAAGGGCACAACATGAAGCAGCATGTTATTTCACTTTATAATGTTAAATCCTACTCTGTATTCTCTATGCTCCAACACTGTTGAAGATCAATATATTTTGGGACGTGAAATATAAAACATGGTCATGGTTGATGGTTCACCTGCGTGTGTGAGGTGCTTTCAGCGTTAAAGCTAAATTCTGCTCCTCCGTTGGAGAGTGAGGCATGGAATTGAAAGAGACCCCCGTTAAAACTAGAGCAGTTTATTGTCATGCTCGGTGACTTTTTTTTTTAATGAGGAGCTTTAGGTTAAAAAAGAAAATTAGTCAGAATGGTGTTATCCTCTTAAACAGGAGTAACACACGGAGAGAATGCTGTCCCTTTTTCAGTTACATAAATCTTGCAGACAAGTGTTTTGTCAGCTTGTAAGGGCACCTTTAATTTATACACGCACAATCAGAGTGCAGGTTATCTACGCATGATGCAACAAAGCCCAGATGTTTAGAAATCAAGCACAGCACAGTAAAGGTCTGTAAACTCTGTACACACGAGACAAGATATTTGCTTTGATGTTTTAAAACCAACAGCTTGGGTACTATTCATTAAAAATTCTAAACCACTGTTGTAAATACTTTTCCAATGAACTCAATCCCGATACTACAGAAGTGTAATGCGTTCACTTGAGAAAACAAAATACGCGCCCTGTTTTTTTAAATTAATATTATTTTCAATTTAGGAGTAAAGTTTTCATGGAAAGCTTTTGAGGTATCTCGTTAATTTAAGAAAAAGCAGAATGAATACCAAGTTATTAAAGGATCAGTTCCACATTTAGGAAATAAAACCCGTTTGTTTTCCTGCTGAGAGTTCGGTAAGAAGATGCATACCCCTCTCATGTCTAAGGTAAATATGAAGCGGTAGTCGGTTATCTTAAATTAGCATAACGACTGGTGCATTCACACGCTCCTCTGATGGTCCCATCTCCCGATTTGGGAAGTCGTTCTTCCGCTTTAAGTCGTAATGTGGAAACAACATGGACGCTACAAAGACATGTTGTAGTTTATTGCTCAGAGCGTTTAAACAACACGCTGATACATACAAACTCTTTTCAAGGCAAATAAAACGCACCCTATCTCTGAAAATGTTGAACTATTCTTTACAAAAAGTTCTTTCCGACTTAATGCGATTAATTTTTCCACTTGAACCTTGTCTATACTTTGCTGTAAGGTAGCACATAGTCTTTGTGCATTTTCCCCCCATAGAGTATCATTAACTTGACAGTACATTACTCAACCAAATGGCCCAAAGCTTTGCTCCAGTTGGGACCGATATGGTGATAATTCATTCACAAAGTACAAAATTACAATTGGACTGCATAACTCGATCTTGCTGTTGTGCAACTATCATGTCTACCAGCACAACAGTACAAGTACAAGACGGACTTCGATGATGCAGTAATATGTTTAATAGGCTTTGGAAGAAGAAACCTGAGCTCAAAGCCTGGTTAAGTTCTGTCCTCTGGAATCTACTAAATCCACCGTTGAGAAATCCCAGGTTAAAACAAAAAAATTCTAAAGAGTGTACATACCAGGGGGTATTATACAATAATATTTGTACTTTTCTTCGCAATGTGGAAACTGGAGACCAAATGCTTTTAGCAAAATGATTTGATGTTTTCATCCAACAATATGCTATACACATAACTGTGTTGAGCAGACTCACACCAGGCGGAAAAAAAATCCAGAGGATAGCCAGGATTTAAAAGAAAAAGGGGACCGGGATCAGGCCGTGTGCAGACGGGTAAGAAAGTGATTGATAGCTGTCCTCTATATATACACAGGAGCTGGAAGCAGGGTCAGGTAATGAGCTGGGGTGACGATGAATCAGTTAAAGAGGAAGCAGCAGCTGTCACCATGACATGAATACGGAATGAGGATGTTTGGATCGGCTTCACAGTCAAATTAATAATTACTCGGAGAATTAAACACTCCACTACAACATGCCCCTCCGAGAACCATCATCTTACCGTGGTGGAGGGGTTTGGGTGCTCCTATGAACCTGAGGGCTGTGTTGTCGGGAGCCTAGTGCTCCTGGTAGGGTCTCCCATGGCAAATTGGTCTCAGGCGAGGGGCCAGACAAAGAATGGTTCAAGAACCCCAATGGCACATCAAAAAAGAGGAGGTGTGACCCTGCCCGGAGGAAGCCCGGGGCCCCCGTCTGGAGCCAGGCCTGGAAGGGGGGCCCCGTCAACGAGCGCCTGGTGGCCGGGTTTGCCACGGAGCCCGGCCGGGCATAGCCCGAAGAAGCAACGTGGCACCCCCCCCCCTCTCCATCATGTGGGCCTACCACCCGCAGGAAGAACCGTTGGGGTGGGGTACATTGCCAGACGGGTGGCAGTGAAGGTCGGGGACCTCGACGGACCAGACCTGGGCGGCAAAGGCTGGCTCTGGGGACGTGGAACGTCACCTCTCTGTGGGGGAAAGAGCCGGAGCTTGTGCGGGAGGCGGAGCGCTACCAGTTAGATCTGGTTGGGCTCTCCTCTACGCACAGTCTCGGTTCTGGAACCGTACTCCTGGATAGGGGTTGGACCTTATTCTTCTCTGGAGTTGCTCAGGGTGTGAGGCGCCGGGCGGGTGTGGGGATACTCACAAATCCCCGGCTGAGTGCCGTTATGTTGGAGTTCACCCCGGTAGATGAGAGGGTCGCCTCCCTACGCCTACGGGTTATGGGGGGGAAAACTCTGACTGTTGTCTGTGCATATGCACCGAACAGCAGTTCAGAGTATTCGGCCTTCTTGGAGACCCTGAATGGAGTCCTGTTGGGGGCTCCAGTAGGGGACTCCATAGTTCTACTGGGAGACTTCAACGCGCACGTGGGCAGCGATGGAGACACCTGGAGAGGCGTGATTGGGAGGAACGGCCTCCCTGATCTCAACCCGAGTGGTTGTTTGTTATTGGACTTCTGTGCTAGACATGGGCTGTCCATAACAAACACCATGTTCGAATATAAGGATGCTCATAAGTGTACATGGTACCAGAGCACCTTAGGCCGAAGATCGATGATCGATTTTGTAATCGTATCATCTGATCTGAGGCCGCATGTCTTGGACACTCGGGTAAAGCGAGGGGTGGAGCTGTCAACTGATCACCATCTGGTAGTGAGTTGGGTCAGGGGGTGGGGGAAGAGTCTGGACAGACCTGGTAAGCCCAAACGGGTAGTGCGGGTGAACTGGGAACGTCTGGAGGAGGCCCATATCCAAGAGACCTTTAACTCACACCTCCGGCGGAGTTTCTCTGGCACCCCTGTGGAGGTTGGGGGCATTGAGCCTGATGTTCAAAGCTTCCATTGCTGAAGCGGGAGCCTGCGGCCTCAAGGTCTTAAGTGCCTCAAGGGGCGGTAACCCTCGAACACCGTGGTGGACCGCGGTGGTCAGGGAAGCCGTCTGACTGAAGAAGGAGTCCTTCCGAGATATGTTATCACGGGGGACTCCAGAGGCGGTTGCAAGGTACCAACAGGCCCGAAGGGCAGCGGCCTCGGCCGTGACAGAGGCAAAGCAGCGGGTGTGGGAGGAGTTTGGAGAAGCCATGGAGAAGGACTTTCGGTCGGCACCAAAGTGCTTCTGGCGTACTGTCCGGCACCTCAGGAGGGGGGAAGCGGGGAACCATCCAAGCTGTTTACAGCAGGGATGGAACACTGTTGACCTCAACTGAGGAGGTACTCGGGCGGTGGAAGGAGCATTTTGAGGAACTCCTCAATCC
>CALSBV010000271.1:1927876-1945376 GCA_943590825.1 Bovichtus diacanthus
GCTTTTGAGGGCCATCCAATCCCTGTACGCCCAAAGCAAGAGTTGTGTCCGGGTTCTCGGCAGTAAGTCGGACTCGTTCCCGGTGGGTGTTGGCCTCCGCCAGGGCTGCGCTTTGTCACCAATCCTGTTTGTGGTATTCATGGACAGGATATCGAGGCGTAGTCGGGGGGAGGAAGGGTTGCAGTTTGGTGGGCTTGGGATCTCATCGCTGCTCTTTGCAGACGATGTGGTCCTGATGGCATCATCAGCCTGTGACCTTCAGCACTCACTGGATCGGTTCGCAGCCGAGTGTGAAGCGGTTGGAATGAGGATCAGCACCTCAAAATCTGAGGCCATGGTTCTCAGCAGGAAACCGGTGGATTGTCTACTCCGGGTAGGGAATGAGTCCTTACCCCAAGTTAATTCAATCCTTCATGGGTAAGATCTGGAAATGTCGTCTGGTGTCCACTTGTAGTCAAAAAAGAGGATTTGGCAGACAGCCATGTATGCATCAATGCAAAACCCTAACGAGATAAACTTGGACATTTCAGAAATGTTAACGTGTTCAATATTTCACATAACCTTGAATCAAGCAGGACACAAAATCCACACTGGCGCACTGCTTTCTACTTTTGCTTTTTAGCATTTCTGGCAACACCTGGGTCTTACTATCGGCAGCTGTTTTCACATCACTGGCTCGGTTAAGGTCATACTGTATTTGCATCATTCAAAGAAAATATCAACACACAGCGTGCAGTGCATCAGCAGCTTTACTTCAATATACAGACAGCTATGGCTTCTATTTCCAATTACCAACATTTCTGTTATTCCATCATGCCTTTCATCTTCTCCTCTTTTTGAAAGTTTTAAAATGAATCTCTCAAAACTTTCATTTGTTAGCTGTTTTACCCACAGCCTCTTACTGGGTATAAAGGTATAAATGTTTTGCAGTGTGAACTTATGAAACTCATCCGGCAGGCAGCGCCAGTTCTATGCTGCACTGTAATAAGTAATAATAAGTCCTCACAGTGCAGCATGAAAATGTTCTTTTCATAAGTCACCTGTGGGCATGCTTTCTAAAAGGTGCAGTTTAGAGAAAATAAGCCATTACTTAGTCTTAATTAAAGAGCAACTTGCATACCCGAGTATAACCTCCAAGCTTTTAATAGTCACAATATTATGACTTCTGTGATTTTTACAGCGCTTTTAACATACATTTTAATAACATTCTCCTGCGGGACTCAGGCATAAAGCAGTTAATTTTATCCTCGGGGCACAGCTTTGTTCTCCTTCATTTATTTCACGGGAAACAGTCATTTATTTTCAGGTCTCCACGGGACTTCAAGCTTTTGCTGAATCTGCCATTGAGGGTGCATCAGTGGAACCAGCTACTGTACCCCGAGTTTCATTAACACAGTTATAACGGTTACATTTCTCTCCCCTTATCTCCTGCTCTCTTCCTTAATTTCTCTGATAACACCAGTGTCTTTCCTGAGCTCCTACAGAGGCTCTTAACAGAGGACACACTTCAAATCAGGGCCCTCAGGGTGGACTATTATCTCTGAAATTGGAGTTGGGCTTTCCGTGTAGAGTCATATTTCCACTAATAATGATCATTTGGGTCAGTTAATGTTATCGGAGTGATTACGCATGATTTTTTTTTCTTAAGTGTGCTATTAGATGGGTCTTTGTGCATAACGTGCCTTGTTAGGATGGGAATAAAATAACAAATACCAATTAGGTACTTTAAATACCTGCATCCCTACATGGACATTAGGTATTGATTTAAATGCAACAACAGAACGCTTTTTTCATTGTGCTTTATTGAGGTGTATTACAGTCTGCGTTCTTCGGGCCAGGCAGTAAAGGTGGAGGTCACACATACGCACACACACACACACACACAAAAAACAGCTACAAATGTGTGTATGCTGTACATTCATCCAAAAGTAACTATTTGATTTGACTGTTGGGCCTAAGTTAATATTTAAATAAAAAATTGTGTTCATCAACACTCCTAGTTGCCCTTGTTCCCCTTAGGACAGGGGTTGTCAAACTTTTCAGACCAAGCACCTTAACCTTAACCAATCAAAAAACACTCACGGACCACCTAACTCCCCAAATATCCAAAAACAATAGGCCTGCTTACCACTCCAACAGTATATTACACATTACAGGCTAATATTGAGCTTTATGTGACCTTCTCTACATCTCTCGTTCACACATTAAATCAACAATACAAATACGGATGCTACAAGCATTTCATTAATATGCCATCTAAATGGTAAATGCTGATAGATTTTACACATCATATGAAACGTAGATTACATTTATTACTGAGTTTATGTCCGAGCGAACAGAGCCGCAACTTACTTATGAAAATTAAGGTTTTTTTCACATCCAAGCTTTTTTCATTAATTAATTTAGTATTTTTTTCACATACAAGCTTTTTTCAGGAAAATTTAGTTGTTTTTTTTTATAAATTTTTTCCATGAAAATTAAGTATTTTGACATCCAAGCTTCTTTCAGGAAAATTATGGGGTTTTTTTTACAGCCAAGCTTTTTACATCAGGGGTTCTCAAACGCAAACAAAATGACCACCAACAGCAGTATCGCTCTCATAGACTATTGCTCTGGTCAATATTCGTTTAATTACCAATGCCAGATTACCTACAGTATATCCTATTTTGGTGCTAAGTGCACGGTAACTTCAATAGACTGAAAGCTATGTTACCATACTTTATTACAGTGCAACACATTTTTTGTTAAAAGAAAAAACTGTTAGAGCCACTCTCTTAAGATGCACAAAGAAAGGCAAGTCCATATTTGAAATGTAGAAGATTGGCCGGCTAACAAAGTTGGATGTCCGAGGTCAAAATGATCATGAAAGCAAATAATTCATAGAGCCTCTGTTTGACAAAAGCAGCAGGGACAGAAAGCATGTTGTTGCTCGGTGCAGTCCTTACGTAAAAGGATTTTGTAGAAAGCACAATAAGGCTTTGGTATTTTCAATCAAGAGCAGAACTTATCTCTGGTTCCAGGGAAATGCTCTCAGCGGGACTACAGATAAAGAGAGAGAGGATATTCGCCTGAAATCAATAGAGCTAAGAAAATTGTTCATTACAGATCATAACAGCCCTGTTCACAATATTACCAGCTGTTAGCAGAATGATAACAACTTCACCATTTGTAGTTTGACTAAGACACCAACGAGGATTTAAAAGGAGACGTTCTCCACAAACATTAAATTTCAGGGTAAAGTGCACATGACCCAAAGTTTGAAGTTTGAAGATCATGGGACATGATCACAACCTCCAGAACAGTTAATAAATTGAGCTTAACCTGAACTGTAAAATGTGTGTATCTAATTGCTGTTTTCAAGATCTTCAACAGCACTAACCCACTTTTCACGTTGTTGTTAAGGTTACCAGAGAGTCTAAGTGCCGAACAGAGGCAGGAGGCAAAGAGTTTGGCAAGGTGAACGTATTGAATGACACAACGTTCGGTCTTGAGTGGCAGGGGGTCCGGAGCTAAGTGGAGCCAGGGAATGGAGAGGGCGAAGCCAGGGGCGAACCGAGGAGGCCGGAGAGCAAGGAGGCGGGCGCGGGGGAAAAGCCAGGATGAGCAGTGGCAGGATCCAGGAGTGGAAAGGGAGTCTGGGGACAGAGGCAGGAGTCAGGCTGGAGGAAACTGCAGGCACAAGGAAAATAGGGATTATGAACAGAGTTAGAGGCGGAACGGTAAATCTGGGAGCTAGAAATGACTGATTGTGGATGTAACATCTACGGTCTGGCAATGTGGAGGATTCAGGACCGGAGTTTTACAGTGGAGCAGATTAGATTGTTGGCCGCTGGTAGCCTGGCTCCCGCACAACTGTCTCCACTCCTGCAATCACACACACACACACGCACACACACACACACAGGGTGGAGGGCGGAGAGACTGCAGGCTAGGCCGATGTGGAGGCCATGACAGTTGTAAAGAGAAAAAAAATCTTATTTTTAATTTGTAGTTTTAGGCTCCATATTTTAGGCAGCGCTACTCTTTTGGCAGAGATAATGGGAAATGTCAATTCGTCTCTGTTGTTTCTGAGAAAATTACATTAATACTCCAATCTGATGCAAGCTGTCAATGCATTACAGAATGACACATTTATACTGCAAATGTTTTATTTACATTTATTTGATGCGTAGTCACAATGCATACTTGTAACAAAAATAAGGACTAAATAAAGACCGCGGCCTCGGGCGTTGGAGTGCCATGTTATACTGGACAGTGTGAGAGATGATAACATGTCGCTTCTCACAGATATAAAGCTTTGCTGTGGCTCAAAGTTTCAGGTTTTTGGAAGAAAAGTGAGGATATCAGGAAATTCACATGAGGAGAATTGCATGCTATTATCCATCAAAAGACTCTCCAGAGAGAGAGACAGAGGGATAGAAAGAGAGAGCCAGAGTTGGGTGCTCAGCAAACAATTTGTGTGTAAAGAGCTGATATGACAGCCTGTGCTGGCATTGCAAAGCTTAAATTGAACGAATATATACAGTCATTCACAGCAGTTAGCTGCCCTGGTTTGTGAGATTGGTGTCTTAACTGGGGTCATGTAAATGCAAGTCTAATGCATTATTACAACTTTGTGATTCCTTGGGCTGATGTCAAACCTCTCACCCTGCCTGCCGCCATTTACTGAATGCTTTTTAGAAGGTGGGTGTGGAAGCAGTCAGGTCCATAAACCGAGACAAGCTGATTGCCGTCAGACAGGAGAGAAATACATTTGCAAATCTGGAAATCAGTTATGTATGAAGAGCGTATGGAGAAGTGGCTGCATGGAGCTGAAATGGTGCCTTCACTCTCATGTAAAGTTCAACTGCAGAGTTTTCCATGTAAATACATTTTGATTTATTCACAACCGTGATTTCACGTGTGCAGATCAAAAGTTTATGGAGTGTTGGGTAAAGATAAGGTCCAACCTACGTTCAAATGTAATGCTGAAATATTACATTACATCATGGTGCATTTATGAGGTAGCATGAGGTGAACATGCCGCACCCTGGCGAAAAAGTTCCGAGATCTGCCGCAACTTCCCTTTTCTGGACATAATTTAACCCCGTATCACCATTAGTTCAAATAAACATTGTATCAAAGTAACTGAACAGTCCAGTAACAATGACAAATCTGCACTGATTTAACTTCATTTTTTGTACAGCAGGACGTATGTCCTTTGTGACCTTTCTACGCGTAACGTTGCAGTCAAGTTATCATTTGTTTACTTGCTCTACCGAACTGACCTTGCATAACTGTTTTCTATTGACATGGTTATAAGCTGAGAGGAAATACATTTAAGAACGGTAGCTCATCCTTCCCTCGTCATACTTCCTGTGGTAAACTCACATGCTCTTGTGCACATACTTTTGAAATGAAATGGTTTGTGTTTCGCTTCATGTTTTGTGATTATACAGGAACCATCTGTGCACATTAGTGCTCAAGGTAGTGTGTGTGTGTGTGTGTGTGTGTGTGTGTGTGTGTGTGTTGTGAGGCAGTTTAATCTTACTGATTTTAAAATGTACCTGCAAGATCAGTTTGTTCTTTCATTTTGCTCCAGGCTCTTATTTTATCTAATTTCTCTACAACAAAGGGATTATTTGTATGGTTTTTTTGTTTTTTCTAAATAAGCTTGCTCACTCACTGTTGATGCTGTATCTGATGCATGCTCAGGCTTCACGTCAGATCGTGAAGTTGGACATGTCTGGAGGAGCTAAGCTTCTCAGACAGAAATAAACAGGAGCAGCATGAGGTTTTCAGTTAAGCTTGTGTCTTTTTTTTTTTTATCTCAAAGTAAATTTGGCTTGGTCCGGGCACAAAGTTTTGTTTACCACGTGTAAGTATGGATAACTTTTTATTATGATGACCTCCTTGTGATAATAACACGAACCAGACCATAGAAATGTAGAAAAACCCTCATGTTCTCATTTAATCTCTTAATTATAACACCATTTCTTCATTATAAATCTAAGGAAGCCAGCCATTTAAATTACTTCATGTATGGGGTTCATCCTTAAATGTGTTGATCATGATTTGAGAAACTGCACTTTTGCACCAAATAATCCAGACTCATGTCAAACGCTCGTCATTTAAATATGGATAACTCGTTTATCCATGTACATAGAACGTGGCCTTGATCTTATCCTTCAATATTTGTCAGTGTTGTTGCAATATTGTTTCCGGCTTCCAGGGGCAGCATGGAATCCCATAAAGGGCTCTTTACTGCCCCCTGAGGCCAGAGGGAAAAAGTCACCTGCTGGCATTTGGTGTCAACCGCAGTTGGAGTGGGTGTTTTTCCCAAGCCCCCAGGACGTACGACGGGCGTTGAAGCACATTTTCATAGGGGTCAAACCGTGGAGTTACAACTTGATGCATGGAGCCATCATTGGGAAAGAGACGTCTGTAAATCAGCGGATAATTCGTTTTTACGTAAATCAACTTCCCAGTACCGACACTTGAATAACCGTTATTTAAATCATTAGTTCCTAAAAGACTTTCAACATTCTCTAAGTCAAGCTTCCCAATTGTGTTTATTTGCTACTTTTCTTTGTATTATGTGATTTTAATTGAAGTCTCTGGACTGTTAAACCAAGCAATTGTATGTATGTATAAGAATAATTGAAAAAAATAATCAGCAAAATTCATGATAGTGAAAATAATCATCAGTTGCAGCACTACTCGTATTATTGGAATGAGAATAACAGAATAACTAGATAAGAAAGAGAGATTACATACAGTCTGCTGTAACAACCTTTCCTCTGCTTCATTGAGTCCATTTTTCAAAAGGTGCTTAGTGTTTCACTACCAGCTTATCCTCTTTACACCGTGTGTCTTTTTTTGTTTGTTGTGAAAAATGTTGTTTCAGCTGTGTCCTAATAACCAGACTGACGCTCTCTGAAACCTTCAGCCGAGTTATGAGAATGCCAATACAGATAGTTGGACAAAGGCACAAATGTTGAAGTAGGTTTTAAAATTGCGCAGTTTTGTATCTTGTTGAAAATTGTATGGGACACTGAGTTACTGGTTTGTATTGGACTTTTGATCTCTGTTGACTCTATTTCATATGTGTACTTTTATGTTATAGAAATTCTCCCACTGTTCATTTATTTATAGTTCTGTCCTTTCCATCTCATCTATCTGATGATATGACTCCCCTGTAAAAACGTTATGGACACAGCCTGTGGTACATGGAATGAATGCTTTTTAGTAAAAAAAAAAAAAAGAGAAAAAAAGTAGTGTTGTTCAGAATAGAATAGCTGCCATAGTGTTAAAAAATTACCAATTTACTTCCAGGAATTTCGTGACACTGTGCGGCAGCCACGGTGCATTTCGGTCCTTACTTCAAAACAGTGTTCAATTCAAACAAATATGTAAAAGCACACATGCTGAATTCCTTAAGAGGTTATGTACTTTAACACCCACTCTAATGTGATTTTACAAGGAGTTAGCTTCTTCCTGAACTCCTTTTAGCATCACACTTGAAAATGTAGTGAAATGTGTTACGTATTGCCTGGTTTCTGATTTATGCTCACTATATGCAACACCTTGAGTTATTTTGTTACTCCTGACCTTAGCTGGTTCCTCTTGAGCCTGAACGCTTGTTGCTCATCTTGATGAGCTGTGTGCTTTAAAACACCATATCACCGGAGGGTGAGACAAACAGCATTTAAAAAGCCACGGCAGGAGCTGAAAGATGGCGAATGTACGGGATCTGCCATTAATGCTGTGATGCAGCAGTGCTTTTAACGAGTCTCATCTGCTGTATGTCCTTTTGTTTCTGACGTCTGTCCACCATCATTGTAGTTAGGTTTCCACTGTGAATTGTATTTGGTTATTTGAATGTAAAACATGCAATGCATTTTTAGCTTTCAAGCTCCTCTGGGTTATTTCATTATGTTGGTGGCTTCAAAACGCAATTTGTTGATTCGCTTGCTTTTTTGGGATTGAGTTGGTGGGAAAGAGGGTGGAGCGCTTGCAGGCTGCTGTGAGTTTTCTATTTCACTCTCAATTTTCATTTCAATACTTCCAGTGCAACTTGTTGGTTTCCCATCAACAACCACATCCAACACCCAAATACAACTTAAAATGTAGAGAAGGTACACTGAACATAATGCAGCTCTATCACTCGATGCATGACAGCACACATGCAGTCTCACTTTCTGAGTGGACCGGCACGTGGCTGCGGCCTACCTCACAGTTTTCTGTCTGTTCAACACTGAAATCCAATCCTCAAAACGGAGTGGCGCAAGATCAAAGTGGCTCATTGGCATTCACAGTTACACTGAAAGAATAATATTTTTCTTATATATATATATATATATATATATATATATATAAGATAATATATTTAATATATAATATAATATCATTATAAATAATATATTTCTTTTTAATATATATATTTTTTTAATATCAGTTGTTCTTGGATTAAATTTGTGCTATTGGAAGTGAACCTATGATGGCATATTGAGTCATTGTAGTTTTCTTTTTTTCTGTGATTAAAGTCACTTATTTACAAGAAAAAAACTAATTTATGACAAAAAATATTATCATTATCATATAATATACATCTGGACTTTGAAGAGACTTTGCTGTGAATTGGGCCTATTCAGTCCAGCTGTCTTAATTTTTATCTGTATCTTTATTTATGTTTTTAACCTCTGCAAACCATTTTGTGGCAAAGTATGTTTTGATGTATCTGAATGCTTATTTTGTTCACCAGCCTCAGTGAGAAGCTTTTTTCAGCTGTACAGTACTGAAGCTTTTTGACCTTTGTTTGACAGCTATTTGCTGCTGTCCATCAGTACACTGCTGCTCTGTCTCAGGCAGCTCTTCACTTTGACACAGGGCAATCTATTACCTGACACATGATTCATTTCTATAGATAGTTAAAATGAAGAGAAACTTCAATGTAAGGGACAGAAAATGCCTGTACTTTTTGGACACACTCAATTAAGGTTTGGAATTTTGACAATCTATTTTTTTCTTTTCTTAGCTCTGGTAAAGTTCCTCTATGGGATCTCTTGTATTCAACCTGTAAAGTAACAATATACCGAATATAGTACCAAAATATTACAAACATTGTTAAAAAAATATAATAATAATAATAATAATACATCATTGATTATAACTGTTGTATTTATTATATTATTATTATTGTAATTTATAATTCTAGAAAACTATTGCCACTTAATTATTTATACACATATCCATAGTTTAAAGCAGAGGTCTTCAACAGGGGGTCCGTGGTGGTACTGCAGGGAGGTCGCAAAATGTTTGGTTGATTAGACAGCTTTTTCTTTTTATTTATTCTTTTTTTTTTTTTTTTTCAACTTTTTTTTTTCCACAAATGTACATGAATATATGAACCTGTGTATTAATTGAATAGCTTAGTACTGAATGCACAATAACAGGGTAGCTATGTTTATACATGGCACTAGGCCCAGTTTAATATAAAACACAATTTTATACAATATATATAGTAGGGGGTTCCTGCTCCATCTCTCCATCAGTTTGGGGGTCCTTGGCCTGAAAAACATTGACGACCCCTAGTTTAAAGTGTATGCAGGCTTCTAAATTAAATACTGTTTAAATGCGCACTAAATCGCTGCAGTTGCTCGGAGCTGTGTTCCCACTCGTGTGTTCATTTGTCAAACGTCTGTTTATTTGTTTTTGCCCAGTAGCCTCTCAATGTAACATTACATAACTGGATTTCCTCTACTGATGTAGAAAGAGGGAAACTGGACTTGACCAAAAATTCATTTACATCAAATGCATCCTCCTGAAAGGAAAAGAAAAAGTGGGGAGTAGCCCTCTCCAACCTTGACAGGAAGGTGAGGAGATAAATCAGACATACCTGGGAGCTGGGGGATGGGTAAAGCGACAAAAGCAGCATGGAGGCAAACAGAGAGAGGAGTGAGAGTGGCTAAACAAGAAGATAACTAAACGTTTAATCCAGTTCTGAACATCTGTCGTGTACATAAAAGTAAACAGAGTGGCAGTTGTTTAAAGAAACAACTGGATTTCCTGGACAACAACATGCTGATGGAAGTGAGCTGATCCCTGGAGCAGGTTTGTATGAATCTCTTTGACCTGCTCGGATGTAGATGTGGACTTCATTGTCTTTGTTGGACCTACAGAAAGATCTCTCCATGCTTCTCACATTCTTCTGCTTCAGATTAATGTGCACTACCTCATCTTCAACCCTCATCTCAATTCAAGCTCCTCGCCCTGCTCACTGCTTCCTGCGACAGACTCCTTGGTTTATTTGTGTCTTGTCTGCTAGGTTATCTCTTAAACTTGCTTCCGTCAATATAAAGCAACAGTTTTAGGATTATCATTATTCTCCTGTCTGGTGCACAACTCTGACAGTGAATATTTGGATAAACCCAGAAAAGCCATGTCAATGAGAATACAGGGACTGTGAACTTCAAAGTTCACAAGTCTTATAGTTTTATACTCTGCAAACACTAAAAATGAAGTAGATGTAATCATTATGTCCATCCATCCATCCATCTTCATCCGCTTATCCGGGGTCGGGTCGCGGGGGCAACAGCTCCAGCAGGGCGCCCCAAACTTCCTTTTCCCGGGCCACATTGACCAACTCTGACTGGGGGACCCCGAGGCGTTCCCAGGCCAGTGTGGAGATATAATCTCTCCACCTCGTCCTGGGTCTTCCACGTGGTCTCCTCCCAGCTGGCTGTGCCTGGAACACCTCCCTAGGGAGGCGCCCAGGGGGCATCCTTACCAGATGCCCGAACCACCTCAACTGGCTCCTTTCTACGCAAAGGAGCAGCGGTTCTACTCCGAGCTTCTCTCGGATGACTGAACTCCTCACCCTATCTCTAAGGGAGAAGCCAGCCACCCTTCTGAGAAAACCCATTTCGGCCGCTTGTACCCGCGATCTCGTCCTTTCGGTCATGACCCAACCTTCATGACCATAGGTGAGAGTAGGAACGAAGATAGACCGGTAGATCGAGAGCTTTGCCTTCTGGCTCAGTTCTCTTTTCGTCACAACGGTGCGGTAAAGCGAGTGCAATACCGCGCCCGCTGCTCCGATTCTCCGGCCCATCTCCCGCTCCATTTTCCCCTCACTCGTGAACAAGACCCCTAGGTACTTGAACTCCTTCACTTGGGGTAAGGACTCATTCCCTACCCGGAGTAGACAATCCACCGGTTTCCTGCTGAGAACCATGGCCTCAGATTTTGAGGTGCTGATCCTCATTCCAACCGCTTCACACTCGGCTGCGAACCAATCCAGTGAGTGCTGAAGGTCACAGGCTGATGATGCCATCAGGACCACATCGTCTGCAAAGAGCAGCGATGCGATCCCCAGCCCACCAAACTGCAACCCCTCCTCCCCCCGACTACGCCTCGATATCCTGTCCATGAATACCACAAACAGGATTGGTGACAAAGCGCAGCCCTGGCGGAGGCCAACACCCACCGGGAACGAGTCCGACTTACTGCCGAGAACCCGGACACAACTCTTGCTTTGGGCGTACAGGGATTGGATGGCCCTCAAAAGCGCCCCCCTCACCCCATACTCCCGCAGCACCTCCCACAGTATCTCCCGGGGGACCCGGTCATACGCTTTCTCCAGGTCCACAAAACACATGTAAACCGGATGGGCATACTCCCAGGCCCCCTCCAGGATCCTTGTGAGAGTGAAGAGCTGGTCCGTTGTTCCACGGCCAGAACGGAATCCGCATTGTTCCTCTTCAATCTGAGGTTCGACTATCGGCCGAACTCTCCTTTCCAGCACCTTGGAGTAGACTTTACCCGGGAGGCTGAGCAGTGTGATACCCCTGTAATTGGCACACACTCTCTGGTTCCCCTTTTTATACAGGGGAACCACCACCCCGGTCTGCCACTCCTTAGGCACTGTTCCCGACTTCCACGCAATGTTGAAGAGACGTGTCAGCCACGACAGCCCCTCCACACCCAAAGCCTTCAACATTTCTGGACGGATCTCATCAATCCCCGGGGCCTTGCCACTGTGGAGTTGTTTGACTACCTCAGTGACTTCCACCAGGGAAATTGCTGATGATCCCCCATAATCTTCCAGCCCTGCCTCTATCAAAGAGGGCGTATTAGTTGGATTGAGGAGTTCCTCAAAATGCTCCTTCCACCGCCCGAGTACCTCCTCAGTTGAGGTCAACAGTGTTCCATCCCTGCTGTAAACAGCTTGGATGGTTCCCCGCTTCCCCCTCCTGAGGTGCCGGACAGTACGCCAGAAGCACTTTGGTGCCGACCGAAAGTCCTTCTCCATGGCTTCTCCGAACTCCTCCCACACCCGCTGCTTTGCCTCTGTCACGGCCGAGGCCGCTGCCCTTCGGGCCTGTCGGTACCTTGCAACCGCCTCTGGAGTCCCCCGTGATAACATATCTCGGAAGGACTCCTTCTTCAGTCGGACGGCTTCCCTGACCACCGCGGTCCACCACGGTGTTCGAGGGTTACCGCCCCTTGAGGCACCTAAGACCTTGAGGCCGCAGGCTCCCGCCGCAGCTTCAGCAATGGAAGCTTTGAACATTGACCACTCAGGCTAAATGCCCCCAACCTCCACAGGGATGCCAGAGAAACTCCGCCGGAGGTGTGAGTTAAAGGTCTCTTGGGTATGGGCCTCCTCCAGACGTTCCCAGTTCACCCGCACTACCCGTTTGGGCTTACCAGGTCTGTCCAGACTCTTCCCCCACCCCCTGACCCAACTCACCACCAGATGGTGATCAGTTGACAGCTCCGCCCCTCTCTTTACCCGAGTGTCCAAAACATGCGGCCTCAGATCAGATGATACGATTACAAAATCGATCATCGATCTTCGGCCTAAGGTGCTCTGGTACCATGTACACTTATGAGCATCCTTATATTCGAACATGGTGTTTGTTATGGACAGCCCATGTCTAGCACAGAAGTCCAATAACAAACAACCACTCGGGTTGAGATCAGGGAGGCCGTGAAGTCTCCCAGTAGAACTATGGAGTCCCCTACTGGAGCCCCCAACAGGACTCCATTCAGGGTCTCCAAGAAGGCCGAATACTCTGAGCTGCTGTTCGGTGCATATGCACAGACAACAGTCCGAGTTTTCCCCCCCATAACCCGTAGGCGTAGGGAGGCGACCCTCTCGTCTACCGGGGTAAACTCCAACGTAACGGCACTCAGCCAGGGATTTGTGAGTATCCCCACACCCGCCCGGCGCCTCACACCCTGAGCTCCAGAGAAGAATAAGGTCCAACCCCTATCCAGGAGTACGGTTCCAGAACCGAGACTGTGCGTAGAGGAGAGCCCAACCAGATCTAACTGGTAGCGCTCCGCCTCCCGCACAAGCTCCGGCTCTTTATTCAGTAATCATTATGTATCATGATTATTGTTGATATTAATTCATGGCATTACTCCCTCCATCTAACCGTCGCACCTTCCCCTAATACCCTCACTGTCTCCAGCGGACTGATGTTGCTGTTTTATTTCGCACATTTCTCAACCCTCTTTGAACTTGTTCCACAACAAAGAGACAACTGATTCTGCTTTCATCTCAAATCCAGCTGAGCTCCCAGGAGGGAAACACCTCTAAAGGTTTTTCTCATCTTCAGTGGAGACTGAGCATATAAGGAGAAGGAGAGAGATGGTGATTGAAAGGATGGGCTTTGATACATGTTGGAGGAAGATCTGTCCCCTTCAGTTTTAATAAATGTAACCCTCTCTGAACATGAAATTGTCACCAAACGCTGCCAGCCACTTTAGATTTACATATTTGGTTCTAGAGGATAAGCAAAAACAAATAGGCAATCAGAGAAAGAGGAAAATAAACAATAGACAGCTGATAAGATATTAATGTACCACGTGTGTGTGTGTGTGTGTGTGTGTGTGTGTGTGTGTGTGTGTGCCGCCGCCGCCTGTCTCTTTACATTAATTTCAACTCAGTTTCCCTTATCTGACAGCGCTGATGATAATAACCGTCGCCGTCCGATTTTCATTTGTTTTGACTGACACAAAGTTCAACACATTTAAGCCTTTACTGGTGATAGACCTGACACCCGCCGCTCGGAGCAGTTCCTGCCTCTCGTTTATTTAAAACATGCACAAGCGTCGCTGAGAAACGATAAGAGGAGAAGGCGTAACTTCTCCAATCTTAACGTGTTCTGCTAAAAGAAAATCTGAAAGTGTCCCAGCAGGTCACTTGCTCGTTCTGACTTTAACTTTTCACTGACCACACACATTCATGGCAGAACGATATCAAAGACTCAAACCCCCCCCCCCAAAAAAAATAAACTAGTTACAAAGTGCACACTTACAGAATCATACAATTCATACAATTACCTTTTAATATGTGAACCAAATAGTCGACAGTATCGGATCTAAATAAATTTAAGGCTGAAACTAACTTCTAAAGTTATTTGAAACCTTGATTGAACCTAGCACAATGACATTTCAAAATGAAATTCGCTATAGAAGTTACAGAACAGAAAAACAGCCTTGACTGAAACAAATAACATCCTAAAACATTAATACACCTTTTATTAAATAAAAGCTTAGGAGAAAAGACGACATATTTAAGGATTTCTACCTCCGCCCTCCTGGGGGAAACCCCTCTGTAGCAATGATGATTAAGTGAACAACAATAAAGCTTGTAGTTCGCAAAGAGAGAACGATAAATCCTGTAAGATTATGACCAACAGTTCCGAGTATTGATGATTGTTGTAAAGCCTAACTTGTTCATTTATATGTAATACATCTGCAGTATGACATCAGAAATAACATATCTGTGAGGAGTGAAATATCCCTTCACTGTTCTTCTCACTCTACTGCCATCTACTGCATGTCTTATTGAAAAGTTCACTCTAGTGTCCACTCTCCCTGATGTCCTCCTTTCACTCATTCACCATAAGAACGTTTTTAAAAACTATTTCTATTGTTTAAACAAACTGTAAGTAAAACTTGGACAAATAACTTCCCATGAGCTTTATACGAGATGTATTGACCGATTGGCATGTAGTAGTGGTAGTAGAGACGAGCTGCTCCACTTTGCCTCGATGCCAAACTTTACAAAGTTAGGGCGCAGCCCCTCTGACTCCTCGTTCAGCAGATTGCACATGTACGAAGATTTTACCTCCAGGCGGTAAAAAAAAAATAAATGTGCACATTTAAATATAGGAATTAGCATTTTCTGATTGAATCATTTAAATAATCTAATCATAACAAAGTCCTTCTCCATTTTTGTGACTCAAAGCTAAAAAAGTTTGCAGCCCAGGATCTTCGGCAGCTTTAACTTGGGAACATGTTTGTGAGCCTATTTTCAGTCCATTTTTATGAATTTGACAGCATTTGCGCTGATGCATTTATGGTAATAGTAGTATATAGTTATTTTTGTTACCCATTAATTAAAAAGCTCTGGGTACGCATTTTGAACGGAATCAAATATCTGTGTTCTTAATTTAAATGGAGAAATAAAGCAATGACAAACTTCGCTTGGTGTATAATGAATCTCCCTTGACCCAGTGCCTTTCAAAGGTAGTGTAAACTATATTACATAACGCACAAAAAATAATTTCAACAAATAATGCCACCAGCACTGCCTCTCCCTCTTGTATCTGCGCTGGCTGTTCCGCAGCTTCATGGAAGCACAACATTACTCTCTCCTCACTAACTGCCGTTTCCCGCTCCTGCTGGCTCGTGCTGTCAGCCCTCTATTGGGACGTCTTTTATCATCTCGGAACAGCAGTTGAGGTGCATTTTGAGATTTGTTGGGTTTTCTCTTCCTGTTTTACTCAGATGGGGCTAAGCAGCTTTTATAGACTGGTTCTTTCAAAATGATAACAAACGCCGCTGTGTCTTTGGCACGGCTGACTCACCACCTCAAGACCTCAATTTCATTCATGTGCTCCATTTGAGTACCGTTAGCCCGAGCAAACTGCTGCTGTCTGCATTGTTTGCTTAGTGCGGCTTTTGATGGAAGTACATTAGTTTCAGTATGTGGTACTAATATGGGTTAATCTATCTACATATGTGTCAAATAATGGCATTTTGTCATAGGACACTAAATCCGACACTTGATTAATGTGTTTTCCTATACACACAAAGAGATCACAATTTAAATTGGAAATGGACAACTTTTCAACTCCTCCATATTCAGATGGTGTTATTGTTTTTTTTCCATTTTTCTCAGAGCCTACCAACAAAGCAGGACGCACTGCAAGCAGGTTGTTCCACCGTCAGAATTGTCCCCTACTGGGGATAGTTACGGAGAAGAACTTGGATCGATACTCTTTGGTAACTGAGGATTGCTACCAATAGTTACCTGTGAAAACAAAAGCATTATTGTCTTCCAGTGTTGGTTGTGCAATGGTTGACGCGTTTCCTTTTGTGCCGTTAATCGAGCCTTCATATTCTCAGGAGATGGGAAGACGGCATTGTATCATAAAAGCAAGGCTAATGGAGAACCAATCTCAACGCTGATGGTGTCATTATTCTATAGCCAATAAAGAAAATAACTTGACTATTGTCTATTACTTGTATTTTTGCTTTAGAAATAAAGTTCTCACAGACAGTACAAAGATGAAAGGAATATAAAATAAAGACAATGTAATCAGCCGATTTTGTATTTCTAAACATTTACCTTGTGCCCTTTTTTCTTCTACCTCTGGGACATTTGTGTTGTGTGTAGTTGTATCAGTACTGTTCATGCTCGGCATTTGTACCTCTCCCACAGGCTGCTCTCAGAGCAGGTCATTAGATGGATTTACATTGAAGTGCGCTACATTGCAATGTTGGACAAGCGCCACAAATTCCATTCAAAGCAACAATGAAAAAAAATAGTCTACTTCAGTTTGAGAAATGCCACAAAAAATCCTGCTTCATTAAACTGTATACCTGCAGACAATCGAAAGGTGCAGGGGCTCTCCTAAAGCTCACTGCATTTTAAATGAAACTTGACTTTACGGGTGTTCGAAGGTTGATATCTACTCGGGGTGAAAGGGAAGTGTAGCCTTTTTTGTGCCACTGAGTGTGTATAAAGCGGCTACAAGTTATCAGATGTGGATGTACCGTACAGTAGTCGTCCACGAATTAAAGCTGAAAGCCAGCACTTTACCCTCATAGTCATTAGCTGTGTCCCAAATGCATACTAGACACAAATTCTACTCGGTATACTACATTCTAATTCTGTGAGTGTGTTTAAGTGGTAAAATGTGTCTTTTTATTATTGAATACAAACAAGACGAGATGCAATACGTGCAACATCAGATAAAATTACAAAATTACATTTCATAGAAAACTGTGGCCTATATTTTGTTTCTTTGGGAAAAAAAAAAAAAAACACCATCTAGGCCTGGATGTTGCTCATGATAGCTTTTATTATCAGAAGGCATTGGAATCTGATACAGTGTGAAATTAACATTAATATTGGGCTTTTCTTTTTAATGTATCCTTTGCCATCATCAACATTAAGTATTTCTCTTTTCTAAATGTTTGTATGCTCGGGCTGCAG
>CALSBV010000271.1:1947876-1986666 GCA_943590825.1 Bovichtus diacanthus
CATCAGTGGAAGATTCTGTCACCATCAAGGCAGTTTCAAACTTGGTGCGCTCACCTGGTAGAGCCAGCGGCCCATGTACAAAGGCTGAGTTCTTGCTGCAGGGGAGACAGGGATGGAGTCCGACTCGTGGCCCTCCCCTGTCATCCCCTCTCTCTCTCTCTCTCTCCCCCTCTGTCTCTCTACAGCTGTCTATTACAGGCAAAAACATTTAAAAATAAATAATGATGAAAAAAATAAAACAGTTTCACACATTCTGTCCTATAGGAAGTCATACTAATAGTAAGTCCTGTAAATGTAAACATATAGATGTTGCCTGTTCACACTTGTACTATCTGTTAGTTACAATAAAATAAATCAATGTCTTATTCAAATAGAAATCCAAGTAAATGTGTGCCTCTAACTTCAAATGTTAGCTTTTAAAAATTGCATAACAATTTCTTTAGCTCATTCCTCCATCTCTCTGAGTCAAGATTGTCCTGGCCTTGACAATCAGAATTTAGTGGGACTTTGACATTATTCTCCCAGAGAACAACAAATGCAATTACTGTATTTCAGCAACACCTACATTTCCAGTATCCCTCGTTAAACTATCATTTATTTTCACGTGGCGTCTGCCTCCTTTGTGCTTTAGACAAATACAATCTGGTCTGCTTCTTCTCCAAATTATTTGTTTGTTTTATTTCTGAGGGAGAATTTAAAATATTTAACATAAATTCATGTTTTGTATCAGAGCTCTAAAGCTCATTCTCCATCTGCAGTCTCTTGGCAGGTCACAAAAGTAACAGAGGACTGTCCTGGAGGACAGAGGGCACACAGTGATGCTTAATATACTCTTCTTAGTATTCAGCAGAACATATGCTCCATTAAAAAAATTTAGTTTTTTGATTGTTGGCCACTTGAGGGGAGCACGACAAGCTCTAAACAACACCGGCATATTATTTTCTCAAAGTGGATATGGCAAACATGTCAGCAAAAATGTGCCCATCTACTCATCAAGCAGATATGGGACAAGAAGCGTTTACCGATTTATTAAAGGAAAGTTGTTGGTAGTGCAGGTCACACAGGTTGGACAGGTGTTGCAAGTCTAAAATTGAAGGTCTGGAACTACTGGTAGTGCCAAACTAAAATATTTCTCTTTTTGCCTAAAAAGGTTTGCGTATGCTCTAAAAAAAAAAAAATGCAGTGTTGTGTGTGTGTGTATATATATATATATATATATATATATATATATGTATATAGTGTATAGCTGCAATTGTTGCAAAAACATTTTTTATTGTTTGTTTAAAATAAAGGAAGGCAAAACAAGAAAATGTGACGACTTCATCCAGTCGTGGTCGTTTCCCTCAAGGTCGAGGACAATTTAAAGAGCAATGTCAGCAGCGTTCACTTCCACTGATTTGTGTAATTTAAATAAATACCTTTTTCATTTCCCCCTGCGCGGTAAAAAAAAAAGAAAAAGAAAATCTGTCAAAAAAATGAGAGGCGCATACAGTATATCTGCAGTCAGCAGGGTCCTTTTTTGTCATGGTAAAGTTTCAGATCAGATTAGAGCTGTCCAAGATAGAAGTTCAATTGTATTCAGACAACCGTAGCTTTTCACACCATTAAATACTGGAACCAATGGCAATAACATGCCTCCATTACTCTGTAGCTCTATTTTAAACATTAGCTGGTATTCTCTGCACAGCACAATGCATTCTTAGATTGCTCTTTCTCTTTGTTTATTGGCTCACTCAATTTACTTATTATACTGAGGTTCCTTTTCTTTTCTGATTTAAACACCAGATGTAAGTGCCCAATGGGATTTTTCTTTCACTTTTGCGCAGAGATTTTTCCACCCAGGCTTAAATATTTCCTATATTTTTGGAGGGGAGAGAAAAATCAGGATATGTATTCCAGGGATATGTGAGCATTTCTTTATGATACCTCTATACTGCACATGCATCTGGTGATCCAGGTTTACGCTATTTGGATCATCATTCAGTAAATACACATCATACTACATTATACTAGAACGGTCAGACTTTCATTCAGCTTGTAAGCTGTGATTCATGACTGTTCATGATTCGGTCCATGTTTAAACACAGCTGGTTGGTAATAAGCTATATTACATTTTCTTACTTTTCCATACCATCTTTTTGATTAGTTTAAAATTGTATTAACAAAAACACTGCTTCTTGGACTGAATGTACATGGAGAGAACGGGCTCTGTGTACGAGCCCTGGAGTGGCCAAAGAGAGAAAATACAACTAGGCCACGATTCGCTAATTGGAGCGCATGAGATATCATTGGTTACCTCAAATTAATTAAATTGTTCCCCACTTTGATTAATTTGTGTGCACAAGATACTAATTTGTGTGCACAAAATCGTCCCCATGTTTGATTCGTGTGTAGGGATTAAATATTTCAATCATTTTGGCAGTGCACAGGGCCAAGTTATTTAATCCTTCCGCCACCTCCTTAAGGCACTTGTTGACAACACTTGCTTTGCAAGGGATTATTGTTAGTAAAAAGGCAATTAACGAGGATATTGAGAGTTTTGGATTATATCGTCGGTAATATGCTGACTCGAAGGATGCTGTCGACTTTGTAATGGGTCAATCGGCCGGCCCTGGAAAAGTGTATGTAGCAAAGTGTCAGGAGTGAGGTATCTGCTTCAGCTAAGAAGACGTGAGCGTCCTGCTTTCTCTGCTTGACCTAGCTCGTCTGTTGTGCTGGCTCTCATATCTCAAAAGCACAAATTAACCAGAATGTGGGAAAGATTCAATTTACTGGTGGCCATGCCCACAAAAAAAAGCTTGTGTGCACAGATGGCCTTGATTTATTTCTCAATGGCTACTCCCAGGCTCCATAGAAGCGAGGGTGCACACTATTAATTTATTTTCATTCCCTGAATGAGAACCTTGTACACACAACTGTGAGGTCAAGTCAGCATCAGATCGCTGGTTTGACATTATCTTATTTAAGAACACTTCACTAGTGAATAACTTCCGGCCGTGTTTTCCAGTTGATAGGCAACCTTTGACCCTTGATGGCACCCCGATGCTTGTTCCAGCTCTTCACTCAAACAGTGTTCTGTTTCACATTTCCTTGAGCAATGACCAAAGCCAGAGCTGTTCTCTGCCTCACTGCACCAGGGCTTCTCATGCAAAGACATTTTCAATGAACCTTGCCAATGTTATGAATATGCCTGATATGTTGCGTCCAAAGGTTTTTTTTTTTTTTTTTTCTGTTTTAACCCTTGTGTTGTGTTCATATTTGTGTTATTCAGCCAGTGTTCGTGGGTCTGGTGGACCCGCTGCATTTTTGGGCTTTTAATTCAAGACAATCAAACAAGTTTATGTTAAAATACTTAACAGATGTTTACTTCATCCTAATTACAACCAATATAAACATTATGTATGGTTAATATTTGCCCTTTACCTTTGTTAGATCACATTTATGAATTAAAGTGCTACTTGTTTTTTGTTAGTTTTTTCATAAAATCTCTGGTTTTTGATGCTCGGGGCCACAGATTCTCCCATCCCTGTGCAGTTTACTTATGAGTACCACATTCTTTGCCTTTCTTTGGCACATAAGGTACCAGGGACATGTCTGCCGTGTACACAAACTTGGAAGAGTTGACAGGCCTGTTCTTTGTAGTCAGCAGTTTGGGTGGGAGCTCAGACTTGTTTTTCATGGTCAGCTTCCTCTTTAGGAGCTCCTGTCCCAGCTGGTGCAAAGTAAAAAAATTGTCGCATGTGATGTTGTGTCTACTGAGTCCCTCACTCATGTCCAGGACAATGCCGTCGAGCTGGTCTGTTGTCTCGGTTATCAAAGCGGATAATCCTGGAAATTATGTGGAAGTTTTCCAGAGACATTGTTGCATGGAAAAGTTCTCTGTCATTTTCTGCATCCCACAGGGATTCTCTGGATTCCCCTTTGGACCTGAAAACTCCAGCAAGGATAAGAACCCCAAAGTAGACATGTAAATGGGTTTGGTCCAACTCCTTCTACCTCTCCTTTCAAAAACACGCCTTCCTTCTAAATTAGTGCGATCCAGCATCATTTTCTGGATGGAATATGGGATGAAACGCTCAAAAGAAGACTTGATGTCATGCACATGAGTAACTGCCATCCGTGTTGGCCCTGGTTGCATCCTTATCACATTGGGTGGCTCATTTCTTGGGCAAGAAGACTATTCAATTTCACCTTTGACAACCATATTTCTTAACTTGATAGCTGCTGACGTGCTGGTCCTGGGGCTCGTCTTCGTTTTGGAACTAGCTGATGCTCAATCTCATCCTCTTCTTCAAAGTCACTGTCAGACACTGAATTTTCAGAAATGTGATCCTCACATTCTGAAACCTCTTCCTCTACATCATCATCAAATGCTTCTCTCTTTTCCAAAATCAATTACAAGGCCCTCTGAGCAGAGAATCTTTTGGCCATCTTGATCAGTTGTGATCAGGAACCACACTGACAAAGCTATATTTGTTGTGTCCCGCCCCCGATTTGCAGCTGGAATATGAAAAAATAAAGATTGGTTCCCGCAAGACAGAGGATAAAAGACAGACAGGTGTCGGTCCTTGAATTTTGCAACAATGTTGCAACCTTGTGCGGGAACGGCAGGGCACACACACACACACACACACACACACACACACATACACACAAATACACACTAATTTCCACACTTTTATTAGCCCCGGGCCCAGTGGACCCGAACATCCTGTATGTAATATAAATGCGTACAGGGGGTGTACAGTGTGTGGTCATTAAAAATATATTCTGATATATGTTCTTCACAGTAAATGAGCCAAGGCCAATGAGTCTCAGTTTGAAAGAATTATTAATCTTATCTTTTTTCTTTTGAGAAAAAATTAAAATGGGTCTCACAGACTCGAACACCACACAAGGGTGAATGTCATTTATGTTTTATGAAACTAAACCAGATTTTTTTTAGAGCTGCCTTCCCTCTGAGAAATGTTTACGGAACTAAAAGTAAAATGTGAGGTGAAGGGTTACTGATGCACAAGTCTAGAACAGGCATTAGCTAAATTAATTATTTACCTTTTTTTTTTTGTGAAAAACTCTTCAAATAAGCAGAAAAATCTAAATAGCAGATGACGGATTGCCTTTTGACTTTGTTGTGGGAGTGCTTTCCAAATCACATCTGCTTTAGAATCATTGTGTGGATTAGAGTGTTTGCTGCACCGACGCAAACATTTTTTTTTTTTCTGTGGGCGAGTTGAACCTTTATCACCTACATACATTCCCTTGACCTAGAAAGCAATGCAGCCACCAAGTTCCACTTTTAGTGAAGTTTAAATCATGACTTGTTACTCCCAGTTGAATTAAACAAGTTCACACCTGCTGGTGGTTGATTGGAATCATCAAGACAAACAACTTACTGCTGTACAAACTCTTAAGGGAAGTTTAAGGGAAAGTGGGTAAGCCTGATCTTAAATTATGTCACCAAATAAGGGGGGGGAAACAACATTATGGCTTTCAATTGGTGAGCAAACAGTGCTGCTGGTTGCGTCTGATAGGGTGTGCAGCGTAGCTTAAGGGAATGACGTGCCAACCTCTAATAATGAGGTCCACTGCAGGAGACTTCATTGTTCCTTGCATTTTTTCATCATTGCTTTCTGTCTGACTTTTGTGTCTCATTCTCTTCTAAAGATTTTTCTTCACCTTTTTTGAGTGTGCAGCCCATGTGACATTATCATGTGACATTTTTTAGACTAAATGAATTTCTGGTTTGTCAATACAGCCTGTATTGCTTACATAGCAAACTACCAGTATATATTTAAAAATCTAACTACCCCCGGGGACCCTTTGTCTAGGTATAGCTCTAAATTAAGCTTTCGTAATCTTACAAAGGGGACCGTAAGGGTCTATGTCTATATATATTTTTATTTTTAAAAGGAGTCACTGGTGTTGGCCTATCAATGAAAATGGGTGGCATTTTAAGATATATTAGGATACACTACTTTATTTCTGGATATCCTGTCTCTGCCAAAAACCTACCTCCTACAAGCGTTTACTACAAGAGCAGCCTTTTATTATTTGTATTGCAGATTTGGTCAATGAATTTAAGGCTGACGAGAATAAAACCAGAAAGTTCAGCAAAAAATTGTACACCTCTGAAACATCCCAATAGACAGAATGACATTAAGTCAAAATAACAGCTCACGTGTTTTTATTGTTACGTATGGTCTGATTAGAGAATAAGCCTCAGTTTTCTGTGTCTTTTTATAAAAAAAATTGCATGTGATGAGGTGTGTGGTGAGGATGTACTTCCTGCAAATTCGTCTTATAAAATGTTGCTGAATTCATATTTGCAGTTGTGGTCAGAAGGAGAAATTAAGATTTGGGATGAAAATGACTGTGAAACCGCTGCTGGGACTGATGAAACTTTTCGGACTACTAATACTGGAATGGAGTCATATTATCAGACAGAAGCTGAAGCCCCCTGAGGCAAATTTGTGATAAGTTCTATTGGGCTATATAAATAAAATTGACTTGACTTGATCAGATAAGACTGAGGGAACCAGCACACATGTAACACAGGCACTACAACTGCCGAGCAGGGAGTATTTTGCCTTATTTTCAATACTTTTAAACAGATGATGTATTGATTCATTCAACCAACCAGAATTGCTCACGGAGAGCGCAGACCTCCGCTAAGGTCAATGGTGCATTTATATGCTCCTCGGATGGTCCCATTTCTCGAGTTGGGAATTCGTTCATTGGACTTTGATGTGTTCATGGGCTTTATGTAAGTCGTAATGTGGAAGAAGTGTCTGGAAACATGACCGACCACCTACGTGCATGCATCCACACTTTCAAGCATTCACACACACACACACTTGATCTCAAGGTCAAATTTCAGCCTCCTTGGGCAGAAACTGTGACCGCCAATGGGTGGTGAAATTTTTATGGACCAACGAACCGACGGACAGAGCAGGCTATAGAGCGGCTGGTCGCAGCTAGAAAATACAACAACAAAAAAATACAGCTTGCGTCAGAAGTGTATTTGGTTTGGTCTGGTTGTGTACTGGATAATCATCAATCAGTTAATGGTCGTTGAAATGCAGAGAGAATGCAGTAAGTCTTGGATAGTGATGAGTACCGGTGATGAAGATCAAACAGTATTTGGTACAGATTGTCATGTGTGGGAAATGGCTCTTTTTAATACGAAATGAGTCAAACAAGTTGATTTATAAGAACTCCAACTGGATAATATAGAAGAAATCCCACAGCTGCTAAAACATAAACTGTGCAACTACTAACGGTGTAAACTACTGCACAGAGAACTCGCTGCGGTTTCAGGTGAGCCAGTGATGTCCAAACAATGATTACAACAGATGAGTATAATACAGGCCTATTTACATATTTTTTGAGCACATAGCCCAAGCTCTTCAAAGCAATGACACAAGCAATTATGGTATACAATGTGTAGCAATACTTGATTGGTTGCGAGAAGAAAAAGCCTTGTCTTTATTTGCCAGAAAATGGAGACAACAATCTGTGTTTTACACGTGCCTTGCTCATTGTTTAATCCTACTGTACACCTTCAGAAAAGGACAAATTGGCTTTTTGCTAAAAAAAAAAAAACAAAGAAAAAAAAAAAAAAAAACTACACCAAGATTTAGGATTCGCTCATGTCCACAAAGTTGTGTTGTCTGATTTTTTGAAATTGGAGAAACATGGAAGTGAGGATTATAATATTTTCACCAAAATCAGCGAAGAAAAGAGTTACAAGATGTGAAATGCATAGCAACCACACAGTATCTCTGCCTGTAATGTTATCTCCTGTTTCTACCTATTACTACTATCACTATTTATGATGCAAGCCATCCGGAGCAATTTGGGGTTCAGTATCTTGCTCAAGGACACTTTGACATGCTGACCATAGAGGCCGGGGATTGAACCACTGACACTCTGGGTGACCACTCCACCTCCTGAGCCACAGCTGCCCATAGTAAAAGTGCCAATAGACTTCATGGGTGGCAAGAACACGCAGTAATTGTTACCTTTTTAGTTTGGTAGAGAAAATGTAATTTGATGTGTTGATCCCATGTGGATAATCCTGCACAAATACCAACAGGCTGCTGCTGCTTAAAGGACGCATGAATATTCTGTGTACACCAGACGTGTCTATAATGATCTCTGGATAATTAGTACTTTAGTGCTGTTTAAGTACTTTAAAGACATCTTTCCTCTACTTTTTGGCTGCTTTCAGGCAATGGATGTGACTTAACTTCTTTCATCTAAATTCAGACAAAACCGAGGTACTTCTTATTGGTCCTGGTCATTTTTTAGTCCGACATAAAATCCTGCATCACTAGCCACCGATGCTAAAGCCTCCACACGAAACCTGGGTGTTACCTTTGAGCAGAATTTGAACTTTGACCCTCAAATTAACAAGCTTGTGCAAACCTTCTTTTTCCAACTCTGCAACATCAAAAGAATCAAATAAATACTATCAAGCAAAGGTGTAGAATCACTCAGTCATACCCTTATTTTTTCTTGCCTATACTATTGCAATGCTCTTTTTTTTCTTTCTCCTGTCTTAGCCTAGCAGACATGTCCTGCGGTCCAGCCAGGCTGTTAACGAAATCCAATCGTAGATCCCACATCACACCGATTCTCGCATCCTTTCACTGGCTCCCCGTAAAAAATACTGCTCATCACTTACAAGGCCCTACATGGTCTTGCCCCTGAATATGCCCCATTTCCGAACTATTACGTCCTTATACCACCTTTAGGCCACTCAGATCATCCGACCAAGGTCTCTTATTCATACCTGGCTGAGCATTTGCCATCAGGGTCCCATCCCTCTGGAACTTTACTGGAGTCTGTAAACCCATGTCTACCAACATTGCGACTTTGTTTCAAAAGGTGTTATATAAATACGATCTTACTTACTTACATGATTATGAGGAGTTGTAGCTTCATGCAGCCATCTGAGCAGGTTTATCTTCTGAATCAAAAGCAATTCAGCCAATTGTTGCATTATTGTTTGCAAGTAAACATCACATGCACAGAGCAGTGGTGACTGGGGATTATATATTTAGTAGTATGTTGTGCGTTCAGTTAATTTGCAGTGCGCCATTTTGATTCCACGGATGAGGAATCATTTGCTGTTGAGCCATTTGTTCGATCGAGTGATTATTTTGTTATTAACAACCCTGAGGGGAAATTCTCTCTCACTGCTTGCTGCAGAAGAACAATAATAAATCCATATAAATATAAATTCACAACAGAATGTCATGTCTGGTCTATTTGAAATGTACCACGCTGTTATAGTAGTTAGGATGTGTCTTCTCTGACTGTTAAACACTGAGTGCAGTTTCAGATGAAGTGGGCACAACTTGCATTGGGTTTTGTAATTCATGAGATTGATTCAGTTCAATAATCGTCCCCTTCATTTTTACACGCTAATGTTTCCATTTCATCATTTATATTAGTTAGGCAATGAGTGCTAAAAGTATCCTGCCAAGAATAATTTCCATACAAAACATCTTTGCAGAGCTCGAACAGATTAGCAGATGAAAATCTAAAGCTTTATCCAGATTAGTGCCACCCAAAACATATGTCTGTATCTATGCAAGGCCGTCTAGCAAACACATATGTGACTGAACTGCGGCATCTTTTTTTTTTCTTTCAGCAGATTATCACCAATCAAATTCTATGACAGCCGGCTGGAGCCTTGTCACGGCTCATTTCAGCAGAAGACTGAATGCTATTCTTCAGATTCATACTTACACTTTTTATTCTTAGTCTATTCTGTAATGTAAATGTGTGACATTTACTTGATATGGACCTGTAATTGGTATGGGGAGCTACACTCGGAAAAATAAAAAGGTCTCATAAAAAGGTTCAATAAGAACTCCTAAGGTTCTTCAACCATAATCAAAGAACTTTTTGACACAAAACGTTCAAGAATAGATTTGTACAGAGAGTATAACCATTTACTTTCTTTTTTTTATTTGGACATTTGTCTTGCATTTTAACGGTCTCTGTTTATTCTGTAAGATAATTAAGCGGTGCACATATTGAAATATGCTATAACATGTCATTTAGATGTCAGTTCAGGCTGTTAGCTAGCGTTAGCCGTCATTGAAAATGTCAAATAAAAACAGCTCCAGGTTTTAAAAGTTATATTTGATTTCACAAAAGTAGTTTGGCTAACATTCATACGAGCTAGCATACCAGTAAGCCAGTGAGGTTGTATACTG
Source organism: Bovichtus diacanthus (assembly GCA_943590825.1). Classification (NCBI taxonomy): domain Eukaryota; kingdom Metazoa; phylum Chordata; class Actinopteri; order Perciformes; family Bovichtidae; genus Bovichtus; species Bovichtus diacanthus. The sequence continues at coordinate 1,958,106 of CALSBV010000271.1, forward strand.
TGTGGGTTATCTCTCATTCTAAAAATCATGGCTATTAGAGGTTGACAATATCTGTAACTGTTTCAGTCAATAAATGTGTCTCGGTTTTTCTTTTTCTTTGTATCAGTGTCTCTGTGTCATGTTATGAGTTTAGATCAACAACCATGCAGAGAAAACATCTAATAATGTGCCTTTTAGGGCTTCAAGTGTCATACCATATGTGCTTCTGCACAACAAAGTCGTGCACCGGATGTGGTTGAGTATCATCAATTATACAAACTTGGAATTATGTTACTGTTTGTTCTTTATATTTCAAGGAGTTCCAAGACTAAAACATGTTTCACTCAACAGCCAAGCATGAGGCATTAAAGTGATATTTCCAGCTATTTCTTTTAACACCCATTTATATTCAGCAAATTTGGTGACAAAAGCCCTTCTTTTCTAAGTGTGCTGCAGATTGAACAAAAGCAACAAGAAGACAAAGAACATAAGCAAAAAAAACTGAAAAAAATACTTTACTAACTAAAAGCACAGCCAGAATGTCAACTTCAGCCTGCCAAATGTCTGCTCAGCACAAAAACTGCATTAGTTCTAATTCTGTAGTCGAAGTTTTAAAGGCATTAACTTTAATATTTTTATCTTTTACTCCAGGATTCAAACTCATTTTCATATGTATTTCATAAAAAGCTGTGGAAAGTCAAGTCGTACTGAACTCTTTTCAGCTGATGTGACAACCTGCCTTTAATTCAGAGTCTGCTGTTATTCCACTGCGTTTTAAGTGTAGCCTTGAAAAAAAACTTGAAAGGGCTATTATTTTTTACTTCCAAACCTTGTGGGCTGCAAATGTTTATCAAGGAAAGGAATAAAACAATGCTTTACTTAAAAAAGGAAAGATATTATTACCTGAGCTGTAGAAAGTCACAATGCCTAGAATACAGTTCTTTGAGAGAAAAAAAAGGGTCCCTTATTGAGCTGCATATCAAACCTAAATAGTTTTTATGTGCTGTCCAAGATGTGTAAGTAGTAAAGAGTATCAAAAAGCAATAAATTATCCAAATAAAACAAAAAGATATTTATTTTTCTAACTGCTCAGGAAATATTTAATAATCAGTTTTTCTCATATCTTAGGGAAACTATACATGTCTCACCCCACACAACATAATCAAGCTTATATTTTCTACTCTCTCCTTGAATCTGTAAAATCAGAGCTCTAACATAAATCCTACAAAAAACACTGAGGGACACTTTGCATACTCAAATAGAAAAACCCAAAAATAAATATGCAATCCCCCTTTACAAGAACAGAGAACAGATTAGAAGATGATTTTGAGGATGCCTTCAGTGGTGTAATTCAAGTAATTCACTGACAGCCAAACATAACACGCTACAGCAGGTTGCCAAGCACCCACAGGGCTTGTTTTTATCACATGAACTTACAATCCGAGGCTTGTCAGCAACTCTTAACTGCAAAAAAAAACAAACATGATATGTTCTGATAACTGTCAAAATCTTCACAACAGAAACGGACCAAAATATGTTTTTTTGTCCAGAAAAGGTTTCGGAACAGCTTTTAAGGATGGTGAGAGGTGAGGTGAAGTAGTTTTTTCCAGTACATCCATATATGTTGCATATAGACCATGTCACAGTTGTAAACATACACATTTTAAATGTGTTGCAGTTTATCACATGTAGCAGTGCAAGGGACCTATAACATATAAGTATGTTGTTGTAGTGTTAGCTCATTAGTTCACAGGAAGTAAACATGGAACCAAGCTGTTGCACAGCAATGCAATTCCGTTGAAATGGCCAATAGCGATGCTATGTATATACATTTGATTTATTTTTTATGATTTGTTCTACACTCATAAATTACAGCATGCCAATTAAAAGGAACAACCTGACATTATTGATTTGCCTGTTTATTTCACTGGAAAAAGAAAACTGATGTCATGTTGACAGTCTGATTCCTTGAGAGACATATAGCCTACAGTACCTCTGTGCCTCCAAGCATTCACTGTCGTTTACAATGAGAATCCCTCTTTAAAGCAAGCCTATCAGAAGTGTCGCATTGAAATACACATGAGTATAACCACTTTCTCCTTAGTGATCTATCCATCTACCTTTTACATTATATTTTCATTTAGCTGACGCTTTTGTCCCAAGCGACTTACAAGAAGTGCAAACAACCATGAGGCTACAAACTCAGGGCAGCAAGAATCTTGCAAGTACATTAGCTTCAAATAGGCCAAACCATTTTAAGTGCAGTACATTAGCTTCAAATAAACCATACCAATGTAAGTGCTACATACAGAAATAAGAAAAAAAAAAAAATATATATATATATATATATATATATTCAATTTTTTATTTGTTTTATTTTATTTATGTTTTTATTATTATTAGCCAAGGTGCATTCAAAACAGATGGAAGATGTGAAGACTTTCTGCTGACCTGATATCAATGGGGAGCTCGTTCCACCATTTTGAAGGCAGGATAGCAAACTGACGGGTTTTATTTGACGGGGATCTGGGTCCCACTCGGAGTGAGGGAGTAGCTGGGTTGTATGGTTTAACCATGGTCTGGATGTAGGATGGGCCTGATCCATATACGGCACGGTAGGCCAGTACCAGTGTCTTGAAGCAGATTTGGGCAGCCACTGGTAACCAGTGAAGGAAGCGGAGAAGCGGTGTAGTGTGGGAGAACTTGTGTAGGTTAAAAACCAGTCGGGATGCTGCATTATGGATGAGCTGTAAAGGTCAGATGGCACATGAAGGTAGACCAGCCAGGACAAGAGCCTGGACCAGAACCTGCGTCACCTCCTGGGTACATAGGGGACATATCCTCCTTATGTTGTAAAAAGTGTATCTGCAGGAGTGGGCTGTTGCAGTGCTGTTAGCAGTGAAGGACAGTTGGTCATCCAGTGTCACACCCGGATTCCTTGTCTTCTGAGTCGGGGAAAAACTGAGGTGACAATGTGAATAGTAAGGTCTTGAATGGGAGAGTCCTTCACCAGAAGAAAAAGCAGTTCAGTCTTGTTGAGGTTGATCTTCAAGTAGTTTGCAGACATCCACTGAGAGATGTCAGCCAGACAAGCAGAGATTTGTGCGGTCACCTGGCTTTCAGACCACGGAAAAGACAGAATCAGTTGAGTGTCATCTGTGTAGCTGTGGTAGGAGAAGCCATGAGAGTGAATGATAGAGCCAAGTGAATTGGTGTACAGAGAAAACAAAAAGGGGACCCATGACGGATCCCTGAGGAACCCCAGTGGTAAGCTGACAGGGTTCTGACACAGATCCTCTCCAAGTTACTCTGTAGGTGCCGTCTTTGAGGTAGGATTTGAGCAGGGAGAGTGTAGTGCTTGAGACTCACAGTTACTGAGGTTAGAGGTAGAGCAGTTTCTGGTGAATATGAGATTGAGGTAGTTGCCAGCTTTGTGAGTAGGTGGGGACGGTGACAGTAAGAGAGCAAAGGAGGATAGCATAAGTAGTAAGTCAGTTGACTTCTCTGACTGGATGTTGAAGTCACCGAGAAGTACAAGTGGACGTCCAATTCCTCCAAAAACTCCCCCAAAAGGACCTGGAGGACAGTGGAGGACAACAATGTTTAATTTTACCGGATGAGTAACAGTAATAGTGTAAAATTTAAAAGACGAAGGAGTGAAGTGTAGCAATGGGTAGAGAGAAAAACTCCATTTGGGAGAGATCAGTAGACCAGTGGGTCCAGGTGGCTGTGGAGAGAGCAGCAGGGATGGAAGTGTTAGCTGGTGTGATCCAAGTCACAATGCGAGCAAGGAAGTCAAGGGATTGCTGGAAGGCGTAGCCAGAGATGAACTCAGTCTTGTGAGTAGCTGAGTGGCAGTTCCAAAGGCCCGCTGTGAAGAGGAGTTAGGTATGAGTGGAGCGGGTGGGATGGATAAAAGTCAAGAGGTTATGGTGATGTTGTGAGCATGTGCGAGGCCTGTAATATCGACGAGAAGACACATGAAAAGGAATGGAAATATACACATATTTGAATAAGGAGAGGGAAGAGCAAGCAGAACAAGATACCAAGTTAACGTTAGCTTTGCTTCCCACTTATCCTACCACGAAGAATCCTGCTAAAGACTCCTTTGTCTTTGTCTTCCTGAGTCTTCGTCCGATGAGGCTGCTACTCCAAACAAATGCTCTTTTTTTTCAGACTTGAAAAAAACAATCAACAATTACTTCATAATGATGTGCTAAAGAAAAAACTGGCCTATTGCCAATTTAAAGCAGCACTATATTTGTCCTCAATAAAATAGCCAATTGGGGGCAAAGGATCATGCTGTAAACACAACATAGACTTACAGTATAATCACCTTATATTGTTGTTGTGGCAGACATGTTAGCACACTTTTTACACATCCAGCAGAAATTAAGCAACATTAGCGTGTATTTGGAATCGTATCTTGCCAACTGACAAGTGTCCAATATTTGCTCTCCGTTTACGTCTTTTCTGTCTTCGCCAACTCCTGATGGAAATACAGTATCTGTCTCTTTAGCTGCTAGATGCTTCACTAAGTTTACCAGCTAGTCCTTACCTTTGTCTGTATGCTGTTTGATGTTTTTTTGTTGAAAACAGAAAATGAACCAAAACAGTCCAGATTTGATCTATTACATAAAAGATATTGATTGATGCGACTTTAAACCTTCAACCCTTCTTTACTTTTCTTGCACTGGAACCTGTGGATGATAGCATCTGTTGGACTGCACTTAGTAACCTAGAGGCTGCATATATGCAGGCAGAGAAGATTGATATCATGTGAGGAGAAAAAAAAAGATGAGCCAATAAAGACTGGGAATCAGATGTCAGGCATGGATCACTCTGCCTGTCAGACCAAAGCCCCTGCCTGAAAGCAAGTATTTTATGTGAACACAAACATAAACTGATAACATCCTTTAGACTTACTCTGCTGCTGCTTACTTTGAAGATTTAAATGTATAGCACTGGAGGGAAATCTCCCTGGTTATCATGCCGGGATTGTTATATTTTCTTGAAAAATAACACATGAAAGCTGTTTCGGGCTTAAGGCAAATAAAAAGATTGTTTGCGATGCCCCTAAATGCCCCTGATCTCAGATGGAGACTATTGCTTTCATAGGCTATATCACCTGGAGAGTTTACAAGAGGCATCTAATAAATGCAAAACAGCATGGCATTTGATGAGCAGCCGTTAGTTTAAGCATGTTTCCTTTGGAACCTGGATTTCCCTCTTCTGCAGAGTCCCAGATAGATTCCTCCCCTCTCTTTTTTCTTACTCCCACCCCTCTGTGCGCGCTGCACCTGTGCTGCTGCTGCTCGTGCGTCAGACGATGGCAACTGATTCATTAGACCCTCCTCTCCGTCGGACTGGGTGCAGAACGAGTCGACCTTGCGAAGAGACTGCTACAGGTTCTCCTGCAGAAGCTCTCACCTCTCATCTCCCAGCGTTGCACAACAACAGCAGGCGAACAAACTTTTGGTGTTATTTTTACGCACTTTGGACAATCAGTGAGAATATTGATGCTTCTTCTCCACCAACATCCGCGCGATTTTTAAAAACTAACTTTAACAGAGGAACCATGCAGGTTTATGTGGCTGTGATATTCGCGTATGGGGTGTCTGGTAAGTTCAGCAACTAACTCTTTTTGACCAATGTATGAAGTCGTTGAATCTTCAATCTTTGCCTTTTTAGAAGCTGTCGCGCACAATGTGTGCTGTCGTCAATCAAATCTGCTCTGTTGCACTCAATGTGTAAGGAAATTTTTTTTTTTTTTTAAAGAAGTAGCCTGGAGGTTTGTCGAGCGACTTTATCTGAAATCTGCACCGATGACTAAACGAGAGAGAGAGAGGACGTTTACTTGGAGAATTTTGAGATTGAGAGATAAAGATGTTTTTGTTCTTTTGTCGAAGGGGATTATCTCTGTCAGCAGGATACCAGGCATACTATTTTTGATGTATATTCCTTGTATTGGGTTTATAACACCAGGGAGCTTTATTATTATTATTATTATTATTATTATGATGAAGGCCATCTGCCACCCACTATGTAATAACTGCCTGGATATTGTTAAATGATCTGATGTGGAAGAGATTGAAATCAGTGGGAGGCACTCCATAGGATGCTTAGTTTTTTGTTCTGTTATGAAATGTCATACATTATGTGGATAGAAACTTGAACAGCATTCCTGTTGTGTGCGAGGTTGTTCTATAGTGCTGTGAATCTCCTCATGCCAGCAGGCTACTAGATTTCTTGCCTTTTTGAAGCCTAATTAACAGCCATCGGATTGCATGAGCAGTGCATCCATCACTACTGTAACAATATACTGTATGTGTGGTCTGTCCTCAGTCACTGTCCTGCATGAAGGGCAGGTGCAGGGTTTCAGGTCTGTGGGAAGTCTGGAGGATTGGAACCTGATTGGCGCTTCAACAATTAGTCGACTAATCGATCATCTTCGACAGAAAAATAATCGGCAACTATTTTGATTATTGATCATTTTGATTAATTGTCAAAGTAATTTTTCATGCAAAAAGAAAGAAGCTGTTTTCAGCCTCTGAAATATGGAGATTTTCTGCTTTTGTCTTTTTAAAAAAATATATATATATATATATATATATATCATATTAAAATTGATATGTTTGGGTTTGTACTGACAAAACAAGACATCACCTTGGACTTTGAGAAACTGGGATGGACATTTTTCACTATTCTCTCACATTTTATAGATTATCGACTAAGTTTTAGCTCTAAACCTAATAGACATCTGTATTATAATAGACATAGACAAGTGATAATTGCATTATTTATTTTGGCTGGAGACCATTTTAGCTTTGTGTATTGAGATTCATTCTGCCTATGCACTCATGCTACTGTAAGGCACTGGTCACTACAGGAATATGTTGTAACACTGCAGGCATTCCTGCTGGAAACATGCACCCGAGATCTACGGCGGAAAAAAACTATTAATAATCTTAACTGGCCATCCTGTGTGCTACATTTTGAAAAATGTATCTCCTGCAGCAGAAAGAGACCAAATAAGATTCTATATTTTATGTTGTCTCAGTCAACAGACGACTTTTCAGACCCTAATTCACAGCCGGTCTGCCATCAGCTGCTGTTGAGCCTGTGGTTTTTGCGATGCATCTGGCACTGCTGGCTCTGGTCGGTCCTTATCAGCTTCTGTTTGGCTAACTGGCTGTCTAAGTGGCTGTCCAGCAAATCATTGTTTCCCTTCATTTATTGTGGAAAAATGGAAGAAACCTCTCAATCACCAACATAATAAAATTACACAGTTTTTTCTTTTTAAAAGACAGATTCTTATTTCATTTTCAAAGAAAAGATTTAGATTTATAACCAGTGGCAAATGGCAAATATACACTTTCTTCTTCCTTTTCTTTTTAAACTTTAACTTCTATTGATTTTCTCAACAAATAGAAAAATTATATTTTTATATATATATATATATATATATATATATTTTTTTTTTAAATTATTTATTTATTTTTTATTTACATTTTTATAGACCAATACAAATACCTAATACATGGTGAAACAATAACGTAAAATATAACAAAATAATGAAGTATAAAATAAATTGTTCAAGCCTTCTATCCAATTGAATATTTTAATAAAGGAAACCTGGACCGTCGATGTTGCTTCGGGAACAGAGCAAATATACACTTAGGAGTTTAGTGGTTTAATTAAAATATAAATGAGAGTCCTGCTGTCTCAGGTGGACTGAATATTTCTCAGTCTTGACCATGCATGCAATTATAAGAATTCTGCAATTTTGAACTGTAGTGCTACAAGTTGCACAGCAATGTCTGCAGTATAGAAATACTCTGCACACAGTATCCCTAAAGAAAAATATTTTAGACACAGTAGGGGATGTGATGGGAATATGTTGCACATTCATACTATGTAATCTGTCCTGCACCTGTAATATGTTATTCAATTGTGATATTTTTTTTCTTCAATGTAAATATACATATACTTGAATAAGGAGAGGGAAGAGCAAGCAGAACAAGATACCAAGTTAACGTTGGCTTTGCTTCCCACTTATCCTCCCACGAAGAATCCTGCTAAAGACTCCTTCGTCTTTGTCTTCCTGAGTCTTCGTCTGATGAGGCTGCTACTCCAAACAAATGCTGGGGTTTTTTTTTCTTTTTTTCTTTCAGACTTGGGAAAAAAACATTGTGCAATCAACGATTACTTTATAATGATATGCTCAAGAAAAAAAACTGGTCTATTGCCACTTTAAAGCGGCACTATATTTTTCCTTCTTAAGTTAGCTAATTAACACAACATAGACTTACAGTATAATCACCTTATATTGTTGTTGTGGCTGAGATGTTGGCAAACTTTTTACACCTCCAGCAGAAATGAAGCAACATTAGCATGTATTTGGAATTATATCTTGCCAACTGACAAGTGTCCAATATTTTCTCTCGTTTACACCTTTTCTGTCTTCACCAACTCCTGATGGAAATGTATGTGTCTTTAGCTGCTAGATGCTTCACTAAGTTTGCCAGCTAGGCCTTATCTTTGTCTGTATGCTGTTTTTCTGCTTTTTGTTGAAAAACGGTCAACATGCTGTAAAGCAGGAACGGTTAAATGTCCCCTGCTGCACAGGGATCTGAGACTTCCTTTTTTTTTTTTTATTTCTGGTGTAACAGCTTTATGATCCCCTCCTTCATTCTAACAATGTGTAGTTGAGAGTGGATGCTTTTTGCGTCAGCAGTGTACTTTTCTGCTGAAAAGGTTATACATTTGACTGACTAGCTTTATCACAGACTTGAAACAATGGGGATGATTTATCACACTGTTGGACTGCCTTCGTTATTTCTTACAAGCTACATATTTTCACGGATTTTTTAATGATGAAACTTTGACATCTGATCTGACATTTGCTGCGATGGAGTTCCTATTTAGACTGAAATAATTTGGCTTGGTGATGTAGTGGCAGGCGTTGTGCGTCGCACACATTAGAGGATGTCTGCTTCTAAAATAATTTCATATTTGCCAATACTTCACAAAGTTATACTCCAGGGAATGGGGATTTATTTGACGTTTGTTTTAGAAAACAGACTTCTTCAAACTTCATTTGGCTTGAGAACACAGTTGCTACGATATGATTCATTAGTACGCATTCTGTCAGGTGGGAGTTTCACAGTGTCGGCACTAAACTGTCACCTTATCATGATGCACGTCAAAAGCCAAGCTTAGCAAAAAATTAATGTTTTGTGCTTTTTAATTTATCATCCTATCACTTGAGAATTGTGCACTGAACATACGGTCTGAGTTTAATGGCTAAATAAAAACCTAAAATCAGAATAAGCTTAAATGTATTATTTTATAGCAACATTTAGTTAAAAAGGGTAACGCATTTCACTTATCTTAACTCTTTTATAGTTACTTTTTTTTTTTTCACTTGGGTTAGTGACGTCCCAGAATGTCTTTCAACAAGTGGGGGTGTAAAATGATTACATTTTGTCTTTGGTTTTTAAATGACCAAAAGTTAACGTAAACCTTTTTTAGTGACTGAAAAAAAAAAAAAAAAAAAAAAAAAAGCATATTTATGAATATTCATTGTAAGAAAGGGAACTTAAACATTATTTATTTTATTTTTTTTAAAAGACATGACTTCAAGTTTATACTGAAAATAAGAACAGCAAAAAAATATTTTCTCAGGCATCAAAACTAGTAGTTGTAAATTCTTGTTCAGTAATCACAAATGCATTATAGTGTTTTTTTATTGCTTTGCTTTAGTTACTGTAGGTAGAAACCATATTTCCCCAAATATCCAACGTCATGCTCGGCCCACTTCACATTTTAAGTGTGGGTGAAGACATTAGTAGCGATAGTTTTCAGTTTTGCTGTCTGTCAAGGAGGTCACGTCTTCATGAAAAATGTAACGTACTCAAGAAAGTCCCCCATAAGCTGCAGTGTGGCCGATGCGGATTTTGATATTCTAAAAATGGATTAGTGACTGATTTTTTTTTTTTAAATCATAAACCCTATCCCCTAATTAAGACTGACAGTAGTTGAAGTTCAGTATTGTCTCAACTAATTGGCACAGCTTTCTTCTCTTCTTGTGCTCCGTGGCATGTCTGATTATGCTGACTGTTCATTATGCAAAGTGCAGAAGTGATCGCTCTGTGCTGTTCGCCACCTTGTGCTATCAAATAGCAAGATGCGTTAGAAAAGTTAGCATTTTATGGATGATGAAGAGCTTGGGATTTTGATATTTAAGAAGAAAAAAAAAGAAACTCTTACCTGGATACACGAGTAAACGGCACAGAAAAGTTGCATCTTCGCTGGAAAGAGCTGTAGACGCAAAGGTCGAATGCAGCTCTCAGTGTTTCAAGTCAGAAGTGGGTCAAACAGTCTCTCAGGGCCCGGCAGGAGGAGGAATTGTTTATCATCTTTAAATAAATACTGTATAAAGAGCATTTGTATTAAAACCATCAAACACTTCTGGTGTAATATAATATGATATGTTATCAACTCAAACATAAGTCATTGACCAGCTCTGTGTTCTGAAGCATCCCAAGCTCTTTGTAACCGCTTCTTGATGGCATGTTTTTTTATGTTTGAAAGCCACTTCATGTATATGAAGTGATTTATATTTGTTTATTTCCCACAAAAAAAACCAAAGACGACAGGATAATACACATGACTTTTTTTTCATTCTTAATTAAGGACAAAAGGTGAGAAAATGTGAGAGGTGTTGTTGAGACATAATGACATGATAAATCCATAATTTGGCATGAAGCCAGACTCGTTTTGGCTCGTAGATATTATCATAAATTATATTCTGTTCTTAATTGGGTCCGTTGCAGGGACGCCAGATAGGTTGAATGTGTAATCTGCAGCTGTACCGTACACAAGAGGCATGATGAGGCTCACCATGGCACATGTATGAGGAAGGAATAATTTTTTCCTCCAGCTGTCATGGCAAATAAATGTGTTTTACATTCATCACATATGTCAACCTGTACCATTTGTGCGATGTCTCTGTTAAATATGAGTGGAAGAAACTTTACATTCATAATCAAACTCTTGGATTTATTTATTTTTTGCTCTGTTTTATAGCACTCAATATCACGGAGGAAAAAGCGACGTGCCCCCTTGGATATTTCCCCTGTGGCAACCTGACTGTGTGCCTGCCTCAGCTCCTGCACTGCAACGGCATCGACGACTGTGGGAATCAAGCGGATGAGGAGAACTGTGGTAATTCATTGTTTCTACTTTCTACACATGTTAATATGACCAGGTGCTGTTTAACCTCATGCATAAATCTGTGTTTTACCAGCTCTGTGGGGAACATAAATAATAGATGATAAACTTCAAATCAAAGTTTCCAAATGGACTCTTCTCATTCTGAAGAGTAACTTTAGACGAAATCCAATTTTGAGTAAGTAAATGATGTAATAATAATAACATGACAGTATATGTACTGTCACTTTATTATACTGTTAATTGAGTTTGTTCCCTGTCTATAGTGGCCATTGCAATGGAGGTTATTTGCCTTTTTCCAGAACAAATTTAAAGACTGCCAACCTGTATAGCAACAAGAAAAAGTGATGTTTCCTTGGACTTTACGACCCCGAAGTACAAGACTTCCTCCTGGCTAACCGCTAACAGTATTAGCAGTGTAGTGGTAAAAATGTACGACAGGAATTGCATTACTGGTTTTGTTTTGTCGCGTTTTTCTTGTGTAGCATAAATGGAATAGGCTATAACTGCACCTCGTTGTGCAACCGTGTGTTGCAGAAGGCCACTAGATCACCCTTGAATCAGCTGAAGCATCACTGAGCTCCTGGCGTTGTGTGAAGGTAGCGGACTGAGCTCACCGTCACTCTATCTACATTAGCCGCTAGTAAGATGCCATTAGTGTGCGCTAGTGAAACATAAGCGCAGCCAATGTAGGCATTAAAACAAAGCTTGGTATGTAACTGTGGATTTCCTATCAAAGACCACATTATTAAAGTTAGCAGGTTAGTTCATTGGACTGGCAGGTAAGGTTGGGGGGAGATGAATGTGGACCAGGGATTGAGGATTAATGAGAACCAGACCAAGGGATGAAATGGAGTCGAGCACAAAGGGATGAGCAGATGATCAAATGACTGATATACCAGGTAGTGTGGGGGGTGCGTTGAGACTCAGTATTGGGATCTTGTGTTAATGTTGCTTTGTGTCTGCATTGCCCCCACATTGGTTGTTTTTGTTATTGCGTTGAAAGTATATTGTATTGAAATTCATGTATTATTAAGGCATTAACATTCGGGCTATTTTAAAAGGTGTCGGGGGTTTTAATGCTTTTTTTCGTGAACGCATGGTCCGACTAAAACGGGGTGTCAAGTTTCTCTTTAAGTTTAGTTCAATATTCAAAAAAACATTTATATCCTACAACGCAACATGTCCCAGCAGACATAAAAACAAATATTTTTTTTATGAACTACGAATGTCGATAGATTATCAGATGCCCTCTTTATATGGCTCACTCTTTCATCAGTGAATATGTTAATTTGCTTCTATGGTGTGCTTCTGAGTTCTGCAAACTCATAACCACCCTCCACCCACAAAGCTAAGTCCAAAAATATATCATTATGTAATTACACTGACACTGCAGCTGCATGATTCAAAGAGAACCATCAATTATTACGGAGTTATTGGTAACGAAATAAAATGCACTTTCAATCCAAAGAACCCCAAACATGACGCGAAACACGTTTCATTGTTGAGAACTCCTCACTCTTGTGAAAACAGCCTCAAGCATGACTGCTGTGCTGAAAGGGGTGCAAGCGTATAATACAGCTGTCAAATTATAAGAAATGACTGTTATGAATTCCTCTGACTTCAGTCCGTTCTCCAGACTCTATTTAGCCATCTCACAGGAAGGACTGTGCTCTAATGTCAGCTTCATGTCCAGTAAGTACTGATGGTTTATGTAAGTCTTAATAAAGTTGGAACCATGTCACTGCCTTTGATGTTAAGAGGGGGAAAAAAAAAAATGTTCCTCACTCCAGCCATATTTAGCAGTATACCACAAGTATGATATACATGTAAGTAGATTGCTGGCTATCAAAGTGTTAAATGACTTTTGCTCTTGTTCCACTTGTACCTGCTGGGTGTTGATTGTCTGACTAAAAACACATTTCCTAACTCCAGCAGGAGACAAAGCTGCAGTAACGCCCTCATGCAGAGTGGGAATAAAGCTAACGATTCATATAGTCCACCCAATGATGTAATTACAACCTGCGGCATGAATACATGAACATTAAAAAAGCAACAGAATTTCAACTCCCTTGTAGAAAAAAAATGAGGAGGGGGGGGGGATCAGTCCGTGGATGCAGTGGTGCAGCTGGCCGTAGCAAAACGGTCAATACTGGCAAGAGTTCTGACAGACTAGACCTTTTTATGAATAAAACATGGGAATAAGGCTCAAAAAATGTGCTCATATTTAAAACATTACTACATAAGTGATCTCTGACCTTGTGTTGAGCTCTAGTGTCTGCAGTTCTCTGTAGTTTTTACAGAGCGTTTATCATCTTTCAGCTCTTGGTTTTGGTTTTAGTGGCTGCAACTTCAGTGTCTTTTGATTTACTCTAATGGCTCTCATCAGCATTGTTTCCAGTAGCAGACAGCAGTTTTCAGGGAAACAAAGCTTCAAAAAGATACTTTGCACCACCTTCCCAGCACTAAACGGTTGACAAAGTTAGCAGCCAGCTGGTTTGACTTGTATTTATCAGGTGGATGAACATGACACATGTCTGCTATTCTTACTTCATATTTAGTCCATGTGGAAAAGAGGAATTTTACTGAGCGCAATGTTCTCTTTTTCGCCATTTAACATTACACACAGTCACACATTCAACCATATTCATATTCAACCATACCATTCACCGTATTAACTATATTACCTTTTTAAATATTGCTAAAATGTCAAGTGCGTGCGTGCGTGTGTGTGTGTGTGGCTTGTTGCACAATTAGAGCAGGTGTAATTGACAACCCTTTAATTCCTATTTGCATAAAACACGTTGGTTACTATATCACCACACAAAGTATGAATGATGATACTAATAATACTGTAAGCTGTACTCGTTGCCCCTTCACAGCTTGTCCTTTATCACTCAGCATTTCTGAGTGCTGTTGTATTAATTCTATTAATTTCATTACTACGTTTTAATTCATTCCTCATCAGAAATGAGGTTTGCAATTTTGTTTTTTAAATGTTTATCTGGCAATGTTTAAAGGAAAATTGAATGATTTTTCAAATCTGAGGACAGGGTAGATCAAATGTCAATTAACATTTCTTGAAATGAGTTATAGGAGATGACAAATGTGCCTTTTTAGCGACAAAGTGAACTTTGAAAAGTGTTTTCTCTGCATTTGCAAAGGGCCTATTCAAATTGGCCTCTAACTCCAGACCTTTTGTATATAATCAATCTTATCAGGAGAAACACATTGCTCAATTTAGAGTTTTAGGGACACTGGTGAAATCTGGTGACTGTTTGACTGTCACTCCCCTTTCAAGCATCCCTGAGCAAGACACCAGGCCTCTAATTCCCTCTGGAGAAGTGTTGAGGTTAAATGCATCAATCTCTTTAGGGGGGATGGTGCAAAATATCAAGTAACTCGAGTTCCTAAAGCCGCAGGATTGAACCAGACATAAAATAAGTTGCCGAATTGCTTTTTTCTCCATCTTTCAGCCGGACAGATCCATTAAGCTACATTTTAGTGACTGATTGAATCGGCATCATCTGTTCTACTCGAAAGAGTTCAATGTTTTTTTTGATTCCATTACTTTGGAGGTCTTTATAAAGATTTAAACAGTGCGCATTTCTCAGCATGCCTCCCTTCCTAGTCATAAACTCCTGCCGAAAATAGCAGCCTGCCTCAAGGGTGTGATGAGCAAAAAAAAGTCTTGTACTTGAAGATTCAGCAGAATGCATGTGGTGAAGGGTTTAGACAGAACGAGTACAAGTGCCATGGGTGCGATGGGATCGCCTGATATTCAGAATGAATCTCCACTTCGTTACCTCTCCAGTATTCAGTCTGACGTGCCGTCTTGCAAGTCATTTTCAGGGAGGAGGATTTAATAATCAGCTGGTCTGATGTCAGTTGCAGTCAATACTGAGGATGTGTGTGGATACACAGTGTTTACAGAGGCCTGTCTGAAGTCCTCATACCACTTCAAGGCTAGCTTGAGGGTTTCTTTTTAAGGCTTCAGCTAATGGTAAATCTACAAATTGTCCAAAATTGGGGAAAAACGGCTGTCACAATTTCCCAAAAGCCCAAAATGTTGTGTTTAAATTGCTGTTTTGTCTGACCAACTGTCCCAACCCAAAGATAGTTTCCACTCTATTCCTGACCTTGACTAACCATATTCTAAGATCGATGAGCATCTACTACAGAATTAGATTTTGAGCCCTTCATGAATTTAACAAAGTTGGGTAGGAAATTTATTTGCAAAACGCAAAAGTTGTATCTGCATAACCTCACACATAATGTGCCATTGTAATCTTTGGTGTTTTCCTTTTCCACTATATCCACACACTTTTAAGTAACACACTTTTTTTTTTTCACTCATGAACTTGTACTTAAGCACAATTTTGAGGTACTTGTACTTTACTTGAGTATTTCCATTTCATGCTTTACTTCATACTTCTACTTCACTACAAATAAATATTGTACTTTTTACTCCACTACATTTATTTGACAGCTATAGTGACTAATCACTTTTAAAGATCAAGGTTATACACACACAAAATCTGATGAACTTCTAAAATATGATACATTTCTTTTTTCATGCGTGTGCAAACTCACGAATGCACCGCTGGCCTTGGTCGAGTTCTGTGTCTCTGAGTGCCATTGCATTTACTAATACATTACTGTGTAAGCAGCCTTTTAATGTTGGAGCTTCTTGAGTTGGACATAATTATATACCGTCGGGTAGTCAAAAAAAAAAAAAGTCATCATATTTTAGAAGCCTCAAAAAAGATATGTTTAAAACATGTGCTTTTAACCAAGCGTTGATGGCCGTTTCCGATGTGATGTTGAATTTCCTAGTGGGGAACTATTTTTAACGATTTATTCCCGACATTACATAAATGCAACACAATTGCCCCATCTTGCAATGTTAACCAAAGTGAAAAACAATGTGTGTATCTGCATGTATCTGTGCATCTAAAATCGGGCTAGTAGTTTTTCCATAATCCTGGTGACAAAACAAAACTAAGAACAAAAAACAAACATAATAATAATAATAATAATAATAATAATATAACACTTGTACAGGGGGAATTCTGCCGCCTATTGCAGACTTTTAATTTTGATACCCTTTTAAGTACATTAGCTACAAATGTGTTTTTGGCCTCCTACTTGAATAAAATGATGAATAATTAATGCTCCATTGCTGGATGTTTAGTCATTTTCATTATTGCAAATGTCAGTGTGTTTTTGTATTATCTCTAGTTTCACTTCTCTCCATTTTAGATGTGATTCAAAGGTACAGAAGCAGGTTAACAATGAGAAGTAGTGCTCAGGAAAATATTTAGTGTCGAGCACTATGATTTACAGGAATGTTGGCAAATTCGGGGCTCGGTGAATGCTCGCCTTCAGAAAGCCTTCAGTGTCCACTTTGACTCAAAGAGTAGGTGTAGTTTTGTGTTTCAAGATGGCAAATGTGGTAATGGGGTTTCTTAGCTATTTGTCACCATCAATTGTAATTTTGTAGTGTAAAATATATTTTTGAATTGTACACATTGTCTGACACCTCTGTTTTTAATATTAAAAATAAACATGGATGAATTTTTTTTATTCATGAAAAATAAAATAATATTATAGATGTGAGCATTAATCTGCAAAAAGCAAAGAAAAATACAAAATGTAAACTTAAATCATGACGTTGTTACATCAACCATGTTGCCAGATCTGTGACCAAGCATTGACGAGCATCTTCTTACTCTCCAAACATCCTTGCTGGAGCAGTGTCTGTAGGTTCTTCTATTATAGCTGATTTGTGTTTTTATTAAGTTTTTTTTTCTGCTATCCAAGCTAGCCATTACACTAGCTGTGGGATGCTAACGTGTTGCTAATGCAACATTCTCGGCAGCAGTTATTTTAGTGTCGGGCTAACTGTTTTCTATTATCCCAGAAGTCCCATTAATTAATTAATTATTTTTTTTTTTTAGCAGATGTTATGTGTCTTGTTACTACTCCCAGTTGGAGCACTTCTCCGGCTTACATCAGAATGAAATTCTCCTGGTTCTCATCAGTTCAAAAGATTAACACCTCCGTTGGAAAATATTTTTTTGATTTAAAAACAAAAAAAAAAAAAAAGATAAAGATACTTGGAAGATACAAGCTAGGAATTAAGCCAACTACGACTCCTAAGGTGCATTTTGGTTAAAAAAAAAAACATCCTATCTTCAATCTTAAATTTTGTCATACGCATCGCTAACATTGGGAAGGAGCTAGAAATGAAATCTTAAATCAGTTCACTTTTGATTTCTGGCCTAATATTGGTAGAAAGAAACTATGTGGTGCATTTTGTTAACAACAAAGCATTATAAATGATTATAATTATAAACATAAACATTATAAATGAGCTAGACCTCTGATTTGCACCTGTCACTGGCTTCTTCTCTATACTGTAGCAAAGTAAACATGGGCTCATTATACCTATATGATTGTGTGACACTGAGGATATCGTGAGGAAGTGTGTTTCGCTCGCTGCAGAGATGTGCACAAACACTCATAGTAATGGCCGAAGAGACGGGTAGTTTTTGTGATTGCTGATTCTATCATTTGGGAAAGGATGAAAATTAGGATTGGTGTTGGTGTGATATTACTGTATATTGTATTTGGACTGTATTGCAAATTGTCAGCCCTATAACAAGAAATACGCTAAACACTGCTCCATTCATTAATGTTCTTTTCTATCACGTTTATCTTTCCTCTGTGTTTGCATAAAAATGGAATCCCAGCAGTAGCTGTTATGGTGTAACATTTTTTCTTAACTCTTAATTAGACCCAGAGGTGTAATTCCTGGTACCAAGGATGTTTGCGAAGCCTTGTAAACTAAAATATAGCTATAGGGTGCTTTAGGTTGCTTCAGTAGACTGACGGATACGGTTTCAGTATTAAGCTGACGAGATACGGAGTCGGATGTTATCACTGCTGTGTTGCCAAGAGCTGTAATTGTGGCTTACTATCTACAACTTTGCAAAAACAAGCTAAACTTTAAAAAAAAAAAAACATAAAACGGTATCCACATCAAAAACAGTCCCACTTATCGACTTCAAATCTAAATAGCTTTTATTCCATTATAAACGTCTGCTTTTTCACCCGCAACAGATTAGGTTGACCCTTGCTGTATTCACTAGGGACGTCCCGATCAAGATCCAATCCGAGTCGTTTAACGCGTTTAGCCTAGATAATGCAGCTGCACAGTGCATACCTCAAGTACAATAACGTTATTCAAATCAATCTAAAAATAACAAAATATAAAATAAACTGTACCCTTTATCCATTATTGTGTGTGTGTGTGTGTGTGTGTGTGTGTGTGTGTGTGTGTGTGTGTTGGATTACCCATTTGGCTGTGCATTTCTCCTCTAAAAAGCCATTCATCAACAGGAAACCTCCTGTCTGGCAGACGTGATGCTGTTCGAGTGGATCTTTTATAACGGAACATTGTGAAGCTTTCAGTGTTTTAAGTGTTTTGTTTTTTCTTTTGTTTTTTTTTTCCTTCGTCTGTGAATTTGTAAAAGCTTCCAGTAACGAAAATCCATTGCTAAAACCTGTGAACTTAAACCCAACCATGGCAATAATACTGAATATCGAATGTCTTGCTCAAGGATGCACTATTAGTACAAATGGCTGTACATAAGTATAGTCTCAAAGTCTTGTTTTCTTCCACTTCACCCTCTGGCTGTGTAGGATTTCGATGTTAATTGGCTCTAGTTTATTTCAACGAGCTTTGTGGACCAGATTTTCTATAAAAGAGTTTCCTTGATTTGTTTAGATAAGCCTTACTTAACCTTTTATAAAATACCGTGTCCTATATAGGTGGAAAAACGCAAGTCTGCGTGAAAGGAAAGACCATTTTCACACCTCTCCCACTCGCCACTTAGCATTCCAGGTGGCCAAGACATTGTGACAATATCCGTGTATATGAATGATGATAATGATGATGAATAAAAATGAAGACACTCTGTGTGTGACCTCTTGGCTTTAGTCGTTTGTCTGTTGTCCTCGTGTCGGTTTCTCTTCTCGTGCACTGATTAGCTAAAACTAAACAGCCAATCGGAGAATCAGCAGCAGAGACTGTCGGCAGGGCTGAAAGGTGCCTTCAGCGCGGGACACACCGCAAAAACTAGGCCGACACACGCTCACCGACAGCCAGACATCGGCATCGGCTTGGTGTGTCAGGGCCTTTTTAAGGCTACATCAAACATAGCAGCCCTCTCTTGTCTGTCGTTGACTCATGTGATCTGTTACACGATTGGCCTTTGTCTCTTCCTCTGCTGGAAACAAATGATCAGGTTTGGGTGTAGCATTGGGTAAACGGGTTCTATAATGTAAAAAGGATGTTGATATGGTTGAAAGAAATGACTTGTAGGAGTTTGTGAACATTAGTGTAGAGTTGTGCTTGAATGATGTGCAGCAGGCATAGAACTAATAGTTATTCTGAACCTCATTCTTTCAATCATCATGCAGAAAAAAAAAAGAAAAGAAAAAAAGTCCTAATCGCTGAAATCCATATCAGCACTTTTTTTTTTCTGCTTGGAAAAAAAGATCAGAATGAATATTGAAGCGTTGAGAATTGTCTCTTTCATGCTCCAGCTGTTGCCTCTGATTTGTTGGTGGGCTTCAGTAGCAGTGCGGTTTCAGATGAGCTGTAGCATGTTCATACTCTGGACTATAAACAACATTTTACTTCTGCAGCCTTCCTGGATTTCTCCCTCACTGGCACACTTGGTCCCAAGAGATAAGAAGCAGGTCATTGGTATTTCTGATTCCTCAACCAATGAGAGTAGCGGCAAGAGGAGAGAGAAGAAAAACTGTTTGATGAGATATTAACTGAAATGGATCAGTTAAAAACAAAACACTGACTGGAGGGTGAGACATGGACCTTTACAGACAAGTTTATTTGCCTTCTAACGTTTTGTTAAAAGGGTTAGCCTGGTTGCGAGTGACAATTGTCCCCGTTTCAGTGTAAGCACAGTGTTCAGACTTCCATATAACCCCGACCCTTAAAACTACACAACACAGATCAAACACGCTCTCTGCAATGCCTTGAAATAAAGCCAACACCTTGAAATCTTCTCTGCGTATACATCATTATAGGGTCAATAAACTATTGATCCTAATAGATCCTAATAATCCTAGTATACATTGCTCCTGCGAGGAGCAATGTATACTACTGGGCTTTTTATGTCAACAATATTAAAGCAGACAGAAGCCACAGAAAAGAGGATATGATGTATTTTAGCAAAAAGCTCAATTATACCCGTTCCTGACACATTAGACACCAATGACACAGTTTATAAATGTTACGGCTCCCAAAGTTTGTACCGCAGCAGTAAAAAAAAACAAAAAAAAACAGTGCAGCAGCAATGAAGACACGGCACATTCAGTTTGTCATCCAGATTGCACCTTATTCAAATTGACAATAAAATACATGTAAGAGTGTCCGTTTCTATTTCCGTCCATTATTGTAGCTCAAGTGCAAAACGTCCATAAATCTAATTTTCACAATATCTAGCTCTCGCACTATTATGCATACTGTTTTGCATCTGAGGAGTTGGCGGAAGTTTCCCCTGAGACGACCCGGGGTGTCAAAAGTTCCACCTGGATGCTGCTTACATTTAATCACAATACATACATTATGAAAAAATAAAACGAGATGATTGTCACCTACACTAATGGGGATATATTAGGCCTGGGAAATCCATGAAATTGACTGTTCAGCTACCTAAAATAAATGGTTGCACAGTTTTGAGGTGGGACACATAAATAATTACTATACCATGTAAAAAAAATTGAGTAATTGAACACATTTCAACATCACACATTTCCATTTCCAAAGACATTTTATCCTTTTATCATGTGGCCTATACACTTTCCAACATAATTGCCATGTTCCTTTTGAAGCCCAGCAGAGACCGTTACTGGTTTAATTCCCACTTCCATAAGGATTGTAGATCAGTCGAAGCTGGTTTGTGTCAAAGCTTTCCCTAAATGGCGTGCATCAAGACGATGATTGGCAAAATGTGATTTGAAAAAATGGAAGAAAAAAAAAGACTGCAAGCTAGCAAACATGGACGTGAACGATGCACAATATAACATATAAAAAACAACTCCTTTGCAAATATTTTACGAGAACTGAAACGCATTCAACACATATTTTTAAGCCTCAGAGATACACACCGCGTTTGACCTTTCTTTATTTTATTTTTTTAATTTCCTCTTTTAATTATGTTGAATGCCTCTCCACACTGTAACCTGAATGGTAACCTGTTGTGCTCCGTCAGCCCGATGTGCAGCTATTCTCCAGAGATCGACAGTGGCAAAGTTGTATTAAACTGCACAGAAAGAATATGCCAACACAATACAACAATATGGCTCTATTTTCTTTCTCTTGACCAGAAGCATTAGCTACATCAGGTGTGGCTACAATATCAATATTTTTGATTCATACCAGTGTCATCCTTTCACTGGTGTAAGACATTCAGAAGGTTCCTCAGTTTTCAAAAATATATTTTTTTAGCGTGTACCAGTGTCTATGTACCTTATCATACTCCCACAAGCGAGGCTATTTTTTTCGGTATACAATTCCACTCTCCTGCATTATATTACCTGGAGCAGTGTGACATTCTTTCATTGTGTCAGAAACGTTTTCCCATTTAAAAAAAAATAAGCTTTTTCTTTTTGCTACAATAAACTGACTGTCTACGCGATATGGCATCATTTCCAAGAATTTCTTCAGTCATTTGTCCCTGGTGTGTTGTTCCTTACTTTCAGTGTGACCATTTGTGAGAACTGAAAACTATATTTGTATGTAGTAAAGCATGTATTTAATGCTGTGGGTCTTTTCTTCTCTTCTGTGTATTCTTTTCAGAATGCCAATACCAATGCCATATACCAAAATACCATTGTATTTTCCTAAATACTGCAGTTGCACAGTGCACACACACTCACAATTCCCCTTAAAGCAGCATTATAGTAAAACTAGTATAGAACTTATATAACAGAAATCTAATTTCCACCTAAAAATTAACATGAACGGGGGAGGGGAGTCAGTTTCTAGTAGTTGGAGTAGCAGCATTGCAGTAAAACCTGAATATATATATATATATATATTTTTTTTATATATTATATATTTTTTTTATATATAAGATACGATAGAACTTTATTTATCCCAAGGGAAATTGTTGTGCAACAGTTGCAATACACAGTAGGATTTTTATATATATATTTAGTTAGTTAGTTAGTTCGTATCAACTTGCGAAAGTGGTTGTTGACAGTTATAATTTTTTATAACGTAAAACAATCGATCAGGCTTAGGTTCGTGCTCAATATAGCCAATGGCGATCATTACAAAAATGCCTCGATCGGCCCCAATACTGATCTTTGATATACTATCCTAATGTGTATTGTTTTATTTCCACAGACCTTTTTGCTTTCGCTGATTGATGCGTTTTCTAAAATATTCTTCTGGATATGATTAACGTTCGCTGTGAGTTTGTGTGGTTTATATGATGAGCTGTCACAAATGAATGAAAACATAGTAAATAACTATGTAGGCCTCAAACAAATTGCTTTAGAAAAAGTTCTTAAGTTTAGAAAACATCAATTAATCATACAAACACTGAATGACAGCAGTATGCCTGTGGGTTTACATGACATTTAGATTTAATGTCAGCTCGAATGTGCTTAGACTTTTCAGTGCATTGTCTCATGGCTCTGTAAAAATACCTTTGTTGATTTTACTACTGACTTGCACTTACACTTTAACATTGTCACTAAACGACACCATCACCAACTATGGCTAACAACTCTCAACCTCCATTTTGGCTCCAGATTTGAAGGGTTTTTCAAAACTGTATTAACATCAGCTGTTTGTCAGTTTGCAGAATGTCAAAGCCAAAAGATTCAGACTTCTGAAAGAAAATTTTTTTTTTTTTACATTTTTCTTTTTTACACCTAGTACTTCACATATACTCAAAGTTAGTAGGATAGCATACGTTTGTTGAGAAGAAAGCATTGTTGGTGGAAAAAAAGGGCTGGGAGGAGGATCTCCATAACGGTTGTGAAGCCATTGATTGGTTCATTGCTTGGTCTCAGTAGCATCGATTTGTTTTTAGAGCCACTACTGTATGTGCATCACCCCTGCAGTATAACATTTCAAAGCCTAGAGTAATATTTTAATCATACTCACTTCTATATTTGCTTCATATGTGCACTTTCATTCTAACATTGCAAAACAATTAAAGCCAATGATGCAAACATAAACACCCTCTGAATTTAATGCTTTTGATTTTCATAAAACCCTCATTATTCTATGTTAATAGAGTCTGTGATTACTTGTTGGGACCCTTTTTTAAATAGTCGGTCTTTAAATAATGACTGGCTCAGTGTCATCTCATTTCTTCAAAGGCGATGATATTGTAGTGCCGATAAGGGATGTGCAAAAATATATTCTCTGGGATGTGCAAAGGGTCACAGTATTAGGAATAAACTAATATGCAATGTACAGATCTCTGTATGTGTGCGCATTATTCTCCATTTTCAAATTATTTCCAGTACCGCTCCAAACGAATGCTGTGCAGAAAGAAATGTGCCTCTCTGCCCTATTTGGCATATCAATTGCAGTGTAAAATGACCCAGGCAATAATCATTTCAGGAACATTTCTGGATTAAGCTTAATGTATGAAAATGGCTCAAGTGCAAAAACCTGAGCTCTTTAAGTCAATCTTCACAAACACCTGCTTTTTATTTGTTTTCAAAATGAATTCCTTTTCCATGCTAAACCGCACTGCCGTTGGCGTGACTGGTCTTAACAGGTTAATCCTCCGAGAGAAGATCGGGTACAGTAAAGATTGAGCAAAGCCATACGGAGTCGACGTTTTCAGGTCCTATGGTTGAACACGGTTGCGTCAGTCCATTGTGCGCCGGTGATCATTTTTAAATGAACATCAAAGGACTTAATGTGGATGATGTGTTTTTCGCAGAATTGATTCATCCAACTTCATTCTGTTTCGGGTTACTTTGTTCCAGTGTAGCATTCATGAAGACCTTCTCCTGCAGACTAACAATTTGCATATAATAAAATAGAGCGCGGTGAAGCAAAGGCTCGTCCCAGATAAGGTTCGATGTGTCTTGGTTATCAAAGATGTAAGTGCTCCCTCTCGCCATCGGCAGAGTTATTCAATTCCCCTGCACTGTGAGTTACATTCTTCCTTTTTTCTTTTTAAAGATTATTTTTTGGGCCATTTTATGCCTTTTATTTGAAAGTAATGGAGAGAGAGAGAGAGACAGGAAATGTGGGGAAACATAGTAGGGGAATGACATGCAGCAAACGGTCCGGCCAGCCGGGCAGGGCATTTTGGGAACTCTTTATGTGCCCTAATCACTAGGCATCAGGTCGCCTGTGAGTTGCATTCTTTATGGCCCAGGTCTGCTACAGGGCCTTGAACATATAGAATATCACTCCGGGCAAATAAATTTGACATATTTCACGTTGAAAGTCAAATGGATCATCTGTTTGCCCTTGAGAAGTTCAGAACACTTCTTAGGATCCTAGAAATGTTAATACCGTGCAATCATGATAAGAATCACACATCCTCTGTAGTATCAGTCCTAGCCCGTGGGATACAATAGTTCTGCTGCGGTTCTGTACTACAGACTACCTAATTACATTCACTTGGCTTCCCAGGTAGTGCCTGATTTTAGATTTTTAGAATAAAAACAAGCAGGCGCTTGGAGATTGAAAGACGTCACTTTACTGTCCAATTGTAATGCAGGGCTGATGTCTGTATAGGGTGCTGCGAGGAGCAATGTAGGTCAGACCTGTTGTTTCAGATTATATTCCTGTATTCCTGTATTCTTTTGATAGATCTGAAGTGGGTTCATTTTAACAACATTCACAACAAAGCGTTCCAGGCCACAGAAGAGTGTGAAGCCTAGTTCTACCTTGTTTAAATCACTGACATAGATAGGGAGATGTTATCAGAAATATTTAATTACTTTTCAGTCCTGTCTATGTGTCTTCAGGTGTGTCATGTGCATCTCTTTGATTTTAATTTCAAATAGAGTGCAGGCTACATGACAATAGTCCCACAGATTGTCTCGGCCCCTCCTCCCCCTTTTCTATCACCGCCTGTTGATCTTTGAACCGCAATGACGCCATTGGTTATTCAATTATTGGTTTCATTAAGGATCAGTCCGTTTGTGCTAACTTATGTGTATCAACTTGATTATATAATGAGTCACAAATGAATTCCTTTGATGCCAAAGTTCAAAGTGACTGTGAAATGCTGATAATTGCCTGGTTTATCCAACCGTGGCATCATCTATGGTTTTCTTCCCCGTCTAATTACACTCTTGACTGAAAATAATATAAACTAAATACAATATTGCGATGCATGGGGTGTCAGTGACTAATTATAAAAAGCTAGGTTCCCTCTGTGTAGGCTCTTAACCATGCATGGCTTTCATAAATGTAGATTACTTCCACCCAGCCACTTTGAAGATTCAAAAATGGATAGAAAAACAACCCCCGCCCCCAAAAAATATTAGAACTTCCTGCGTATTTTGTCTTTTGCTTTCTCTGCTGCAATTGACCGTGAGCTAAATCCCTCCCCCACATACCGTTAAAAGGTACAGAAGGTCTTCCTCCACATGCTGAAGGTATTTTTTATTTTCAGCCTTTCCAAAACAAACAAACTAGAGACCATCTTGTTATAGGATCACACCAGCAGTGATGCTGGTGGGCAAGGGTGGTAAGGTCCCTTGATTCCTAAACCCCCCGCTTCCTGCGCCCTTGGTAGTACCACACCCATCTTCGAACTCGGCCTTCATTTTTATCTCAACTACACACCTGTAAAGTTTTGTGACAGCATCTTGCACGGTGGGGCCCTATCGCGGTGGCAAAGTCTGTCCACAGACAGAAAACCTCCTCTGTGGTAGTGCTGCTGGACACTCGTGCTGTAGCGGGAACTCAGCAGAAGCCGTTTTGAGTAATTATCCAGGTGTTTTATATTTCTGTCGGTCTGGACAGGTTTTGTCGGCCCCTCACTTTACACACCTGGCCCGTATTGGCATCGCAGCTTATGTGATCCCATCGCAAGATAGTCTCTGTTTGTTATTTCTCAGGTGTATCTTATTTCTTCGACTTATTTTTCCTCCGTGCTTGTTGGCAGATTCTTGATTCTTTCCTTCAGCTTGTTTTCCAGTGACTGGTGTGACTCATATTCCTGCAGGATCGATACTAAGGCTTCCTTTCTTTTGGTGTGCACTCGAAAAAACACTCCATCCATTTACATCGTGTAAACTTGACATATGTGTTCGTTGAGTTATGGACACAACATGAAACGAGTGTTTTATGTGGGATGGCACTTAGAAGAAATCATATTTGTATCACATCAAGGAACCTCTCTCTTCTTACCTTATGTGTAAACATTGTTTTTATACCTAAAATTGATCCCTTCCTTTCCTGTTTCAACATGAAATGCATCACATTAAGGAAGTAAAGGATACCATGTCATGGGAGATGATAATGGCTCAATGAGGTGAACTCGATGAGTGTTTTGTGACATCAAGGTGTAAACAACCCACTAAGGATTAAATGGAACCTCTCTGGCAATCCCTTCTTGATTTTTGTATTTATATACATGACCGAGAATCCTCACTGGCACTGAATCCTACTTAACTTGTAAGGTCACGGAGCCAGGATAACGGAGACGAAACATAAGAGGCTGACAGATTTTTCTGGTGAGCAACTCCAAAGAGACAACAAATGAAAATGTACTTTTCAACTTCAAGGTGTCACTGACACGTCGTGCATAATGTATCTCCTTCTCTCCTTTCAGTACGTGCAACAATAATTTTTTTAAATGTGAAATAATATATGCTTTATTTTTATGGACACCTGGAGGCAGCGGAATACAGTTGTGAACCCAACATTGACAAATCATCATAGTTTAAGTTGATATGGCAAATTTATTAGCAAACTTTTGCTTATTTACAAATCCTGCAAGTTACTGAGCAGCATAGTCGTTAATTTTGAGTCATGCTTCTGCCCACCTGACGATTGCAAATCTACCTCCTTTTAGGTCCGTCTGTTGTCTCGACCAAGTCCTGTGGGAAATATTTAGCTCTTTAGCTGCTAAATGCTCCAATGTGTTCATCAGCTAGTCCCTGACTGTGTCTGTTGTTTGGTGCTGAGCAGGTAGCATACAGCTGGTTTTCAGAGCTTTTTCTCTGAAATCAGCTGCCTGATGTGGCCAAAAATAATGTGCGGGCGAGTGAGAGTGAACCAAAACCGTGAAGTTGTGGGCCAGACAGCTAAACAATGAGCTGAAACTCACTATAAAGCTCAGTAAGTTAAAGCAAACCTAATTGTTTTGATTGTTTGTTTCATTATGCTTCAGCCTTTGATCACATAATAGCATCACATAATAACAAAAATAACACAGCATTGCTGCTTCAGTAGCAATTAAACCAATAAAATCCATAAAAGGAAGCAAGTTTTGATATTCAAGTTGTCATGAGGATCCATGGCAGTGTCCTTTCATAGCTTTTAATAATGCAACTTTATAATCAAGATGCAGAGATAAATCGACAGGCGGTAATGACGACATCAATTAATAATAAATTCAATACTAGGTCCAGGAAGCGATCAATATCATGATCAAATGAATGTGCTTCAAAGACATCGTCAATCGTCAGAAAATAGTTGAGTCTAATTCGCCATGACAACATTATAAAATCCTACATGATCAAAAATCATCATCATGCCAAAAGCGTACTCGCTCCCGACTTCATATCAGGCTTGTGGTTTCATAGAGGCAAAAAGGTTCATCACAAACCAGAGCACACAGAAAACTCACAGGAAGAAAATGCAAACTCTATTATGTATAAACGTTTCCCTCCCTGTATTGTGCTTTTGGACGTATGTCTTTGATAACAGAAAATGTATTGGCTTAGACCTGTATCTGAAAATTGGAAATTTGTGTGTCCTATATTCAAACGCATACACTTTCATGGGAAGCTTATCAATTGCGGCCAAGAGCGCTTTCCTTCTTATCACAGCTGATCGAGTACATTATTCATAGCGACTGCGCTTTGTGAGATTTGCATTTCATAGCCATACTGCGGAGAATGTTTGAGGCACCTCCCACCTTCTTTTGAAGTAAGGCTACTCACCGAATTGCGAACATTTTAATATGAGTGGACAGTGAATGACAGATGGAGGGCAAAGTTTCACTTCCCCAGCTCTTATACCTGATGCTTTGACAAACCTCAGGGTGTGTGTGTGTGTGTGTGTGTGTGTGTGTGTGTGTGTGTGTGTGTG
>CALSBV010000271.1:1986676-1997942 GCA_943590825.1 Bovichtus diacanthus
TGTGTGTGTGTGTGTGTGTGTGTGTGTGTTCCATCCCTTAATAGACACTTCAGGACTTAATTGTAATGCATTGTACCTCCAATCTACTCCATTATACTAATTCCATTATAGACTCTATAAACTGTTAATTTAGCCTCCTATAAGATGGGCTAAATTATACACATTTCAGGAGTCAATGCCAGTTGGACAATATTGATTTTAAAGGCCCAGTCCTTAATTGGTATCGAGAATACTTTCCACTCCACGCTCACATACTTGACTCTGTATGATCTCCATCTTAACCTACACCTAATGTGTTCTATTGTAAGCACACCCTATTGAATGTGAACCATGAACCTCCCGGTGTGGGCACAATTGGCATGCGGATCATTTGGACTCGCCATCACCTATAGAGCTTTGTTAGCTGTGTCACTTACAGTAAATCAATACACTCTCATTGTGAACTATTTCACATGATTCTTGGGGTGATTTCGTTGTACTTCACCATGAACACTGAATCTGTATGATTCATATAACTGACAGATATAATGACATACGGTAATGATGATATCATTTTCTTGTACGGAATTATTTATCTAACGACTTATTTCTCCAAGAGCCTTGTTAATGGAAACAGGACAGACCTTGCTGCAGGCCACACACGAGTCTGATTAGAGGTGTAATAGTGTGATTGTCATTATCGCTGTGGTTGTTACATCAGTCGAGGAAACTTCCTCTGTACCTTTTAAAAAATATATATATTATGAGCAAGGGCAGTTTTTCAGCTTTAGTGATTGATTTTTAACCCCAAAAAGTGGATTTTATGTTGCTCACACACACATTTCCACCATATGTGTATGATAGTAATACTATCAGCCTTTATGGATTTGTGAAATGGCTGTGCTCATAAAGATGAAATGACTGAAACAGCAGCAGCACAGTGACTTAAGGATTAGTTCCTGGCTGAAATTGTAAGTTACCGTAAAGCACAAGGGTTTTAAGAAAGTTGATATATAGTTGGAAAATCACTTGTGAGGAGTCTTTTCTGGAATCTGGACGTGGACGCGTGGCGACTCTGCCCGGGCAGGATAAAGGGTTGTACAGCAGTTTGGTCTGATTACCTCAAACGCTGCATCAAAGTCTCACAAGGATTGAAGTGAAAGCTGAGTCACTTCTGTACTGTCCTGGGAGTAGCACTCCTCAAGTTAGAAATTAGTTATTTCTCTGCAGGAAGTTGTCCTCATATTGCTGGCACAGCTCTTGGAACTTTCAGATCCAAGGACGGGGAGAGGAAAGTAATACTTTGTGTCAATTACTCAACACTTGAGTAAACCTTTGAGTCATTTTTCAATCATAAAATCCAAACATGGTGTCAGTTGATGTGAGGATTTGCTTTTCTCTTTTTTCATATTAATGTAAACTGAGTACAATTAGGATTTGGGATTGTTTTTCGAACAAAGCAAGACTTTTAAACCTTGACCTTGGAAACCGTAAAAGATCTTCACTCAAGGTCTACTTACAAGCTTTCAACTGCATCTCACAGTCTCCTCGGCAGATGGAGTTTGCTCAGACTACGGGTTGGCAAACTTCACGTGTGTAAGACATGTTGTCTGACCACATCGGAAATTAAAAGTGTTTTATAGTTGTTCCGAATGTCTACACTCGAAGGTGGTTACGTGATATCGTTTTTAAATATGGCTAAAATGATTGCTGTTCGTCCTGGAAGGCATTTTATAATGTGGCACATGGTTTTTCACATGAAAAGTG
The DNA here is from genome assembly GCA_943590825.1 of Bovichtus diacanthus. Taxonomy (NCBI): domain Eukaryota; kingdom Metazoa; phylum Chordata; class Actinopteri; order Perciformes; family Bovichtidae; genus Bovichtus; species Bovichtus diacanthus. The sequence goes on from CALSBV010000271.1 coordinate 1,988,423, forward strand.
ACGGAAATAGTTGTGTCAGGTATGAAAAGAAAAAGAGAGAAAGTTCAAACCTTGGATTCTTCCTCACCTCTGCTCACCAATCACAGTGTAAAGTGGGTATGAGCGTCAAACATCAGACAGCCATTTTAGTTACTGTAGCCATTCAATCAACCAAATTGCAGTTTGGAACAAGCACACTGGCCTCTTAAGGCAGCCGGTGAAAGCGTTTCAAAAAGCTCGACTGTAAACCCTGAGTTCCATCTTTTTTTGTCAAAGAAATTTGACTTTGACAGTTTTGCTAATGGGAAATTGAAAGCATCTTTTACCATTTTCTGATATTGTATTAACCAATCAATAAGTCCGGAGTTTCCCTTTTACACGTTTACGACATGTTCTTCTCACTTACTATAAATACTCCCTTTGTTTTAGGTGATGGGTGGTGTATGGATAAATCGTGCAGAAAGCACGACATGGCGTGGATTACACTTTGTCATTTGGTCCTTAACACTTGAGTCTCTTGCTGTTGTTTGAATTTGTCCGGCAATTTTTTGTCAGACGGACAGAACTTCCCGAATCTCGTCATTTTTCATTGCCGTTTTCTTGTAAATGACCTTCTTCTTCACCGTCGACTGTTTGTTTTCTTCTGGTTTCATGCCATCCATGATAGAAACGTCATGAATGCCCCGGACCATGAGCTGCACAATCGGACATTACACAGACTGAGTCCTAGGGAGCTGGCAGGATAAAATCCGTTTGATTTCTGGTCCGATTGGTTCAGACATTTGCCTTCTCACATACAGCTCCTCTGGGTGATGTCTATATAATTTTTCCGGGTACAGTGCATGTGTGAAACGGGCTAGTGACTAAAATGGCCTCAATACATTTGTCGTGGCATTTCAGTCTAACGTGGCTCCATCAGTGCGGCATGAACTTTGTTTTTTAGGAAATCTGGTCGCTGTTTGTCCTTGTTTACTTGTTGGAGATTCAGGTCATTTTGCTCCGTTTTTGACATCTGACATTGACTTGGCAGCTGTCTTCATCATTCATGCCTGTGATCCAACACTATTTTTACCATTTCTGGGTGTGTGTTGACCTGGCACATATTTGTTCCACAGAGGGTGTGACAGCAAGTGAGGGGATGATGTTGCAAAGGCCAAAAAATCCATGTTGTACATTTGGTTGTCCCACCAACAAATGTAAAAAAAGATGAGTCTGTACTACCTTAGATGAACGGGTGATTCTAACCACTAATGTTGTCCCCAACTGCTTATATCATGTGGAACTCCAATCCCAATATGTGTGTTATTCAGTGGTGTACAGTAACTAAGGACATTTACTCAAGTACTGTACTTAAGTACACATTTGAGGTACTTGTACTTTACTTGAGTATTTCCATTTCCTGCTCCTTTATACAATGTGGTATTGCTACTTTGACTTAAGTAAAAGATCCTAGTACTTCGTCTACCACTGTCGTTACTGTATATACCCATAGCCGTCATGAAGCAGCAGCGTGACCGCCACTGATCCCACCTACGTGTTGCTGTAGACGAGATCTGTCCATCACAAAAGAGCGAGGTGCGAGAGGAACTGTGTATTTGAACTACCTTGAAGTATACTTAATGAAATATGTTTTTATCTTGTCGTCTTTTCCAGGAGATAATAATGGATGGCCCCATCTTTTCGACACGTACTTTGGAATACCCAACGATAACACTGGGACCAAGTCCAACGTATGCCGTAAGTACTGGTATTCTGTTCCTCGACTGCATGTTAAAACATATTTTTTCATATTTACTCTAAAATTAATCTGAAGTGGGAATGAATATTTAGAAGTATTGCTTAGTGTTGTTGTATTGATCGATATTTGTGCATATGTATGTATTGGGACCTGCACAGTGTTACAGATGTAAATGAGCTTGTCGCTAAATCTGGTACAATGCATCTCTTTAAACTCATGTGAGATTAATGTTAAACGTAACTAACTGAGCTAAACCATTTACTCATTTCCCAGGTCGATGTGGGAATCATAGCTGTGATTGTGAACCTTTTAGGAGAAACTATACTACTTTTGTCTTTATTCCCTTTTATCCAGTTTATCAGCATCAAGCGTGAACGTCCATGAATGTTGTAAATGACATACTGCAGGGAGATATTTCAATGCCAGTGTGATTTGTGCGATTTCTCCAATCACATGTTGCTATTGTCTAAGCTTGATATGTTTTTCCTTACATTTGTGTTATTTTGTGCAAAGCTGGAGAAGATGTGCAACAACATGGAAGCACAATGCATACCACCATTTTCTTTCTTATTTCCAGGAACTCTCGTATTGTGTTATTGAATGGTGATGGTGGAGTATTTGCATGGTCCTGCATTTCAATGTAACTGCCGGAGTTGAACATTTATGTCCACTAGGGTTGCCGCAAAGCTCAAGAGACGGATGTACTTATATTTTGTTTTGTTCGTCATGATCTCTAACCTCAACAATTCCTTAAAAACAAAAATTCAATTAAAAAGATCCTGTTTTGCTTTCAACTGACAGCCCATTAATCACACTTGTGATGCACCTGCAAAACTGCAGAAAAACTACATGACTGTCTGAAACTGCTGGATTATGTTTTTTAAATGTTTCTTATTGATTTTAAGATTTCACTGATCACATTTAAAGCAAGTCTGGCTCCAAGCTACATAACAGAAATTGTCTGTGGGCCAGCTCGTAGCCTCAGATCCTCAGGTTTGTCTCTTCTGGCCTTTCCTAAGTCGAGGCTTAAAACTAGGTGAAAGTGCTTTTGCCATCACTTCTTAAAACCCACTTTGATAGACTTTTATGTGATGTCGTCTTTTTATTTCTTTTTTCTTTTTGTGAATTTATAAGTTTTGTTAAATTGTTTTAGTCCATTGTACTATTATCTTTCATACTCACTTGTCTTCTCTCCATTATGTCTTCATGTGTTAATTTTACCTTTTTATTTTGACTCACTATTATTTTGTTTGGCTTTCTGTTGTGGTATTGCCTTGTATCCCGCTTTTGATTTATCTGTAAAAGATGCTATATAAATAAGTAATTATTATTTATTTTGTGCATTGCAGTCTAGTTAATCTGCATACATCTGTGTGTTAGGAGACTGTTCCAGTGTTTTTTAAATGGAGGGCAAATTGGTTGTGTTAATCGGTATTCATATCTTGAACAAATAGTTTGTGGTTTATTGTGCTTTATGTAGCCAATACCTATTCAATCAAAGAATACCTGAAACCTGTCCTGTTGTGTGGACGGGCTCAGGATATTACTAATCAGATGTTTTTATTTGTTCATTTATGGCCTCAATGAATAGTAACTCTGAAAACATCCACTGGGAGAGGAGTTAAACATGACACATGTGTAATTATCTTCGTAAATGAAAACTGGTTTGACTAACAAAGGGGGGCCTTCCATTAACTTGCCTTGTTCGTGCTAATTTTGACGTGTCTGGATGCCTGGTTACAACAATCTGCTCCGTTTCATCACATCTTGCACATCTAAACTGGGGATTTAATGACAAACAATCGAAGCTGTCATATCCCAGGAATAATCAACGAGAAATCTTGAGACCTTGTTCTTCTTTTTCTGAAGTATTGCCAACCTGTGTTCATCCCACAATAAATCCTGCTTTTACTCATTCCCTCTGCTGCTTTAATCTTAGGACTTTGTATTCTCTTCCAGGACGACTATGTTGCCATTCTTCCAAGCAGCTCCTGTATTCACACGTTGGCACTGCATGACCATGTTGATAAGCGTCTCTTGTGATGTCTCATCCCACCTCCCTCCATTTCTCCAGTGCTGGGTTTCGTTCCTGAGCTCTGCCAGTGCCGAGATCTGGAGCTGGACTGTGACGGTGCCCAGCTTCAAGACGTCCCAGTGGTGGCGATTAATGTCACCATGATGTAAGTAGAAAATAACCCTTTTTATTTATTCATTATCTTGAAGCTTCATCAATCCACAGGAAGTCCCCATCACTGGCTGTGACTACTACAGCATGTGAAACGCTGGGTTTACTTGAATCTAGAATTACAGTTTATTCTCTGGTGGTAGAGACTAATGCACCCCCCCCCCCCCTCCATTCAGCTAATGAGTGTATGTCCTTGAAAGTGTCGTTAGATCCACACATATCTCACACATACCCACACTACATCTGGGGGGCCTTTTACCCTAAGTATTTAATCCAACATTGTACATATCAAATATTTCTATGCCAATATCATACAAGGACATATGAACCATCCATTACAAAGTTTGGCATTGTTTGATGAAAGAACATTATCATTTTTCAGCCTTTATGTGTCATTGTATGTGTCCTGAAATATTAAAGCTATTACCAGGCAGGTTGGCCTGTCCTCATTACCTCTTACAAAGTGACTGCTTTATCATTGGCATGGCGTCATTTGCTTTATGGCATATTTGGGTTGTATAATATTTTGTAGTCCGCTCACTTTTTCTCCCCTCTGAAACTCACTGCCTGGAACATTTCAAAGAGCCTTTCAATCTTTGTACATTTAAAGTGCAGCTGACCAAAAAATATTTTTGTCATCCATCTTAATTTTGATTTAGAACAAAAGAGCTTTCAGGAGAGTGCAGACTTCCACAAGCAATATACGCAGTTGCAGTATTTGTTACTTTCAAAGGAAACATGGTTCTGGGTAGATGACAAAATGGCTGGATAAATTGCTAATGAGTGGCCTGATGGTGTTCTGGTGGGGTTGGTTATGGGTTCTTAAGAATCAATAATCTATTTCCTTTTTAAAGTAATAAATGTAATGTCAGTGTGAGTAATGGGTCAGTGAACATGAAATGAGAAAGCTTGCCCTGATCGTGGCCCAATGGCAAAGGCTGCAGAGTCACCAATATCATACAGGTTTCTTCTTCTTGGAAGCGTCAATGTCGACAACAATTGTCTTTCCAGTCCTATGGAGGACTAAGCTGCCATTATTGGAAATAAAAAAATTACTAAAATAAATTATTTGATTAAAACCCATTAAATCGAGAAATATTTAAATAGGAAAATAAATGGATACAGAAATAAGGAATCTGTCAAATAAATGTTATTTATAAAATGTTCTATTTCTATATGTATTTATGTATTTTCAAATTGACCACCACATTTATTTAATAATTGAGGCTTTTATTTTTACATGTCTCTCTTAATTATTTTATTAATTTATAGAATCATTTATTTATTTATTATAATGGACATTATAAGAAACAAATACATAAATGACACAGAAATAAATTAAATGTATTTTTTTTATTATTATTATTAAATTGGGAAATTATAAAATTAATGAATACAAAAAATAAGTAATTAAAAAAATAATATTTCATTGTGAGATGTTAGCATACTGATTGTAGTATTTAGCTCTCTCTTTCTATTGCCAGTTTAGCCATGTCATTCTGTTTACACACAACAATGGTGGTCATACTGGAAGTGTAAACACATGTACATGTTCTCTCCCATTAGAGAAATGTTTTTATTGAGACAGAGGGGGTGCTTGGAAGAGCCAAGGTGAAATTAATGAGTTGGATTACTCTATGAATTGGAACAATGAAAATATGAATAAAAGAACAATAAACATTGAGTTTAGTTATGACAGAGTTTATTCAGTTTTCAGACGGCTATTAATCTGCTCCACAACGCACTGTTTTGTTTACACACAACAGTGTTGGCCCGCAGGCCCAGTTTGTTATCAGATGACTTCAGATTTTAGTTCTTTGCAATTGAGACAACGACAGAATTGTTTCATTTAAAAAATAATGCTGCTGTCTCCCTCCATTTACTACACAGCCTGCAGTTATAGCTTTTCTGTGTGACCTTTTGAGCTTAATTGTGTCTGAATTCTGCCCGAGGTGGAATGAACTCATTTGGTGGAAAATGTCTTCACTGAATTGGCCCAAAAATGTGGTCTTTGATTATGTCTGGAAATTATGTGGGAAGAGGGGAGAGGGGGTCACATATTATTTAAGAACATTTTCATAGATGGTCACAATAGGCAGATGTTCCGTTTGACTGGAGAGGCGTTGGCTTCAGGGATACAGAGTTAGCCTGTTATTTTTATTTATATATATATATAAATCTGAAATCATAACGCGTTTACTGTGTCTGAATTATCGGTGTAAGTAAATATCGATACACTTGAGTGTCGCGATTTAATGTTTTTTGACATTGTATCGATTCTCAAAAACCCCTTAACCCCTGTATCATGATGCGCATCATATTGCCGTATTATTGCCAATACACGGCACTAGTCTGAATACATTTAAATATGAAGCTACTAGAAATGAACTCCAATAAAATAAATGACTAAGACACGCATGCTCACCGTTTTTGTCATCACCATGGCTTGATAATTTACTGAGTTTTTTGGGATTTCTTTTAATTGTATTGGCATATTTTAGCACAGCAATTTATACAGTTCAGTATTTGTTGGGGAAATGCTGTCACTCTGGCAGCCGCCATGAAGTTTGTATGCAGGTCACTGTCCAGTATCGGCCTCTGTGGCACTCGACAGTGTCACATCACCTACTGTAGGCTTTAACGTTATCCCGTCTAGTATGTCTGTCACATGACTCTTATATTAGTTGTGGACACTTTGCTTTTAGAAAGATGTTATTCAGCATTAAACCTCGTGTTATATCGTTCACTCTTTATTTCTGTAACGATGCTGCTGTGACGGCACTTTGGATCTTTCAGGTCCTCTAATAGACTTCTGACACTGCTAAACTTATTGTGTTTTTCTGTGACGATTTCCAAAAACAGGACTTGAAGCACGCTATATAAAGGCTTTCTTTTTACTCTTTGGTAACATTTTTGTGAATGAAACTTGCCCACAAATGAAGTGGAACAGGTAGCCTTGTATGGCTATTTTTAGGGGCGTTGATTATCCTATTGATCAGAGCATTTATCGACTAAAATAAGTGCCTTCGGGTAAGCTGATGAAAATGTTATTGCATGAGGCCAAATGTGATTTAGTTAAGAAAACATGTTTGTTCGCAAATACTCCTCAGAGTATCTTAAGTGTTGGCACAGAAATGGACCAGTCATTTGTCAGTCGGCTAAGAAATGCAATGTTGGAGAACGGCGAGCCCAAGGAGACGGTGTTAACAGTGCAAGAAAATCTACGTTTTCCCAAAACTGACCTTTCCAAGTGCTCGACATGTCTGTGTGTGAGTGGATGAGCCTTTAATCTGTTAAAAGCTTTGGAATCGAGAGCTGAATCGACTGGTTACCCTGGGTCTCTTTGAGATGATGGAATTAAATTAAAAGGACCAGGTGGCTATGGTTTGCCATATTTACGGATTAAATGTTCTTGTTATTCACTCTGTGTCATACTGTGATTGTTTTAGTTGGTCATTTTTTCTTTTATTTCTTTGCTGTGCTCTGTTTTTAGATGTGGTGATTTTATTCAAAGGTTTGAAATATTTTATATCCGCCTACCTTATTTAAATCAAAGGTGTTTTTCATATAAATCTTTTTGTAAAAGAGGGTTACTTTCGGATGTCTAATGGCTTTTCGTTGGCGACTATGTCTATGGAATTGTAATAACAGTATAGATTGTTGGTATTTTAAACATTTAAAACAACATTACATAAGAATCCTAGAGATGAATATAATAGGATTCAAAAATAAGATTGAGGGATTCAATTAATTGTCTGTTTTTTGTTTTCTTTAAGACTCAGTGTACCAAAATATATAGTTTTAAAGTGAAGATTATAATTACCATTTTGAGAGAGAGAGAGAGAGGGAAACGTACTTCACTATTGGTGTCATTTTTTATATGTTGAAAGTTGAGATGTTTATTTTAATGTTCAGTAGGTAGAGTGATCCTCACGCTTGAAAAAAACCATTAATTAAAATCTTTAAACCATCATTTAAACCCACATGATAAAATAATAACCTTGACTCTCTGAAGGGATGAGCTGGTCAGCTGTTCAAATGCAGCCGTACTGAATCATGATGAGCGTCGTTCGGGGCGTAAACCTCGTTTTACTTTCCTCCTTTGCCTCTTTCTGTCCTCCAGGTCCCTGCAAAGGAACCAGCTCCAGAAACTGAATGCAAACACATTCTCTAAGTACCAGAGCCTCCAGAAACTGTGAGTTTCCCATGAATTATGGATTGCATATTATTGATATCTATTACTTTATTTTATTTAATATTAGATTTTGCCGCATTTTGATTACATTCCTGTTCTTTTTTTTAATTAAATTTTCTTTAATTCTTTCTGTATTATTATCGTGCATAGGATGACCATAATATTTTCATTCAGTAAAGCATAACATGCCTTTGTGTGATAGTTAAGAGCCGAGATAATGAGCAGCCTTTCAGGGACAAATGCAACAAGCGCGTTTTACAACTACAAAGCTCTAAAAAAGTGTAAAAAGCGACGAGGATTGCTGGGAACGCCGCCGACAGAAGCGATTTTCTGTCGACGTTCCTCTGCTTCTTCTGCGTACTGATTCTATCATTGCCGATTTAAGTTGTTTATCAACCTCACACAGTGCCACTGACTGTGGCGGCAGGAGAACAGGTCTGATCCTTCGCCAGGAACCATTTGGCTGTGCCAGACTGTCAGCCTGCAGTCGTTCCTCCGAAGGTTTGACCTGATTGAAAACTTCCGTGAGATATGCATAAATAAACATCGGAATGAATCGCCAGGTGTGTAAAATACACAGAGAGAAAAGACAGATCACACTATGTGCTGTAAAAGATGATGCCAGGTATTAATTAGATCAGGATCAGGATTGTCTTAAATCTTTTTTTGTTCATTTAACCAACAGGATCAAGAGTTATTTTTGTTCATTCTAAACTGTTTTGTGCTTTTTATATACATATATATGTATGTATGTATATATAGATATCTCCAACACAACAGAATTCAAGATGTGAGTCCTGACGCATTCAGAGGGCTGTATAATCTAACAAGACTGTAAGTTTGTTCATATGTGTAACACACACTATTTAGTAATAACGCACTTGTAGTAGTAGTAGTAGTAGTAGTAGTAGTAGTAGTAGTAGTATTTTACTATGTATGACCAAACAATGAAGGAAACGGTTGTTCAGGCTACTGATATTGTTGGTTTCATTCATTCTTCACAATCACTGGACTTTTCAAAGCTGTGTGACTCAACTGACGAGTAACGTCCAATCATATCGATGCAACATGGCCATGATAACCTCACACTGGTAGTTAGTTATTGTGTCATGCACATACAAGTATCCACGTGGACTTATAAGACACAAAAACGGCAAATGGCAGTGCGTTTGTGTATATATAGTATATATATATATATCGATATATATATATCGAGATATATATATATATAGATATAGATAGAGAGATGGAAATAGATGGAAAGAAATAGATGTATAGAAATAGAGATATAGAGATATATCTAAATAGATGTATATAAATATATATCTAGATATATATATATATATATAAATAGATATAAATATATAAATAGATATATATATATATATATATATAGATAGATATATATATAGATATATATATA
>CALSBV010000271.1:1998342-2041265 GCA_943590825.1 Bovichtus diacanthus
TATATATATATATATAGATATATAGATAGATATAGATATATTTATTATTATACATCATTCTTATAAAGAACAGAAAAGACAGTGAGAGGCCACATAGTGAGAGTGATGGCTGCTAAGTACAAGCTAAAGGTCAATACCAGTGGGACGTTACATAATAAATGCAAAATTAATATCAGACTCATTTTCTTAATGACGTCTCCATGAGAACTTAACCTGTTGAGCCCACAACAATCTTCCCTCTGCATTATATATTTATATATATATATATATATATATATGACTTTTTAGCATGTATTGTCTCTACATTGTTAGAAAGAAAACGAATAGTAATGAATGCTAAATGATGCAAAGATATACAGTATAAACAGGATATAGTAAATGTATATCACCAATAAAACTTTAAGCTCTATTATATCGCAGCCAATGCAACAAACTAATAGATGAAGCTGAAGCACAGGTATGAAACAATAAGTGTGAACTATGAAATGCATTTACAATACTTATGAAATGGCTATGCGATAAAAGCAAAAGGTAGCAAGTTTCCTATTAATTTATCCAACATCTTCTTCAGGTAATTTCCCAAACTCGTCTTTCCTCTCTTAGATATCTGAGCTATAACAAGATATCTGTCCTGATGCCGAGGGTGTTCCAGGACCTGCACAAGCTGGAGTGGTTGTATGTTTATTCTCTTCTGCTGCAAAATAATAATAGAAAATAGTATGTAAGAATATTTTTGACTTTCTGTAAATATGGCTTTGCCATAGGCAGAGAAATCCAGTTTTGTGATAAATGATTCCTACTGATAAAGCAGATTTCTTTCTCTTACATTGTTTTCTTTTTTATTGCGCACAGGTAATGCTTCACATAACTGTGTTTGTGCTGTTTCGTTCGAATATTCATCAATATTCTGCGAATGAGGCAGAAACTATATCCTGTGTTTCTTTGATTTCTTTTATTATAGGATCCTACAAAATAACAATATCCATCAAATTTCCTCCATGACCTTCTCAGGACTGAACTCTCTCGTTTTACTGTGAGTTTTTATTTTATTCTTTTTTTCCTGTTTTGCTTTGCTGTGATGTCTTATCATCAGACATTCTGGTTTTAGGAGCCTTGTGAAGCGTTTGGAATGAATGAGTGTTCCTCCTGCACTACACTTTGTCACATTGTGTCGCACTGATTGACAGGGTTATGTTGAACAACTCTTTGACCAAGCTGGATGACATCTGTCGGGAAATGCCAATATTGAACTGGCTGTAAGTAAGATGACAAGAAATCAAAATGTATTTTGGTGATTTTTTCCGTGTGTGTGTGTCTGATATTTCCTCTCTGTGTGTGCATTTCCTTACTTGCTCTTGCAGGGATTTGGAGGGAAATCTCATTGAAACCATTGAAAATGTCTCATTCTGCTCATGCAGTATGCTGACAGTTCTGTAAGTATACATTTACATAATTTGAAGCCATGGCAAAGGAAAAGTTTTTGCTTTAAAATGTTTACTTTTGCCTGAATTTCTGGGAGACTTTTGCAAAACAGCCTCAGTTTCTCAATATGTGATTACCTGCACTTATTCATGGAGTCAATGCTGGCAGTTCATTAGAAGTGATGAAGAAGATCAAAAAGTAGTAAAATTATTCTTTTTTCTTTCTTTTCTTTTTTTTTTGTATGTTTTGTCTTTCTCCAGTGTTTTACAGCAGAACAGGATCAGCCATATACACGAACAAGCTTTCTCAGTCCTCCAAAGGCTTGGAGAATTGTAAGTTCATTTCGTTTGACTGTGCAAATAAACCGCATATGAAAAAAAACCTGACTTTCAGGATTCTGCCAAAAGAGGCTGAAGTGATGTAAATGTGGATCTTTCTGAAGTTGTGCTGCACGTGATGACTTTAGAAAAAGCTGCAGGAGGATGAAATGAGAAATACAGAATGGGAAAATACAGTATATGCACTGTAAAGAGAAAGTTTGTGACGCTTTTGGAATAACCTGCATCATTTTATTCATTTTAACATTCATAGTCTATGCTCGAAAAAAGTGTGAGCCTTCCTGTCTAAGCGTTTCAAACTTAAATATAGCTGCAAGCAACAACCGACACTATTCAAGAGCACAACGATGATCTCACATGTACAATTAAGGCTCCATTAAACAAATGCATGTCATTTTGTTAAAGAAGCCCATTTGGTTTTGTCCAACACTTTGTCTCAGAGCGACATATCTCTGAACTTCCTGGCAGATTGTAGATGTATTTGTGGTCCCCAAAGATTATTTTGCTGAGTCTCTTTTCAGTTCAGAATCAGACTTTTTCATTCAAGACAAAGTTTCTCCAAATCTACAGGTTGGATCTGTTAAATGTGTTATGAATATCCATCGTGTTCAGAGGATGAATTCTTAAATTTGAAATTAAATTTATAGAGCGCATTCATGCTTCCCAGAGGAGGAACCATTTCCATTTTGAACATTTATTAGCATTCCTCTAGTGTCATTACCATCAGTTCAAATTGTCAATCGTCGTAGACAGTATATCAAAAAATGAATAGATGGAAAGTTTCACTGTTTTATAGTCATTTAAAGCTTTAAGATGTTACCATATTTTAGGTACTGCCCAGTTTGTTTGCTGTTGCTGTTATAATTGCTGACGTCCAGGGGACGAATACTGTATATAGAAATAAGGAAAAATAGGAATAAAAGCAGAAAGATGACTAAGAAGAACAATAATTATTAGCATAGTTGTTTGACCATAATTTATGTAACCTACATAAAATTATTTTTTTACTCTTACAACATACTTTTCCATTATTATTATTATTATTATTTTTGTGATGTTTTACATGAATGGTTAGCTTTATGTCATTGCACAGCATTGCTACAGTAGTAGTACGAAACATCTAGGTGTAATGTAAACTTTAGCATGAATTCTATTATTCCGCATTGATGTTTTTCTTTGTGGTGTACTTCCATGGACACAACTCTTCAGTTCTTCCTTATGAATGACTCATGAACACAGAGGTTCAAAAGTTGCAAGTGTCTGCAGATCTTTACTTCCTACCTTTGATGTTGTTGGCACACTCTAGGGCATTGCGCTGTGTGTCTTTCTGTAATCTTTATGAAGTGCCTGGTCTTTGTTTTTTGTTTTCATTTTATGCAACTTACTGTTGGCCGACAGAATTCCTCTCAGAAGTCTTTACAAACACTTTTCGCCGTTAAAAGCCTCCTGAGCCTTAACAGCTTTTCTGAAATCTTTATTGATTTAGACTCTTTTTTTCTTTTTTTTTTTGTTGCCGCAGTTGAATAACAGTTATTTTTACGCTGCATAACATGTCTTAATAAAAGCACTGAAATTTGATTTCTGCTACCATTAACATCAGTCGATATCTTCAAGACTCGCATACCTTAAAAGGCAAGTGCAACTGTTTGTGTTTGTCTTTTGGAATGACACAGATGAATGTTAGACCACACCTTGGGAGCAATTTCACAAGAATATAGATGTCATGTACCATACTTAACATTTTTTATTGCCAACAAATTCCATCCATGACAAGAACAAATCCCACAATGAATTCATCCTATTGACAGGTGTCGCGCCTGATAAAAAATTGTCGATTGTCGATTCCACTGGTTGCTAAAATAACTCCCATTGTATAGAAGTCTATGAGGAAATCCCCCGACTTCTTACTTGATTTATTACCTCAGTAATTGTATTAATGAGTTTATGGTCTCAATCGCTAGTTTCAAGTCTGCTTAAATACAGCATGGTGTTCATTCAGTAAATTATGGTCCCATTTAGAGTAAAATAGACGATAAAGAACATGATTGTCAAGTCGCTACAACGGTGTTTTTCGGTTTTCCTTGTTTTCATCTTACAACTTTAACCCTTTCACAGTGTGTTTTCAGTTCATGAAAGTTCATTTTAACATTTTGGTTGCCTAAAAATGTCTTGTTCAGCGTTCGGTTGTACTTAGCTCCTCCCTCTCATGTCACTTCTGGTTCCAAAAAAAACAAGATGGTGATGGCCAAAAACCAAGATGGCGACGGCCAAAATGCCAAATGCGAGGTTTTAAAACCGTAGTCCACAAACCAATAAGTGACGTCACAGTGATTGCGTCCGCTCCTCATATACAGTCTGTTTGTGACCCGTGTTAAGGGTTTATTTCATCAGGAGAAACGGATGATCTTGGGGCTGAAGGCTACAGACAGGCTGGTTGTTTCAAAGTATCAAGAGATGGACTAACACATTATGGGTTTTGGTAATCCTTATAATAAAAATAATGATAATAATAATAATCTGCAGAGGTGAGCAGGTGGGGTGTAGGTAAGGAAAGAAGGATGCATTTGAAGGTAATGGAACTGACCCATATTTGTATCCGTGCAGATATTACAGTCTCCAGCTGGTTTATCCTTCAACTCAGAAGTGAAGAACTGTGCACTGCATGTATCCTCAGCATCTTAATGCCGTGCAGCCACAGTATGTTTCGTGAAGGCTGAGACTTACTTTTCATCGCCTGTAAAAGTTCACTAAAGCTATGATCGTTAGCACTGTATATGTCTCCATCACACGTACTATGTACTCCATACTCCATCTTATGTATTATGAAAATTGTGGGTGCATCAAAGAGGTGAATTCCATTTTAAATTTATAGAGACCGTATTTATTGCATGTTTTCGGTGTGTATGTCATGCAATCCTCCCCCGGTACATCAATATTTGTGTGTTGTTTTGTGTTTTTTGGGGAACTGATGTGGATTTGTCTCGGCATGCAGGGATCTATCCAACAACAGACTCGTGGCGATCCCTCCTAATCTCTTTGTTTTACTGGGGGATTTGCTCCAACTGTGAGTTTTTTGTTTACACTCATACACTGAGGATGTACAGTTCTGTATACAACCATATAAATATCATGAATATTTAATAGGGTTTATCTTTTGATGCTGTCAGGGAATGACTATAGCTTCATCCTGTATTCAAAGTTAAATACAAAATATGATTGCACATTGCATTTTCTTGTGGCTGCTTCACAATGAAAGCCACCTTGTGTTTCCCCAAGTTGAATGCTTTTAATGTGAAGCGGCTATTCTGTTTTGTTGTAGAGAGTGAACGGTAAACAATGAGGCTGTTATTATTGAGACAGAATTTGATTACAAGCTACATAATTTCCTTGTGAATCCCTCGTTCTTAGCTAGGTCGTCTGAATCCAACGCAGGGGAAGATATAGGGAGGTCATTTCAGTTTATAAACCCATGAATGACAAATGTCCACCATGAATAGTATGTTTGATGAAAATCTAAAGGATTATAACTTTAAGTACTAGGCAGTCAATGCACTGAATGTCCACATTGTGGTGGGTGGATAACGAGATGTGGAGAAAGGTGGAATAATTTTCAAGACGTGCAGCAGGAAGTACAAGACAGTTGTGGGAGTTGACATGTGTTGACATTTTTGACACGTGACCATTGTTAGGTAAATAATAAATGGGTTGTGGTACCTTGTTATGTAATTGAGAGTTTCTTATCTTTTCTCTTCTAGGAATATATCGTATAATCCCATTGTGGAGCTCCAAGTCGACCACTTTGACATGTTGCATAAACTGAAGTCATTGTAAGTATACGTTGCTACACACTGAATGACTCCTGCAACTAAATAAAAACTAAGCCTGATTTGTTGTCCTGTCATAGGCTTAGAGGTGCAGAAGAGCAACACGTACAGAAACGCAGTGTGTGATGAACCTGGATAATGAAAATAGGGGGGGGTGGGGGCGTCTCTCAACCATGTTCCATTTCTTGAGGGTCACTGCATTTGCTGAATGATGGTTGTTCAGTGTAACAAATGACAGAAAATGTATTTGGGCCTGTGGAAATGCTTTCCATTCCCTGAAAAGCTCTTGGTTGCTTTTTGATTAAAAAAAAATGCTATTGTGCATTTGAAGAATTTTATAGTAATGCTATAATGTTATAAATCAATATACTTGAATGTGTCTCTGTGTGTGCAGTACAAAACTAAATCAATATGTATTTATACTCCCCAGAGGCATAGAAGGGATAGAAATTGGAAACATACAACGGAGGATGTTTGAACCTCTCAAATACTTGACTCATATGTAAGTACTCAATTGTAATGTTTGTACTGTTATTCCTCCTCATTTTGTCTGGACTGTCATGTTGTCCGCAGGCCTTTCACATGTATTTCTAGCGGAAAGTCCAGAGCAATCCTTATCGAGACTGTCAGGCTTCTCCTCCATCCGGGAGATGATTATGTCAGGTTTAGTGTAATCTATCGCCTCTGTGGGTGAAACAGCTCACAGCACAACCGTGCAGTTCCTGGAAAGGGAAGAAACCGAGAGAGAATAAATTCCCTTTCAACCCTGCATACAATCGCAGAATCTTCTCAAGGCTCTATTAGCAATATTTAGCTTTTGCAAAAGCAACAGCTTCTTTACAGAAGCAGTGTCCCTTTACTCTGGGTAATCCACATATTTAAATTGTAAACTGTTTTCATAGGGACTACTTCATTGGTAGTAAGCAGTTATATGAAAACTGTTCACTGTGAGGTGCATGGATCACCCAGAGTAACTGGAAATACACATTGATTTTCAGGTTTTTAGCCACGCTAGCGACGTGGGTCAGCTGGTTGGTCAACCACACAGGTGAGTTTTCCCTTTTGTGCCATCACAAGGTGAAATGTGGCGTTCAGAGAGAAACATTTGCCATAAGGTTTGGCACAGACATTCATGTTCCCCTCAGAATAAATTGTAATAACTTTGGTAATCCCCTGACCTTTCATCTAGCGTCATCATCAGGTCAGAGTAGCGTGTTAATATTGCCATTGTGAGCATTTCACCGTGCTCACTTTAGCATTTAGCTCAATGCGCCACTGTGCAGCTAGCATGGCTGTGGACTGTTGTTTAAATGTAATCTTTAAATCCTGTGAGCACCGTAAATGGTATTTTATTCAACATTGTTGCAAGGCATTGGTGGAGGCAGTTATCTTAGATATCGCAAACACTGGGCAAAAATAGTTTTGATCAAATAAAAGCATCAATTTCAATCCAAATAGGTTTATTGATTAACTTCACGACCTATAAAGCCCCACAAACCGATGCTACCCTCAGTTTGAATCAAATCAAATCTCCAGTCTAAATCTCCCAAACTTTTCTGTTGTTTGTTTCGTCAACAGAAAAGTTGCTTTCCAGCTGTCTTAAATTTATACAAATAAAACCCCTGAAAAAGAGTTTGGACTGCACACTCGGCAGTCAAAAAAAAAGTAAAACGTTGCCATTGTAAATAAACGGACTCCTTTCTGTTTTGCTTAACTCTTCTTCAAATCTACTATCACAGCTACTTCAAGAAATTCCAGTACTGCGGCTACGCTCCTCATGTGCGCAGCTGCAAACCCAACACTGACGGCATCTCGTCCTTCGAGGACCTTCTGGCCAACATCGTGCTGAGGGTCTTCGTGTGGGTCGTCTCTGCCACCACCTGCTTCGGCAACATCTTCGTCATCTGCATGCGCTCGTACATCAGATCAGAGAACAAACTCCATGCAATGTGCATCATTTCTCTCTGCTGTAAGTCCTGCATTTAAAGGAGGGATGTAGTAGCTTTTTATTCATATAGTAATATCCTTTACCCTCACTGTCATTACTTGGTGTATACATAACGAGTAGTATCCCATTTATGTAAGTCAGTAGGGGAAATAAGGTGTAATATTAACTGCACAAAAACATTTTATAATTATGATGGGTAGCTGTTTGCCCTATGAACATTAGTTCAGTTTACCCACATTTATATTTACTACTTTATCATGCTTATAGACCTGACTGTAGTCTCTGGGGTGTGAAAGCGGCAAATTCTGCAAAATAATTTAAGAGGCCTCCAAACTCAGTAGAAAATTAAAAAATGTAATGTAAAAAGAAAATACAAAATCTCATTCCAAAAAGTTATATTTTCCATCTAAATAAATAGATTCACCTACTTCAAGAAGAGATTCATAACACAGAATTGACACAAACTGTTCAAGGATAACAGTCGGTGGTTAATAAATAATAGCACTTTCACTGACTCATCTGCCAAGAAAATGTAAAAAATATACATAGTTATACATATTTAGTATGTTTGTGTCAATTTGACTTATATGTAGTCTAAGCCCCACGTTTAGGTATAGTTTTGAAATTGATTTTGTGGTGTACACTCAAAACCAAATTGCAAAAAACTTTACATGAATGCTTTGTCTTATAGTAGAATTGTATGAGTGTGATGTTTAGATCTGTAACCTTATCTACTGCTTATAATACCTTTTATCTGGCATTCAGATGTGAGGTGAGAGTTGGTTGAAAGGCTTCTTCTTCCACATAGTTCTTTAGGAAATAAAGCAGAATTTAGGTGGAGATTTTTGGTTTAAACTGAACGGTTGTACAATGACACCAATCTGCCTGAGAGTATTGTGTGTGCTATAAGGTTAGATGCGTGCGCCCTCATGAAGATGGGAAATTATTTTGAAGTTTAGGATTAGCACTGACACTGCACAGGCAGTATAAACAGTTCAGTGTAAACTGCGGGTCATGCAAAAATCCATTTCCCCCCGTGCTTTGAAATGTTAGCTTCTTATTTACATGCAGTATGTGTCTCACCGTGTTATTACAAGTCACAGGAGGAAAATTAAAATCATGACAGTATGTTGTTGAAGAGAATATAAAGCAAACAAATTGATCTTTCACTGAACATGCTGGTATAAAAGACAGTTTATGGTTGTTGTTACTAAAATTTAAATCGACTTGTAACTGCGCAGAGAGAAGAAACGCAGAGAATATTGGAAATAAATGTCCGTAGCAACACATTACTGTATGCCTATGCTGGCATTTCACATCTATAAGTCAACTATAAAGGATATATGGACTTTAAAGTCTCAAAGCGGCTCAGATCAAAGAACTCAGAAAGTCCCGAAATTCAATGTTATAGCGAATAACTTCTCTCTTTCGTGCTACTTTTACAGCCAAGCGGAGGATGGCAGTTATTCATTATCTCATTTTGGGGCTCTTGTGCTTGCGTCGACCTTTTTAAACGTGTATTACTAAAATGTCAGTGGGGACTGTTGTCTGTAGCGCACTCATTTCTGGTGGCTGAGATCCAGCCAAAAACAGAGTTTATGGTAATTCACACGAGCAAATTCACATAATTAATTTGTTGCATCTTTTTTTAACAACAATGGTTTACGTCTCTCCGTGCAAGCAGGGCGTTTCTGAATGTTGCTTTTAATCCCGTTATTAAAGGAGTGGAACAAGTTGAGTCTGCAGAAAAAGAAGTGATTAACAAAACAGAGACATGCAGATAGAAGAGTTACCGGTATTGTGGATTAGAGCCAAAAGAGTTCACTTGGAAAAAAATTATTCTTCCTGTTTCCTTGAGCTTCCATTGCCCTTTCACTCATTTATCACCTATTATTCTCTGCCTATCTAACCTTTTCTTTCCTTAAATCTTTTCTAATAGTTATTTTCAGAACCTCTTTTTTTTTTCTTTTTCTAAGAAAGTAAATCAACTCGGAGAGGACCAGTTGAGTCAGCCGGAGGTCAACTTAGTTTTTTAACACTTTGATGTGCCCATTGGGATTTCAGAGAAATGTTTACTGCATGTATAAATCATCGTTAAATAACAATTACAATAGCAGCCACACAGGCAAATCATTTTATGTTGGATGGCATTTAGAGGAATGTGTCGGCTGTAAAGGTTAAGAATCATTGATGTTAAGCACAACAAAACGTCCCCTCTGCTGTGCCATTTCATTTTCACATGTCCAATATTAAGATAAACATTCAGGGAGTCTTTAATGATGGCATATAGTGTGTGTAAAATATAATAAAAATGCTCCTTGAAGAGCATTGGTGACTGACTGACTGATGAAGCAGTGGCAAATTCCTCAGAGGATTTAAGATGGGAGTTCAATTTGTGATTTGACAAAGTGTCATCAAACCATTATGATGAATTGATCTAATGTCGAACCATCCCTTTAATGCACATCTCTATAAATGATAAAACAATTCTATTTAGACAAGTGCTGTGCCACATGTTATATGTACTGTACACATTGTGTTTATTATTAGAAATACACACCGTATTATTGTGTAAAGCTGCACATGCAATCATTCTGTGCATCCCCATCATTTGCACATCTGCCCCTTGTGTAGTTAGGAATGACTGGCAGTTAATAATATCATAATAATCCAACCACTGCTGATCTCTTATCTCTATATATTTAGGGGTTGGATCATCTTGGTTGATCTTTTCTGCAGGATTGAGTTTCATTGCCACTTGTCAAACACTGCAGCGTGACAAGGAGGGTACTGATTTTCTTTGTATTCAGCTAGTAAAATAGAATCATTTTTTAATTTTAAGCAAGTTCTTTTCTGCCCGTTTCTCTGTCTTGCAAACAAAGCACGGTGCGCTCTAAGCTGTAATTACCTCATTATATCAGTTCAGAGCATCTGAAGACGTAACTGAACGTTAGCAATTAGTGGTTCATCAATGGATCCTTTTTCTTATGCGTTGATTCCAAAGGTTGAGTGGCTGTTATCTGTTTGCATGTCATCATCCATCTCTGTGCCATAGTACGGTGGTTCTCAACCTGGGGGGTAGTGAGGCCATTTCTGGGGCTCACCAGATGGTTGTGGAGAAAATAATGTAATATATTAAAATAACTGGGGAGTGTGTACCAGTGATGCAATTTGCCTTTTAGAATAGAGTTCATTGCGTGTGTTTGTGAGAGGCAAAATGTGCCTGTACATGAGATTGTGATGGGGGGGTATTTCCAGCAGGTCAGGGGGGAGAGAAGACATCACGTGACGCATCAAAAACCCACAGGGCCTGGAGCACAAACAGCCTCAACAAAACAAAAAAAACAAAAAGCTCATCACAAACAAAGCATTATGTTTTTACATGTATTAATCTCTCTCACGCCATCTTTCTCTCTCTCTGTCTGTTCTATTTTCGGCCACAAAAAGCTGTTTGTCTCTCTCTCCATCTCCTTCTCCCGTCTTTTCAGTGCTATGGACAGCGGCGCAGCTACGCGCCAACCTTATTATGCTGGGGGGGTCGCGACTCAAAAACATTGAGAACCACTGCCACAGTAGACTTTGGCCTTTCATGTCGGGCATGTTTATATATTTTCTCACTTCTAAGAAATGTCATTGCGGTTCCATTTGAAGAGAACTGCTTTTAAAGAGATCTGCTTTATCGGACAACCTTGGCGTCTCCATTTGGTGTTCAAATAAATTCGAACCAAGCTTGAGGTGTAATCAGTAACGGTGTGTTCAAACCTCTCAAAGCACGCTTAAAGTTCTTCCGAATACGTCTATTACAGCTCTCCTTCCTTGCAGGTGCAGACGGGCTGATGGGCATCTACCTCTTCATGATTGGTGCGTATGATCTGAAGTTCCGCGGCGAGTACAACCGGCACGCTCAGGCCTGGATGGACAGCAGTCAGTGTCAGGTCATCGGCTCGTTGGCGATGCTCTCCACTGAGGTATCCGTCCTTCTCCTCACTTACCTCACTCTGGAGAAATACATCTGCATCGTTTACCCTTTCCAGTACTTGACGCCTGGCTGGCGACGAACTGTCACCATCCTGCTCGGGATATGGGTGTTCGGCTTTATTGTTGCCCTTCTGCCACTGGCCTGCAAGGGGCTATTTCGCAACTTCTACGGAACCAATGGTGTTTGCTTCCCGCTGCACTCTGAGCAGCCAGAGACGCTCTGGGCTCATGTTTACTCCATCGTCATTTTCCTGGGTGGGGATTAGTTGTTGCAATTTGTTCTGTTTTCTTGAGTTTACGTGTTGATTTCTTTATTCACTTGTTTTTTAAAGCTAATTGTAAAACTTTCTTATTATTTAGTGACTGTATTTCCATGTGGATGAAGAGCTTTGTTATCATTTTACACCAACAATCAATCAATAGTTGCATGGCAATCCAGAAACTAACTAATCGTCTCTCTGCAGGTCTGAACTTGGTGGCGTTCCTCATCATTGTCTTATCCTATGCAAGCATGTTCTATAACATCCAGAGAACAGGGACTCAGACCACTAAATACAGCAACCACATCAAGAAAGAGGTGACCATCGCCAAAAGGTTCTTCTCTATCGTCATCACTGATTCCCTTTGCTGGATCCCCATTTTCATCCTCAAGATTCTGTCACTGCTGCAGCTGGAGATTCCCGGTACAGTAGAAGTATAACTATTTAAAGGAGCACTCCACTGAAAGTCTACATTTTGAGTATCAAATGCGCTCCCTCATTATGCTGGCAATGTGGCTCTGAAAAATGTGTAGCAGGAACAACATATTTAGTGTGCATGACAGATTCACAGCAGTTGAATTCAAAGGTGACCAAGATTTACGCCAAAAAAAAAAAAAATGTTTTAAATGACCATAGAAATATCTCAAACAGCCACAGCATGATCTACCTCTCAGCTGTTGATTCTTATGCTCAGTATGTTCCAAATAATTGTTGTTCACCAAACTTCACCGCCTTCAGCTGAACTTTGGAGCTATGGCACAATAGCATGACACATAAGTAAAATATATACTAACTTTACAGAGTCTCCTTCCAAGCTTACAGAGAGATGATGCTCACAACAGCAATTTTTGGTGGAGTGTGTCTTTAAAGTAATGCATTAGCTGTATGTTATTCAATTTGAAAGTAGTCTGGCAGGTTTTCCTGCTACGTTTTAAATGTTTTAATCACTTTATAAAGAGTGTTTAATTTTAGCCAAGTGCAGTTTGTATCCCCAAATGACCCATTAGTGTTGTGCAGAATCAATTATGTATATACATACCCTGGTGAGCTGTGGCTCCTTAATTAGGTCCCCTGTAGGGATGAAGAGGATTTTCATTTGTTATATAAATGGGTTTGATAAAAGGATTTTATCTCTTCTCCCGACTCGTAAACATGTTAACTTGATCATCTTTGAACCGACTATATACCCGCTCTGTATGTTTACTTCTTTCTCTTTGTGTGTTGTTCTCTCCCGGAAGGTACCATAAGCTCCTGGGTGGTCATATTTATTCTGCCCATCAACAGCGCCCTTAACCCCATCCTATACACGCTGACCACACGGCCTTTCAAAGAGACCATTCTGCAGGTATGGGCTAACTACAGGCAGAGGAGGCCTCTGCTCAGCGGACACCCAGCTCATCATCCGTCTCTCACCTGGCAGGAAATGTGGCCCCTGCAGGAGAACAGCCATGGCCCCACCACGGGGCACCCGCTGGAAACTACCGGCACAATAGCCAAGCTCACCCCTGTAGAAAATACCGAGGGATACAATGTCATCACCTCATGCACACAGCAAATACAGAAGCAGCATACAGTGCTGTCGGTGTGCTCAAAGAACCAAACAATGCCACACACACCCACGTACATAAACGAATGATCTGGGTCTCGAATAGCAGATCTACATTCATCTGTTTGTTAAAAACATTTTTAATCAAAGAGTCACCTCAACAGATGGAATGAAATTCATGTTCATTGATCTGAGCAGTGAAACAGTCCTTGATCTGTGCCCAGATTTATCCTTTGTGGTTACGAATCATTCGTTTTCATTAATATCTTTGGTAATCCCACTGTGTGCATGTGTTGTCCAAGCAGCAGCCACGGAAATGGATTAAGTTAGTGCAGAACTCCTCTATGTGGCGGTACAGCTCCTGTAATGAAGATATATATATATCAATACAGAGCAGAAGCTTTTCCCCACTTACAGTATAGTTTGGCTTTTGTTCCACTAGCTTTCATTGTTCAGTTGTATTTCTCACAGAGGGCTCCTATCATCATTCTTTCTGAAAGTACCCAGTCTATATTCTGATCTGAATATCAATCTACTATTATACTGGCAAGGACATTTTTGAGAATTATAATTTCTAACAGTGATAAATGATGGAATAATTTGTTAGAATCCAATAACTACAACTCCAATGAACCATTTGACAGTGCCTATGTGGCTAACACTTATTACATTGTTGAATGTTGGGTAGTAGCTCAGTCCGTAGGGACTTTGCTTGGGAACCAGAGGGTTGTTGATTCAAGTCTCCAAACAGATCAAGTTGGACAAGTGGACTGGTACCTGGAAAAGTGCGTGTTTGCCTCCTGGGTGAACTGCTCCCCAGGCGCTGTATGTATAATAGTTTCCCACTGCTCCTAATACTAGGATGGGTTAAATGCAGACTCTTCCCTGTGTGTGCTGTGTACATGTGTGATGATAAAAATAGTAATCAAATTCAAAATGCTTGTTGACTGTACAAGTACCTGATTGACTTTTGAAACCGTTTGACAAAAAACAATCTTAACTCAAGATTCACTTACCAGCTTTTTCTGGAGCTTTTAAGCACATTTTGCGGTCTTCCTCGTGGAATTTACCATACTGTAGTGTGTGTGTGTGATTTTTATTTTTGTTATATATATATATATATATATATGTATATATATATATATTAAAAAAAAAATGTGGAAGATGGACAAAAAAAACAAGTATAAGACATGTAGCTGTAATTCAGCCTGTGCTGGTGTGGCAGCCAGTGACATTAAAGTGCAACGCTGACACTAATGCAAAGGGTTAGCATGGGACACGCATTGCATAACACCACAAAAAACAACCACTTATGTTCCAAAGATGTTCCTAAATATTAAAAATAATTGTCGATTTTTTACTTTTTTTCCCCCTGTGAACATCCAAAACAGGAACCACTAAGATTTACATGAAGTAAAAAAGAATTGAGTATTTGTAGCTCATTATGCTGCTCACGATTTATCCTCTAGGGGCACATATGCGAATGCTGACCCTGGGAACCTGGCTCGTCTGTTTCTTTCCAAAAATGTAACCCAGGTCTATAACGACCCCACCCACCCCCTTCACTCATTAGTGCAGATGCTGCCATCGCGCAGGAGCCTAATGTCCCACTGGCCAGGAAAAATGGGAACAAAAAGTAATTTGTTCCAATTCCAAACAAAGACATATTAAAATAACTCCCTCCTCCCCCCTCTCACACACACACACACACACACAAAAAGTCCATGAGCACTGCCACTGTTGAAACTGTAATTGCATGTCCTCGTATTGTCCGTTTTACACTTTGTTGCCAGAATGCCCAAGAACAATTTCCATTTTATGACAAAAATGTTTTCTAATCTAATCTAAATTACATTAAACTGACCACAACTGGCATTTGTTTTTGTTTTTTTTAAACTTCAGCAAGTTTGTAATGTGTTTATGTGTTTTATAGACCCTGAGCAAGGATGTCATATGGGAACATTATGTGACGAGGAAAAACTGTAACATTTGCAGCATTTATTTTGTCTTTAGTCCATCAAAAGTGTTTTCTGTTTTGCCTCTGCCACCAAATAATATTTTATGAAATATTGAATGTAATGTATGAGAAATGTCGAGTATGTTCAACGGAGAATGTACTTGACTTGGGCAGAATGAAAATTCCCCAGCTGGTCTGGGGGTTTGAACTCAACCGCTACACCACATGGCTCATGATTCACTCGGTGATCTCTACAGCGAAGACATTTGTACGATGATCACAAACTCTCCTGTGTGTACTTAGTTCAATGAACTACTGATTCCTGTGGAACTAAACATTTTCATCGATGTTGTAAATGACATTTAAATGTATGAATGTATAATGCACATGCTAGAAGAGAATAAAGTAGTTATAACAGTGATATGTCAATGCACTGTATGTGCCATTTGTGTTTACGTTACATACTTGCTGAAAAGACGAAGCCAGCGCTCAAGATTTCTGAGATCTTTTTTGATAATATCTGCAGGCTTGCTTTAAATATCGATGGGGAAAAATGTTTTTAAACGTTTTATCATGTGTTGTTGTATTGACTCGTGTCTTACAATGGTAGTTTTTGTATTTGTTGTTCTTGAAACGTGAACAGTAAATATATTTATGCCCTACATCTGCTCGCTGACTTATTATTTGGATTGGATTAGTTATTTATCTTATTAGTTTGGGCATTGACATTGTCTGTGTCTCGTAGATTTCGTTGACATATCAAACATAATACACATTAGTGGAAGAAGTTCTCGGGTCATTTACTTAAGTAAAAGTATCAATACCACTGCAAGGGCTGCACGATGCGAGGAAAATGCAATAAAGCTGAATATCACGATAACGATATTACTAACGATAAATAAACAGATATTAAAGTGTATTTAGTTCTGCCTTTCAGCTGCTTTAGTACACTGCCAAAACACAACTAATTACTTGTTGAATTTAAAAAAAATTTAAGGAAATTATTTCCAACATTCTTTTATTGAACAATGAAGTGAACACAAAAGACACCAATAAAAAAAAGATTGATAGTACTGTATATTTTAAAGTGCAGTGTTCTACTGATACTCTTTGAACTAACTGAAACAAAGTCCCTGAGTGTAATATTGCAGTCTTTTGGTAAGTTGACATTGTGATGACGATTTAAAAAAAAAAAAACGACATATTGTGAAACCCGAACCACGACTTAAAAAAAAAGAAAGACTTAAAAGAAAAATACTTAATTGGTCCTGCATTCAAATTCAGCAAAGTATATTGTATCTGCCATTACTACGCATGTGTGTGCAGAGCTATGCAGCAGGAGTTGGCCTTAAGTGGAAGAAACTATGAAAATTGTGCGCTGTTGGATAAAACACCATAAACTCGATAATAAGAATTACAAATCAGAACTGTAAAATACCATAAACTTTATGGAGCGAGAGTTAGAGCAGGGGTGCCCAAACTTTTTTCCTTGTGGGGCCAAAACTGAAACTTAATGGTTGGCCACGGGGCAAAAGCAAACATATTGTATTGTTTTGTTAAGATGCAAAATGGTGCTAAAATCTCAAAATCGCCGAATTTAAATGCTTTTTGTCCAGGTCACTCTGCCCGCCCTGCTGAGATTATGAAGTAATTAATAATTATGGACTCTACGTAGGCCTATTTAAGGAGCATTTTTACCTCACAAAAAAAAGAGACGGCTTAAACAGAAATTTGTATTACGCTATATATTTTTTATTATTATAGATATGGCAAACCAAACCGAAACCTTAAGACGTCATAAGTTAGAGCAATAGAATAAAAATAAAATGAATCAGTACAATAACAAGACTAGACTAACTTGACTAGCATTGTCCCTCAGAGTAAAATAATAAGTTGTAGGCCTAAGTAATGGTACGACACACTCCTTAATTTAGTAAACATATTGTCCACAAGAGTAAAAAGATTAAAACAGTAAGCCTCAGTAAATAATGGTTAGATAGCTACTTATAAGGCTGTGTCAACAACACAGTTTAACATGGCAATATCTGAATTTTAAATTACCAACGTTGGTCATTTTAAATAAGCTACATATTGCCATGTAAATTAAAGACATTTTACACCTGAGCACCTGTCGCCTATGTGGTCACCACAAAGACCCAGCAGCGCTTCACTTCATTCTCTTCATGACCATAGATTTGTATTTGAAATCTTATTTTTTATAATAATAACAAGTAATTATTGTTATCAGATAAATGTAGTGTAGTAGAAAGTATAAAGTATGCCTCTTCAATGTGATCAAGTGGAGGCAGCATGATCCTAATATTCAACCTCAAAATTGTACTGCACAATACACTCAACCGCTGGTAAACAAAGAAGTAGGTACTATAATTTATACCTTTTAATACCTTCCACTATCTCAAAGTCTCGTAGCTTTTGTGAGGCTAACTGGTTGGGTAAATTCGTGTCAGAAAATGAATAGATAGATTGGGTAGCCTAAACTCCAAATGCCTAATAATCTATAGAGATAAAATGATATAATATCATAGAAAATTATATGATGAAGTGTGTCTGGGCTAGACCACGTTTACACTATTTTCTCAACCAGTGGACAGTGGCCAGAGATGACTTACTACGCTCATCTTATTTCTAAATGTTTCTATATACTGTATGTATATATATATATATATATATATATTTTTTTTATTTTTTTTATTTTTTTTTTTTTTTCCTATTTGTACATTTTAGAATCGTATACTGTCTCCTACTGCAAATACAGTTATATGTTATCTTATCAATAGTCCAGGTCAGATTCCACATTATAGATCTACAATGTACCGTAATGTACGAGCTACATTTGCGCAGTTACCGCTCTGCGCACCAGCGCAGCTTTGGACGCTCACACACGTCTGTGTTATGAGACGTATTTTGTTTTGTAAGGTATCTTGGCTCAACACTTGTTTGCAAAGCGGGCGGGTTACACAAGCTGTTCACCTGCAGCGAAGTCAGGACACCACAACTTCACTTCGGCTGACTTATACACATAAAAACCCTGCTGCTGTCCAGTGAGCGCACACTAGCTGACACATAATGTTGCCAGCTAGCAGATATTCAAGTAAAGGTACGTCAGCTAATGGCTAGTTAGCTAACATATAACGAGCCTGCTGGGCTGGACTAAACTACTAACTTTTTACGGACAGTGTTTTAAGATGTCTCTACATTATGTATATACTCTCTACAGCTTGGTATAGATGGTGCTCAATATCTTTGTGCACAATTTTGATTTAAGGCTCTGCTCAAATGCTAGCGTTATCATTTACCAAACAGTCTAGCATGCTCGTGTTAGCATCAAGCTAACATGTAGGTTAAAGTTGAACCAATATATAGGTGACTTGAACATGTCCTTGTCCTGGTTTATACATCAATTTGTCGCTTTTTCAGTAATGTACTGGTGTTGTCAGTAATCTGTCTTTGTTTTGGAAGTCATCGATAGTGTTTCGCTTTATAAGAAGGATGTTTATTCTCAGCCTTGGACTTTGAGTTTATCTTAGCAGTGGTTACACACATAACTGCTAGCTAGCACAGTGCTACTGTTGCAACCTTAAAGTGACAACTGCTTGTCATTTTCACTACATTAGCTACCAGTATTGCTATTTCTTCTGTTTGTTGAGGTGTTATGTTTTCAGAGGCACCCTTGCTATATTGTGCCACATGCCTAAACATGTAATGCTTGCATTTTTTTTTTGTCATTATCTTTCATGTATTTGTGTTTTGGGAACCAGATCAGGCTGAACTAAATCAGTGAGCACACTAGATAGTGTACAACCACATGCCCACTACCAGTTTCAGCTGGTCTTGACTGGGATCTGTTTAACCTCTTGCAGCCCACAGGTGCATCAGGGCATTGAAGACTGTGCAGGTAGAGCATGCTGCCCCTCAGCTGTACACAACACTAAACAGAAGGACATGCTCTTCGGTGTCAACGGCCCGCATCACAACACACTACACGATCCATTCTCGAGATAAGGATTCAAGATGGGAAGGTAAGCCACTGTACTAAAGTCACTTTAAAGTCAGAATTATATGTTTACATGAGTAACCACACCCAAGATTCTGATGAGGATTGATCTTCTTGTAGCTTGCTCTGTGTTGTCATGTCATTAACAATGTAGTCCATCAATGACCATCTTTACACACTCTTACACACACTCCAGTGTACTTGTCAGAAGTTGTATGTGGGATATGAGTTTAACACATAATACAAGTAACCTGGTCTTCATATAACTATAGGAGTAATAATTATGTTTGTTAATTTTTTTACAAGTAGGCTTACAATGATATGGCTGCGATATAATTACTTAAGCCAGTTAGACATGTTTGACAACTGAAAGTATTAAGAAAATGCGACCTGCATTACACATTTGCTTTGAAATGTTCCTATAATATTTTGAGTAGTGGCCTATAGTAATATCCAGACAAAGATCGGTGCTCCTCAACTAGGGCTGCACAATATATTGTTTTTTAATCGCCATCGCCATGTCATCTTGCGCGATAAACATATTGCAAAAGACTGTTATATTTAGTTTAGGGATTTTTTGACTTCGTTAAAAGAAAGTATCAATAGAAAACAGCACTTGTAACTATCATTTTTTTTTTTTTTTTTTTTTTTTCATTGGTGCCTTTTGTGTTCAGTTCAATGTTGGAAATCATTTCAATTAAATTTTTTTAAATTAAACAAGCAATTAGTTGTGTTTTAGCACTGAAAGCAGCAGAAAGGCGGATCCGAGTACGCTTAAACATCTGTTTATTTATCAAGTAATATCATTATTGCGAAATTCAACAACGTTATCGCATATCGAGTATTTTCCTCCTGTGGTGCAGCGCTATCCTCAACCCATGAGCTTTCGAGTCTTTTTCTTCTTCTAGTGAAATCTGTAACATGTAGTTTCACATTCTGAGGCAAAATGTGAATAAGCAAAAAACTTATCTTTGCTTATCGAATTCAATTTTGAAATTCAAGAGTTGCTCCCCTGCAAATAGAATCCTGCCGGTCTAACCCTGTCAGTTTTGGCAAAAGGCTTTGCGGGGTGTGCTACAGGGAGCTGCAGTTTAAATATTGCAAACTGAATCAGAATGCAGTGCCTCTCTCCTTTTCTCAATATTTCTTTTTCATGGTGCTTTCACAGGGATCGAAATGGAGAGGTTTGCAGATGAGGCAGATGTGGTGATAGTAGGTGGAGGCCCTGCCGGTCTTTCAGCAGCCATTCGCCTGAAGCAGCTGGCCAACGAACATGAGAAGGAGCTGCGGGTGTGCCTTGTGGAGAAGGCCTCTCAGATTGGAGCACACACCCTGTCAGGAGCCTGTCTGGAGCCCTCTGCCCTCAATGAACTCTTTCCAGATTGGAAGGAACGAGGGGTGAGTGTCTTTACTCAACATTTCTTTCGTTGTTGGTACCAACAAAGAAGCCCTACCTTTTTATACAGTAGAAATGTTTACATCAGCAGCTCCATTTTGTTGTTGTACGTTGTGTAATATATTATGTCACTGTTTGTCTGCCATGCTCCATGTAACATAGCTACACATACTGTACACACGGGAATACAGTAGAGCAGTGTTTCTGAAATAGGGCTACAGCAGGGGGGGTATGTGAGATTTGTGTTTGTAATTGTTAGTTCGATTAACAACAATTTCTTTTCTTTCAATATTCCTAATTTGAAAGCGACCGTTAACTGCTGTAAACTGTTAACTTCCGCAAAAAACGCAATCACGTTCATTATTGAAAATGTATAGGTTTTTTACTAAAAACTATGCAATTTCACCCCATTTTGGACCATTATTACTGTCCAAAACGCTTGAGGACAAAACGTTCTATAGTTAAGTAATTATTTTAAAATGTTAAATAATGTTTCATTGATTATATTTATTCTCAAATAAAAAAAGATATAAACAGATAGCAAATAATTTTCTAATGATTATTATAATAATACACGAGGAGCACATTTTGCCATGATGACACACGCACAGACTCACAAGGGGAAAACAACACCAGCGTCGTAATAAATCCCATGAAGTCAAAATCTGAACAACACACATTGTGCTCTTACCTCAGGCACCCCTGGACACTCCAGTGACTGAAGATGTGTTCAGCATTTTAACAGAGAAACACAGAATCCCTGTCCCCATTTTGCCAGGTAAAAGCCAATTTTATTCTGTTTGAATAAAACATGGTCTAATGCTCTTTCACTTTGTAAGCCACACCTCTGGCCTCAGACATTTATAAATATTACTGTTATTTACCACTAGAGGGAAAAGAGGCTCCAAACAGGTAAGAGTGTAAGAGATTCATTAATCATTTCAGTGCAAGTTAAGTGTTGTGTGGAGTGAGCGGAGATATTGTATCCATGAATGAATACAAGAGAACGATTTAACATTCTGCACAGTCTGAATATAATCATATGGGTTGCCACCCAACAGCAACACACAATTTCAAACCGAGGAAACTTGTAACTTGACCAAAAAATATCGTAAGATTATCACTTTGTGTCAAACTGGGTTGTGGGTTTGGACTGAGATTCATCTCGCTGCCTGTAGGTCTGCCCATGGGGAACCATGGCAACTACATCGTGAGGCTGGGAAACTTTGTGCGCTGGCTGGGGGAGCAGGCCGAGGAGCTTGGAGTGGAGCTGTACCCTGGTTATGCTGCTTCAGAGGTGAGACATTCTGAATTTCTTTCATGTACTGTATGCAATAAAAATATTGAAAACTCGTTTTTTTTGTTGTTTTTGTACTGTAGTTGGGTAGGTAACTTATGGCTGTGTCGAACTTCTGTCCATGAAACACAGTATTTCTCCACTGGTCTGATTTTTACAAGCTTTATGACTTTATTGTCATGCATACTATTTACAGGTCACAGCTTAATGAAATTGCGTTGCATCTGGCTCTCGAGCGTAATAAGAAATGCTAATGAGTAAAAATAAGTTTTAGCTTCACGGACAAACGGTGAACTCTTCAACACTGTTTTTGCCTGATATTCAATTTTCATTCTGGGATAGACAAAGAGACGAATTGTTTACAGACCTACATATACTTTTATTTTTTTATAATTTTTTTTTTTTATTACAGCCTTATCAATTTATTGGATCTATTATTATTATTATTATTATTATTATTATTATTGGCTGATTTATAGTTTTACCTTTATCAGTAGACACGTTGATTGTTAAACCAAAATGTATATAATTGAGTAATCTGTGCCTCCTGTTTGTGCTTGTTCAGTAATTTTATTGTTAAACATGTTAACCTTTTTATCTTTATTCCTTTTTGTCAAGGTTTTGTTTCACGAAGATGGAAGTGTTAAAGGAATTGCCACCAATGATGTAGGAATCGCCAAAGATGGCTCCCCGAAGGTATTGTGGTGTAGAGCATTTCATTTCATAAACTGTAGTACCTTTGTCGCCACTTCATGGTTTAATAAAATGAATTAATTACCAAAAGAGTTCATTCTTCATAATTTAAACACAACGCGCTTGGATATATCAGGCCCCCTTTGAAGGATTGTTTTTGATCTATCGAGCATAAAGAATTCCATTAACCAACCTCTTTTATCCATAACAGATTAAAGAGTTTTGTATGTTGCTACAAAGAAAGAATAAAATTGTCCCTCAAAGGGGTCTTTTGTAAAAATCGATTGTGCAATCATATAAAATTATAGTGTATTATACAGAATGTTGTAACATTATATATGTTGTAGTAGGGCAATATTATGTAGGTAGGTTATTATGGTTAACATTTTTTTAGTGCGTACTTTCAGTACGAATTTATCATTCAGAAAATAATTTCCTCTCGGTAGGTAGGATTTTATGATTTTGGACAGGTAATGGTTTTCCTTTCTGTCTCTACATAAAAAGACATTTATTGTTACCTTACTAACCTAACTGTTACTACTACTGTTCCTGTCCCTTGCTACAGGATGTCTTTGAGAGAGGAATGGAGCTCCATGCTAAAGTCACGTTGTTTGGAGAGGGCTGTCATGGCCACCTGGCCAAGCAGCTTTACAAGCAATTCAACCTGCGTGAGAACTGTGAACCCCAGACCTACGCCATAGGCCTGAAGGAGGTAACTAACATCTGCATGTA
This sequence comes from Bovichtus diacanthus, assembly GCA_943590825.1. Taxonomy (NCBI): domain Eukaryota; kingdom Metazoa; phylum Chordata; class Actinopteri; order Perciformes; family Bovichtidae; genus Bovichtus; species Bovichtus diacanthus. The sequence goes on from CALSBV010000271.1 coordinate 2,021,749, forward strand.
CCACCCACATAAAGCTAGTCACTCAGAACTGTAACTTTTATTCTTGTGTTTTATACCTGTCTTATTCTATCTTAGCTTGTTTTTATTTCTATTTCTATTTCTATTTAAACGTCATTGTATAATGTGTTTCTCTTGCACTATGTCTTAATGCTTTTAATGTTTGTTGTAAAGCACTTTGATTTGCCTTGTTGTTGAAATTTGCTTTATAAACAGACTTGCCTTGCCACTGTGGTTGTGGCCTAAACTTGGTTTCCCCTTATTCCAGTCTAACTGATCATTCTTCATAAGTACAGCTTATCCTGAGGAGACTGATAAAAGTGCTTATTGTAATGTTTCCAGACTGGGGAATTAATGATGTGTACACAATCTGGTGTAAATTCTTGATTTTAATTTCAGTCACACAAGAAAGCGTAAATGCAAGTAGTAGAAAAGGCATGCTCACCCTTTGTACAGTAAAGCTGAACATGGTCTGTGTCGGAAAATATGAATCAATAGATTTAAAGGAATGCTTTTTTCTTTTTTATATCTAAAGTGTTGGACGATCGATGAGAAGAAGTGGAGGCCAGGCAGAGTGGAGCATTCTGTGGGCTGGCCCCTGAACAGAAACACATATGGAGGATCCTTCCTGTATCACCTGAATGAAGGAGAGCCACTGGTGGCACTGGGCCTTGTGGTGAGTGGCTTTGTGCACTCTGACAGTGATGTAAGCAGATGTGACAGCTGCATGTCATGCCGGCAGTAAATAACTGCAGCTTAAGCGTCTGAATAAATAGTCATAATATTACATTATCACTGTATCTTATTTATCCTGCAGAGGAAAAATACATAAAACCTTGAATGGATTCTTTCCATTTCACTTTGAAATCTATTGTGTAAATATACTGATGTATGTACTCATGTTTATACATTACTGCAATAGTGTCTGTGTGCTTAGATTGAATTTAATATACTTTACATATTTTCCGTCTACTCGCAATACCTCTTAATGACAAAGTAGAAATATACTTTAAAATGCATCTAATTTATGTAAATTCAGAAGCACCGCTGACCGTTATTAGACCCTTCTTTCTTATACTTCTGCCATTTTGCAGAACCTCTTGAACTCGGCTTTGTTTTAGTGTCATTAGCGGTCTCCCAGTTCCTGCCACTAAAAGCTTTCCTTGTATTTATTACTCATCACAAGGTAACCTAAGAGTGGTTTTACCTCTGACATGCACTGTGTTATTACTGTATATAACCCGGGAGTTTAATTAGCTGTAGGTGACTTTCTAACGAGTTATAAAGACATCAGAGACGATTAAAGCTTGATTTGTGGTGTCAATACCTAGATTGATAGCAAAAATGCAACACTAACATAGGAATATATGGAAAAACTAATTGGATTCAAATTATTTTCGAGGCCACAGTAGGTTGGTATACTTGTTGTTGTTGTTTTTACTTACTTTGATTTGAAGTGGCAATGTTTTTCCCATTTCAGATCGGTCTAGACTACACCAACCCTTACCTGAGCCCCTTCAGGGAGTTCCAGCGCTGGAAACATCATCCCTTCGTAGCTCGCACACTGGAGGGAGGCACCAGGATTGCATATGGAGCCAGGGCACTGAATGAGGGAGGATTACAGGTAGGGGGAGTGAATACACAGAGGCCCCATGATACAATACTATCACTATACTTAAGACACAATGCGAAATGATTGTGATTTTTTTTTTTTTAACATTAGTGAAAACGTATAGTGCGATTTATTAACTTTTTTTTAAAATTTAAGCAAATTATTATCTGTTTTATTAAATAAAATGACGTTTTCTTTCTCCGATGTCTCTATATTTGTTTCAACCAAATTCCTGCCAATAAAACCGATAAAACTCTTGTGGACTGAAAAAAGCGATTCTTACCAGAAAGTTTAGTTTGTATTTGTAATATATAATTTATATAATAAAAGGTTTAGTACTTTGCGCCAGTTTATCGATAACAGTATTGATCCAAATCCCGACTATGCTGTATCAATTTCTTCCTCACCCTTAATTACAGGTATACGTCTACATAATGTATTTTCATTATCAATAAGAATACTTGTTTATCATAAAACTTTTTTATTAAATGTGTCTGTTGCTTGAACCCTAAAACTGACATAAGCTAAATGTCAAAAGATTGAAAGTAAGTAACCAGAGTTGTTAACGGAAACATGACAAAATGACCTTTTTGTTTTCCATGACTCAGACAAGTCGATGACGAGACGGCACCAACGACATTAAACAATTACTGTGACAATATCAACATGCAATAATGTTGACATAAAAAGATGAGATACAAGTGTAGTTTAAAAAGTAAAAACTTAACCAAAATCTCTCTTTATTTTTTGTCTCCTCTGAGAACTAAGACTAGGAAAACATTTGACACGGGACTAAGACTAGAATGTAATGACCTTTCACCGACTAAAACTGGACCAAGTCATTTTTAGTTCTTTTTTTTTTTTTTGTTCAATTGTTCCCATTAAGGAGAGGGCGTATGCGGCCGTTTCCATAAAAAACGACACACTCTGCGTCCTTTTTTTCTGAGCGCTCTGCCTTTTTGTGCGGCTGATTCAAGAGCTTGTAGTTGAACATTTCTCAACCTTTTTCAGAAGAGCATTGATGACAGCACTATAGAAAATGGAGGAGAAGTTTGTTTTTGCTGTGTCTGTCTATCTTGAGTTTTCTATGTCAGACAGACATAAAAAAAACTCCTCCTGATCGTCCTCGTCAGCCTGCGGCTGTCAGATTGAACACTGACAATCTGATTCATATAAAGTATGAGGGCAAGTGTCCTCCGGTTGGTGATCATGGTGAGAGAAAAACAGCGTAAAACAGATGGATAGTAACACAACTTTAATGGCGGTTAAAGTTGATACGGTGTCAGGATATTGTTGTCATAGAAAGATAAACTGCTGGGATGAAGTGCTCCCCAGCGCCCTGCCAGGAAAAAACGATATGTGGATACACGTCCTAAAAATGACTAAAGTTTGACTGAAACTAATGCGCATTTTCGTCTAAAGATTTAAGACTAAATCTAAAAAAGCTGCCAAAATGAACACTGTCACTGGAGAAACAACAAAATGTACAGTTAATATTTGTGTAATTGAGGGATAACTGCATGACTCCATTAAATTAGTCAGTTTCTCTTTACGGATTGTTTAAATGTATTCCTGCTTTCGTATTTAATAAAGCCATCAGCAGATTCTACGTTTAGAATCTAATTTCCTCAGTAAACGAATCAATGTTATTACAACAGAATGACTATGTTTATTGAAATGTTTTCTCTACTACTGATACATTACTGTGTATTTTGTTTATTCATGTATATGTCAAGGCTTTTCAAATAGTTGGCTTGAGTTCTCTAATCTGTGTTGGTTTCTGGTGCGTCCTCAGTCGGCCTCGTTTTATTATTGCTGTATTATACTCGCAAAGTTTTTACAGATAACGTGCTTTGATCAATCAGATATGCAGTATCACTGTTATTGGACAAACATTTTAGATTGGATTGCAAATATGATTTCAGTCAAAAATATTTTCTTCCCTGGTAGCACAATTCACAGCCAAGTCATATCGACATAAAATACATTTTACCTGAGACTAATCAAGCGCCATTATTTTTAAAATTATGGATAAAGGAAAAATAGGAAGCCACATTGTGAAACATTCAATGGCAGTGAGATGTTGCCTTATTTAATGACACCTCTGTTTTTGAGTATTTTTATTGTTTTACCAATTATTTGAGAAAAATATGTAAAAATAATTTGTCATGGAAATATGTATTTGTAAATAACAAACATATTACAGGAAAGCACTGCTTATTCACATTGAAAGGTCAGTTGAGGTAGTTGGCGCTTACTGCTGGATTCCTTCCAGTGGAAGTTTTCCAGACGAGTCCAACTGTGAGACGACCCAGTAGCCGACCCAGAACAGGCTTTAGGGATTTTATATCCCACCTGGGACTGGGAACTCCTCAGGATCCTCCAGCATGAGCTAGAGGACGGGGAGGAGGATGTCTGGGCTACTTTGATCAACCTCGCTTCCACTGCGACCTGGACTTACATAAGCCACAGAAAATAATAATAATAATAATAACTTTATTACTATATTAGAAAACTCAAAAATATAGAAATAAGAGGTGACATATGAGGTAAACAGATGCATCTAAACAAACCAACCAGTAGAGCTGCAATTAAGAACAGATTAAAACTTTACATAAAGGTGTGTACTGAAAAACTATTTTTAAAATAAATAAATATATAAATAGGAGTAAAAGGTATTAGAGGGGAAAGCAGGAAAAACAAAGACCTCTTAGTGATTCCTAACTCCAGAATGGCATCGCATAGGGAGTGATTATCATAAAAGCCTGTTTATAAAAGTGGGTTTTTACAAGGCATTTAAAAGATGAAACTGATTTTGCTAGCCTAATTTCCCAAGGCAATTTGTTCCAAAGTACATTTGATTTTTGATACATTTCCGAGACAACTCACAACTCTGCAGAACTCTTTACCTGCTCCTCGAAACTGTCAAAAATCACTCTTTCTGGAAAATGGATGACTGGATGAGGATGATTTGAGGAATGACATGCATAATGTGTCTCTGTGACCGAAGGTTGCAGCTACCGATTCACTTTTAGGAGTCGGAGAACATGAATAAGGAGGCAGTTTGTGTAATATTTTCTTTATAAAGAGAAATGAACAGGTGTAATAAAAATGAAAGCAAAGTACTGCAACAAAGAAGATTGCAAGAAAGTTAAAAACGGACATGATCTCTCTCCTCTTCCTCTCCAGTCCATCCCAAAGCTGACTTTCCCTGGAGGGCTGCTGATGGGCTGCAGTCCCGGTTTCATGAACGTGCCAAAGATCAAAGGCACCCACACAGCTATGAAGAGTGGCATGCTGGCTGCTGAGGCCATTTTCCCCAAAGTCACAGCAGAGAGCCTGGATTCAGAGACGGCAGGTAGAAAATTTAAGATCCATTAATAATCATGATGGTGGCACCAGTAGCTGTTTGTATTTCATTCTAGGTACTTCATGATGGGTCATAGGGAGTTATGCTGAGTTCAATTCATAAACCATGCAAGACAAGCTGTTGACACCTCATGAGGAAAAATGAAACTCTGAAGTTACATAATAACATAATAACATCAGGTAGCAACATTTGTCAGCTATAAAAGTTCAGGCAATAACTTTTAATATGAGTTTTCAAAGCAACCTGAGAACTTAGCAGAGGCCCAAAGAGACACATTTTTGCAGGTATATCAATAAAAACAAAATGCAGTGTCAATAGAAATGTCAGTGGGAACAGTCTTAAGAGCCAATGCTAACTGATCTGTGATACATCTTTGTAGCACTGTGGTGACTTATTTATTCAAAGGGATAGTTTGGATTGTTTGTAGTAGGATTGTGTGAAGTACTTATCCGTAATCGGTGTACGGTAGATGACCGTCGGCACGCCCGCGTTTTTGGAGAAGCAGACGGGAGTGTCGGCACGTAGCAAATCAATGTACTGCTGTGGACGTGTTATCTAAAGTCGCACAAATAAACAAAGCGATCGAGGCAGCGGTAGACCAGCAACTCCTGTGTTTATGAGAGGTGAAATTACTGTTTTTGTCAAAGGAGTCTGGTGGCTTTAAAGAGAGCTTCAATAACTGCTTCAGTTCCCCGTCAGAAAGGGCTGTCTGATGAAGAAGGTAAAGCTGTGAAAATATTCTAAATATAGTGTACACTTAAACTGATAAAGATTTTTATTTATTTTTTAGTGTGGGTTTTTCTTTAGGCGGCTAAAATTTGTTCTACCCGTACTCCTGTCTGCTTCTCCTGACTGGGGGCGCCATCTACTGTAGGTAATACACTGTCTATGGATAAGTCCCTCATACAATCCCATTTAAATTTACCAACTAAGAATGGACTTTTAAAAGACAAACACAAATAGTCAATTCTTTAAGGGTTGGATAAACCATATGACTTCATTTCTCCTGGTGGTACTGTGCTGTGCAGGTAGTTCTGGTTTTATGTGCCAGAGTTTGAAATGATCCGCCTCTGAAACATCTGCCACCACTCTAGTTGTATTGCGGTGTATGTGATGTTATGCTTCTCACAAATGACAGTTGAAAATGTAACGGCAGAGTGTTTTTACCTGAAACTGTTTCGCAGAAAGGGATTATTTTATCCAATGTAAAATGTTAACCTTGATATTGCTGGAAATATGTTGAAATACAGTCATTCTTTTGTCAATCTTTACTCTGCAAGGTCAGAATAAACCAAGACTTTGTGCTCAAAAAGTGCAGAAAACGCAAATAAAAAAAAGAACATTCCTTTGTTTTAAAATGTTTTTTAATTCTCCAAGGACTCCATATACCGGAGTACGCTGAGACCTTGAAGAATTCTTGGGTGTGGAAAGAGCTGCATGCAGTAAGAAACATCAGGCCGTCCTTCCACAATTACTTTGGCCTGTATGGTGGCATGGCCTACACCGGAGTTTTCTACTGGATCTTTAGAGGAAAAGAGCCGTGGACGCTCAAACACTGTGGTGGGTATGACTGACTCAAACATTTGTGTTCCAGTAAACACAGGAAGATGGTCATGAGTTACTAGAAAGCTCATGTTTGATAGAGTTGCTGTAATGAAGAGAAATAAGTGGAAATGAAAAGAACAGAAGAAGATGAAAGGTTTTGTTCTCCTGAAATGTGACTTTTTATTTTCTACAAAGAAGCCGTTTCACCTATTTCCACTCTTCATTCAACAGCTGCGTGGTTGTATACATAGTATAAAAAGAATAAAGCATTGTGAATGACATTAGCTGAATTAAAAACAATACAGCTCCACTGTACATGTAATATTCTTTATACAATGTGTTTGGCTGTAGCACAATGCCAGTGGTTTATCTTTTAGGTTACCTTAACTCTGCAGAGAAAGTCAACATTTCGTAACCGTCTGTGCTTGATCTGTCTCAGGCCTTGACGCGGACCAGCTGAAACCGGCTAAAGAGTGTACACCGATTGAATACCCTAAGCCTGACGGCAAGTTAAGCTTTGACCTGCTCTCCTCTGTGGCCCTGAGTGGCACCAACCACGAAGGGGACCAGCCCCCCCATCTGACCCTGAAGAACGACAGCGTCCCGGTCGAAAGGAACCTGGCCATATACGACGGGCCTGAGCAACGCTTCTGCCCCGCAGGTAACGCCATCATGGCCTCTGAAGAGCATCCACCACACCATCTGTCAGGGTGCAGCTAACCCTTCATCTTTCCCTCGTACTATAGCGAGAAAGTTATTAAATTCTCTGTTTTGCAAAGGTGGGTAGAGTCAACAAAAAACAGTACTCAAGTAAAAGTAGTCATAAAAGTAGTAAAACTACTCAAGTTGTGAGTGCTTTCATTAGACGCAATTTATTACCAGCAGATTAATCGATTAATGAAAACCTCATTAGTTGCAGCCCGAAAATCGAATTTAATTTGAAATTCACTTGATAGTGTTTTCTGTGGTAGTTCAAATTGACGTTGTGGCGTTCATACCAGTTGGGTAGGGTTGCAATTAACGCCGACGACTTTTACTGTCAATTATTTTTCCTATTAATCATTTGGTATATAAAACAAAATGCTGATCACTATTTTCCAGTTAGGACCTCACCTGTGTTCTGAAATGACTGAACTGTAAACCGCTGCTGATCGCAAATGTAATAAAAAGTCTTAAAAGGTTCAGAGAAAAATGTGTTTGCTGTAGAAATTAGAGGTTAATGAGTTTACACATGGTCTCCACCTGGCTTCCTTTTTTTTTTATTCTGTGAAAACTTAATTAGTGATATGTGGTCAGAGGCTTCGCTAATGTGGACTCTGAGGAGCCAATTGCAGCGAGACAGGTGTGCCGTCTGTGGCCCGCAGAAGTGAGCCCTGACAGAGCAGGGGGATTGACTAAGGCAGGGAAAACACTTACTGTAGAAACACTGCGCACGCTGCAGCTGTGGGTTAGGAAGGTTAATAATGTTTATAACTAGTTATAAGCTCAGCATTCTTGGCTGGCATGAATCAACAGTTTATTTTTTTCCCAGAAATGTGTAAATGTTTTTTGTGGCAGAAAGCAGGAGGAAATTGTGACCGCTGAACCTTGTTATCTTATCTCAACTTTGAATGATATTATTTTCCCTTTGGAGTCTAAAGGACAGGTTCACTGTTTTTCAACAGTGACCTAATTAACCTCATTTATTACATCATGTAACATGTATTACGTCACCCACCAACAGACTTAATCTGTCGTAGGCAGAGGGAATTAAGCCGCATTAACACTGTAGTGTATGTAAAGCTTTTCGTTTTTTAATTACTTGTGTACAACTTTTGCTTTGAAATATGTCCACAAGACTCCTTAGAATGTTAATTGCACTAATTGAAATATATAAAAAATATTAATAATAATTCTCAACAAAATGTACCCGTTTTTTTTTTTTTTTAAACCTGCAAATCAATGTAACAAACTTCAACTTCCTAGCAAAGAGATTGTAATTGGCAATTTCAAACAAGTGTTAAGACCAGATGTTATCCCCACGTAGGCTACCTTCATCTGTGACTCAATCCTGATCAAACTAACCTTGTATGTTCAAAATGGAGCCAGGGAAACTGCATTTAAAATCTTTGCAATCATTGACCAAAGCGGTCCACAATCGAGTCTGCTATCGTCGCTGTAAACCTTTCAGCTCTAAAACAAAATGCATTGAGGCAATCGCTTAAAACCTTTTAACCCGAGGAGGCTCAGATGTGTTGACACTGCACTGAGAAGAGTTCAAGCACCGTGTTTTCTGTCAGGTTTTTATCACTGTTATTTCTACTTGGTAACATTTCTGACAGAAAATGGCAAGTATTTCAAAAATAAAGTCAGTAAAGTCTTACAGAAAGCATGGTTAAGGATGTTCAGTGCAATAGACATATTTGATTTTCAAAAGATTCATAATTTTACCACAGAGCAAATTAGGGTATGTGACATTATTATAAAGAAATGTTTCTCATGATATAGACCGTATAATCCATCACCATATCTCTAACTTAAGTAGAAAACTTCATTTAAATTGGAACTCACTTAAACGCTAATTGGAACACAAAATGATTGGAAATATTTCACATCCTACTTTTCTCACCCCCAGGTGTGTACGAGTATGTTCCGCTGGAAACTGGAGATGGGATGAGATTGCAGATTAACGCTCAGAACTGTGTCCACTGTAAGACCTGCGATATCAAGGACCCGAGCCAAAACATCAACTGGGTTGTGCCCGAGGGCGGCGGTGGACCTGCCTACAATGGAATGTGAACATATGTATTGTTTTGGTTTTTGTAACCTTTTTTGTCTAGAAAGATGACTGTAATGTGTTATGCATTCAGGGTTGCAATAATTGCAAATGTGCATAGTAGGGAACAGAAAATGACTATATAGCTGTTTTAAAAGATATGAAAAAGTCTGCAAAAAGCACGGGTATTATAAATAAATCCTAAAATTTATGCAGTGTGATAAGTTTTAAAGTTGGCACAGGATTATGAAATCCATTAAAAACTATTTGTAGTTCCTGCATCACTACTATAAAATCCAAAAATATGGGCATTTAAAATAGCTTGAAACTAAAGTGCCTCTTATACGTTTGAAAAAAGTACTTAATATTTCCTTCCGTAAATGAACATGCAGTTTTCAGTTTAAGGTTTTGTTTCAGCATTTATTCCAGGAATATTTTTGACAGCATTTGATCTGCACAGTATTGTACATAAAATCATTAGATAATATCACAGTAATGAATAAAGAACTCTACTGTTCTCCTTCTTGTTTTATTGATCTCTGTAAAAAACATAAATAAAGACAGATGGATATACTGTATGTGGCCAAGGGCACTGTATCAAAATCCCTACCATGAAACGATACAACATATACAACTTTTGCTTTGCTGAACTACTTCAAAACCTCAGAACATGGGCCAGTGTTAAGTGTTAACCCAGTTTTTCAGAGCAGGGGAGTCAGCCATGCATCAGACTAACGCTCAAACTATTCATTACAGTGAAGACACGTGTCAGTATTAAGACAGGTCAAAGCTTACAACAGTTATTCCCTTAAAACAACACAGACAGTGAGACGTGTGCCAGCTTGAAAACATGAAAAGACCTGGTTACAGATTCTTCTGAGTGCAGCTTCCCACGCAGAGATGAATTCAAATATTGATAAACGTTACTAACAAGAATTCATTGCATCGTTGGGTGAGATGTTCACGCGAACATTTTGGCATAGATTTTCTTTTCTTTCTCCTTCTCCTCCTGGATTTTCAGCTGAACCCTCTTCATCTCGTTGCCGATAGCTGTCAAAAAGGAAACACTTTTTGAATTAGCTCAACAAGTCAATCAAAATTCAATTGTATGTTTTACCTGGAGTGCCGAGATTTCAAACATTGTTTTTGATGCCCATGTCTCCACTTTGATGCTTTTTGTGGATTTCTCTGCGCATAGCTCTCGTCTCCTAGCAGCCAATAAAACTGCTGCTTAAAATATCAAAAAGCAGTGGAGAGCACGATCCCACCCAGTGCACTCAGCTTTTAGATATTGGGGGTGTATTGTTTCCAAATTGTTCCCCTAACAAATACTAACCAATAGCAAACAGTATGATTAAATCAAAATCAAATCAAGTTTATTTATATAGCCCAATATCACAAATTATACATTTGTCTCAGTGGGCTTTACAGCCTGTACAAAGTACGTCACCCTCTGTCCTTAGACCCTCACATCGCACAAGGAAAAACTCCCTAAAAGATACCCCACAATTAGTGGGGGAAATATGTAAGAAACCTCAGGGAGAGCAACTGAGGAGGGATCCCTCTCCCAGGACGGACAGACGTGCAATAGGTGACGTGTGTACAGAACAAACAACATGTTAAAAATACAACATGGATTACAGATGAGTTAGGAGGAATCGGCAGCGAACAAATACCATGAGTGCCAGCTGGTTGCTCAGTTGTATCAATTAGGCTGCTAAACTGTAAATATTGAACGTTACTACATAACACCAAGTGTTCTCATTGTCATGTCAATACATTCAGTTCCTTTAGAACTTAAAACACTGTTTAAGGAGGATTTATATCTGCTAATGCAAAATGCTTTTCTAAGAAGGCTGTTCCAGTATGAATTAGCCATTTTCATACATGGGTCCGTTCGGATCAAAGTAGATAAATAAATGTCCGTTCTTTAAAAAGGTGCAACAGAAACTGAAAATGTGTGATGTAATCAACCTCTCAGGTCAGTTACGGCTGAGGGAGTTTCAGCTGCAGAGCAGTGTCGTCCGTCTTTAGCTGGTAAAGTGCTTTTGATGGCTACAAAATCCTCCAAGTTTAAGGATGTTTATGAGGCCATTTATGTCTTAAAAAATAAATTCTTGATCAATTAGGACCCTGAGAGGTTTTGGTTGCATGCTGCGCATACAGAACACAGCTACTCAATTCCCTCAATAAAATAAAAATAGGACAGGATGTTTTCCTGCAGTCCTGGACTATTTCTCTTCATGAGCTTGCATACCAAGTTTGAATAATACATTTGCATCTGCATGAAACATTCAAATAAATAAACTAAATATGCAAAACGGGGGCGAAGGCAGCACATGTTTGTGGCATTCTTGAAATGGGTACAGGACTAACGGAAAATGTAATACAAATACCCCACCTTTGTCTTCTGGAGCTATTCCCTGAGCTTTCTTCAGATCAATCTGAAAAGTGCAGAAAATTATTTGGTGAGTCAAACTGACCTCATACTGCTCCAAATACTAAGCGTCTGGGTTTTCTCTTGCATAAAATAGGACATGTAACAATGAAATAAATAAGCACAGTTATTACTGTCTGCCAAATGCTGAACTACAATACATCATTTATTTATTTTTACTCAAACTATTCAGTCCAACAGACAAAACTGAAGCGGAGAGTCCTGTGCAAATAATGCTCTACAAAACCAGATAATCCATATATACAGACATTAACTATGTACATTTTTCAGCTGTTGTGTTGTATGGTATCTCTTTAAAGACAGGCACTTGTGTGGATGTTACCATCGCTTTGCTGTTTTCCTTCAACCCCTGCCAGGCCTGGGCCCTCCGGAAAAGTGCCTTAGTATTCGCTTGGTCCAGCTCTATAGCCTGTAAGACACGACAGAAATACACATCCGAAATGTTATTATTTCCTCCTTGAATGTTTCATTAAAGTTGGCAATGTTAGTTTTTTTATTCTATCATTTAGTGACTCATATTTCCCCCCAACACTGACTAGGTTGGGTCGAACCAAGAATTTTTTAAAGTGCATTCCATTATTCTGCCAGAAATAAAAATGATGTCCACTTTAAAAGGTAACAAATGTAACTAGAAAGACAGAGCGCAAACATCTCACAATGTTAATGAAAGTAAAAAAACAAGTAGTTGTTCTGTAGGCCACTGGGTTTTTTTTTTCCGTAATCTTGCTGACAAACGACCCAAACACATAATCTCCCTGGTGGAGGTAATTACAAGATATACTGTATACTACCGATCTTTTTAAATTAATAATTAGCCTTTTTTGCTCTAACAACAGATAATCCCTACTAACAAACGCACCTCGTTGCAGCTGTCCACAGCATCCTGCCACAGCTGCAGCTTCAGGTAACATGCTGCCGTGTTGAGGAAGCAGCTGAGGGCTGTCGGCTCCAGCTTCTTCTGCGCCGCTTCCTCCAGCAGCTCTCCACTCACCTCCAAGTACCTGCAGAGGTAAACAATTATATAAAAAAAAAAATCCCGCTCGTTGTTAGTGATACAATGGGAGCAGATTTTTGCCAAGTCACAAAGTGGTTTCTGCACACTTGCCTTCAGTTTCTTCTTTCTATAGGAACTTATTTTTGCATACAAGTGCAAACTGTATTTAAATGCATCTTCTTACTGAGAGGCACACTTTACTTAAATATATACAATATAAATATTAGTCATATATATGAGTTCACTATTTTGGCGGCTAAAAATAGTTCAGCCAGGTTTATTTTTTAACAGTGCATCTCTGCATTAACTGCCCAATAATAAACTACATTCCTGAAGATGAGGCTCATTCACCACAGGAGACACCACATGAGCCTCAATTTCAGTATATATGTATAATATTTATTAAATGCATGTAGATTATCCAACATATTTAATGTGGATGATTGCTTTGAAAGTGTGCTTCTCAAAGTTTCACCTGTAATAAATGAAGGCGATTGTGACTGAAAGTAAACCACACAATATAATATAATATATATATATATATATATATATATATATTACCTGAGGGCTTTGCTATATTTGTTGATAGCAGCTTTCCAGTCTTGATTCTTGAAAAGACTGTTTCCAATATTCTTCACATCCTCAGCAAGAGACAGAACTTTGTCAACCTGAAAGCAAATTGAAAGAAATGGAATCAGACAGGTTGTAAAACAAAACGGTTAGTCATACCACTTTATCTTGAGGTAAAATCGAAAGTGAGCACACTGACAAATGAGGTTATAATCCATCATCCCTCGTTTTGGGGACGAGCGTTTGAATTTGTGTAGGAGCAGTTTTACCATGCTTCCGGTGTTTGCTAAGCTCAACACGTCCTGGATCTCGACATTGATCTTCTCGTCAGATACGGCACATTTCCCAAAAAGCCTGTGATCCTTAAACAGAGGCCCTTAGAGCAGTCTGATGCTATCTGCCAAAGTTTACCCGTGTCCTTGAAGATTAAAAGACCCCACCGATACTTACATCTTTAAAGTCGACGTCTGAGTCCTCGGGGAAGTCTGGGTGGGTGTCTCCTGATCCGTCACTTGATGCGGCGCCCCAGCTGTCCCCGTCCTTATGCTCACCACAGTCTGCTATGATGCATGGCTGCAAAGGTAGACATTAGCAGATATTTTAGACAGAAATATGTCATGAATTATTGCTCAATGAATGTGTCATGTCAAGTAACAGTGTCAGTAAACAATGCATGCATGGGAGCTGAGGTGTATGGATTTGTTATGTGGGCTTTTTTGATTTTTACGAGGGGCCAACGTATTTACTTGATAAGTTTCGAAAAGCAAAAATAACTTAATAGAAATACTAAAGCTTTTTTTTTTTTTTTTTTTTTTTTTACAAATTATACTCTTCACATGTACCAGATGTCCTGCAGGTTTTGAATTTACTGTGGCAAGATGTTTTGTTCATTACATGGAAGAAAATATCAAACAAAGAGAACAGCAACACCATCGTGGTAAAAACAAGTATTATTAAGAGATGCATTGGCCCTGTACACATTTCTAAAGAGCCAAATTTGTAAAATGTTAGTATTTTTGGAATTAAACTTCCACAAATGACAAATTCGAACTGAAAACATTTACCTTTACAGGGACGTCCTCGTTAGTGTCGATGGATTCCAGCAGTTTTATGACTCCCATCCCTTTTAGCACTTGTCCGAAGACGACATGCTTGCCATCTAAGTGTGGAGTTGGGACAGTAGTGATGAAGAACTGAGAGCCATTGGTGTTTGGCCCGGCGTTGGCCATGCTGAGCAGACCCACTTTGTCATGCTACATGGAGAGGGAAATGAATTATTACCACACACAAAAGATGACACTACTAGCACACAGAAAACAAATACACAGATAGGGATGTTTGATTATTCCTCAGTTATTCAAAAACAACGAGTATGAATTGTTATGCTTTTTTTTTTGTTACATCTAGATGATCACAAGAAAAAGAAATGGGGATAATGGCAAAGATTCCAGCATGCTTCTCAGAAAAAGGAGTCACTGGGACTTCCTGGAGGGATATGTCCATAGTCTGACTTATTTTTTAAGTCAGGAATGCCTTGGTCAAATAATGACAGTGATGGGTAATAGTGTAGACCCCTTTAACATATTCTAGCGGTGGACCCAGATAATGGAGATTCTGGGTTATTTACCACGTAGTGGAAGTTTTCATCCTCAAACTTCTCCCCGTAGATGCTCTCCCCCCCGGTGCCATTATGGTTGGAGAAGTCACCTCCTTGGATCATGAACTTCTTGATGACTGCCAAAAGCAAATTTACAGCCAAATTACTTTTCAGACAAATCAGACCGCATGTCAATATTGCTTTGAACTCCCTAAAAGCTCAATTAACCTTTTAAAATTCAGTTAGTTACTTTACATTGTAAACACTATACTGCCCCCATGACTGTTTAAAAGCATGAATAAGGGACTTTTATTTTTACAATATTCAGCAGCTCCCTAAATTTAGACATGCATGCAATTTAACTTCTCATGGATTTAGGTTCTTTTTTTTTTTTTTTTTAAAGAAATGTTTTTTATCAAAAAAAAAAGGAGTTCAGTAAGTAAGTAACTACAAATTCTGCAAATGGCTCACTGCATTGGATGTCTTTTTAGCTACTTCTACACATGTGTTTACTAAAGCTTCAAAGTGTCCTGTCTTCCAAACAGAAATGTCATGTTTTATGAAGATGTGGAGGCTTTTTTCTTTTTTACTTCTGTGGAATGGGCATTCTTTGAAGTGCAGCGGTTTCTCAGTCGATTTGCCAATGCCTTTCTCTCCAGTGCAGAGTGCACGGAAGTTTTCAGCAGTTTTTGGGGTGATATCAGCAAACAGCTCAAAAACTACTCGGCCAGCTGTGGACAAAAAAAATAAATAAATCAGTTTAACATTACAATGCAAGTTTAGTCACAGATTCTGATTGATCAAACAACCCACAATATAGTCTGGACCAAGTTGACACATACTTTCAACATAGAAATCATCGTTAGATTATTGAAGTTATCTTTACTTAAATAAAGATTAGGTGGAGCAGGATATTGAGGTATTCAGGAAGCATTACAAAATAGGCCTTGTGCGGCTAAAGTAAAATGTGTCTTTGTGGTGTTTTAACGTGTTAGCTGTAGCCAGTTAACCACTCAATAAAACACTTGAGCTAATATTAAGCTACCAATGTGATGAATAATTACAAAAATACTATGACTATGAATGATATCTTACAATGGTATGACAGCAAAGCTAGTGTTGAGGTTAGCTACATTTACCAGTCATTCAAGACAACATACAACATACACGTGGTTCATGCACTCTCACGCGCTGTAAATAACCATTCATCTGAATCCAACCTAGCTCATATTAAATATTACCCAGCTACTCGTGTCGATGTTTTACAGAGAGGCTCTGTAACGGTAACTCTTCTGGCAGCTACTAGCATAAATTATTCCGTTTCTACAAGTCACTACAACGAGCCAGGATTGTGCTAAGCTAAAGAGGCTAACGTTAACGGTTAAACTGGCCCTTACAAAACGCTGTTAACTGACATTAAAATTAAAATAGGCTGACCTCTTTCTCCACCAATGTCAACATCGAAGAAGACACGAGGGTTTTCGGGGTTTGTAGGCTTGTCAGACGGTATTGGGTGAGACATTTTAAGGACAGGGCGATTTCAGACACTTGTTTCGGCTAACTTGGCTAAACC
This sequence comes from Bovichtus diacanthus, assembly GCA_943590825.1. NCBI lineage: Eukaryota > Metazoa > Chordata > Actinopteri > Perciformes > Bovichtidae > Bovichtus > Bovichtus diacanthus. The sequence goes on from CALSBV010000271.1 coordinate 2,038,220, forward strand.
CGGCCGGCGTACTGAGCACGTTAATGCTGGACTCAATCACTTCCGGTGAACACTTTCAAAATAAAATGACTATGTTGAGAATGCATTAGAGGATTTTTGAGTGTTGGGAGGAAACAAATTAATTACTGCGTTTATTCGGCTTTCACATTTAGAAAGACAAGAACGAACAGAATACATAAATGTTCTCAAAATGTAATTTTGTGTGAAATTGATAAAGTCCTCTATTACAGTTAGGATAGGTCATTATTTATTATAATATCAAAATATCGTGATTACAAATGATTTTTATTTGTTTAATTTATATAAACAGGCAGAACACGGTTGTTTTGGGCTATTCCCGCGATTTAAATACTTGACAAATAAAAGTGCTTTACATCACGTTGATTTGAAAAGTTTATAAAAATCCGATTTTGCGGTCTGGGTGCATGTCACGTGGTAAGCAACCTCGAATAACTTCTTAGATAGCCCATTTCAAATGGGACCTTAAATGGGAATATTTGCTTTGTTTTAGGGGCCACGGGAAACACTCAATTAGATTTATGGGGAAAAACATATTAAAACTATTCTGAACTGAAGAAAACTTCCTAAACTACCTGCAGCCCCACTGCTAGTTTATGATGTTTTTGACTCAGCCTTCAGTGTAATAGGCGTTCAGCTGGGACACACCCAGACTGTCTTGTAAATGCATACAATGTTCTTTCTCAACAAAATTCAATCACAACCTGCCTTCAGGTGGTCTTCAGATTGAGGCCGACCTCGAGAAATGGATATCTGTGTGTGGCTTTTTACTTAAAAATTGGTAGTTTCTGTTGTGGTAGAAGAGAATTGGTACAGTTATCTACACCAGACATAAGTGGATATGATCGCTTTAGCTGTGGGGATGGATTACCTGGTGCTTCTCATACAGGAATAAATATATCTCTACCTGTGACGGTGTGAGAGTGGAGAGGGACCTGTGACACACAAGGCCAACTGTTAGTTTTGGGGAGAATCTTGAGTTTGAAGATTCAGCTGATATGTGATACTGCGTCAAGCAGATTGTCAAAACTTTGACAAACAGACCATTCAACCCTTGCCCAGTTTATATTTTCAGATGTATTCTTCAGAAATGATATTGTGAATTACCATAAGTATACCTGAACCCAACATGAACTTTCACAGGTATGTAGAAGAGTATGTGCTGTAATATACTGTACTTGATTTTCTGAATCAATCAGGCTAAAACAAAGTGCGAAAACTAAACTGTTGAAAAAGTCCACATGTTACAGAGATTAAAAGATGTTTAATCAAAGTCGACACATCTCATTAACAGTCAAATCCTCCAGCTGCCGTGTGTAGAAGCCATCTGCGGTTAGGTCTGACTGTCTCTGTGAACCTTTGTGTTGACTTGGAGTAAGTCATCTGTCATGTTCTCTCTGGGAGCAAACAAATACAGATGGTAATATACATTTATGAGAAAAGATTCATCACACATGTTTACCTACAGGGCAGAACAAAGGACAAAGGAGAACAGACCCTGACTGACTGATAAAGTATTCTACTTACAGTGCTGAAGTATTGCATTGGATGTGCACTTTAGTTTTTTTAAAGGAAGGAATTTAGAAAATTCAATAACTGCAAACGTAACAACTTAAACCACATTTTGACAGCAGCCACTCGGAGGTCATGTTTTGTCTCTTAGTAGTAATGTGTGTGTCTTTGTGGTTGTTTTGTGTCTCTTGGCGGTTGTTTGGTGTCTCTTTGAGGTCATTTTGCGTCTATGTGGTCGTTTTGTTGCTCTTTGTAGTCCTTTTGTTGCTCTTTGTGGTGGTTTTATGTCTCTTTGCAGTCATTTTTGTATTTCCATCCAACTGTTTGGTACAGAGAACAACGATGAGTCCGAAATGTTTCATTTGTGATAAAGCGTAATGCACTACGATAACAGCTGAAGTGTTGATGGGGCAGCATGACAATACAGAATGTCCCCATAGTCAAGGACAGACATGAAGGTTGACTGCACAATAGTTTTAAGATTAGACAACAGACATCTGTAAACTGTATACGGATATATACACATTGAGGTTTGAGAATCACTCGCAGTGTTTCTTGTATCATTTGTGAGCCAGCAGCAGAAGTGGATCGCTGCTGCCAGCCTGAAGAAAAGCATTTATCAGACCATCTCTTTAAGTTCGGACCGGAGTAGCCCGTTGTGGCAGTAACAGTTGTGTTTGGCTCTGAATACTTTCAGTGTCTAGTGAGTGAAACAGCCTGTGTCCCATTTGCTGTTGATAATGCAGAATCATCTACAAGAAGCATGCGGCTCCTTTTGCAGAAGGGATGCTACTCAAAAGGGATAAGTGTTTGACTGAGCTGGGGCCTTGAAACCTTTTCTTCTCTGATCATGAGTGTGATCTGTTGGGATTTCCACACTGCATTTAAACAAGCTGCTTTCTGTGTTTGCATCATAGACTCGATAGGTTTGTATATCATGCGGGACATCATCAAGTTCTCCATGAAAGTAGATTTTCTTTTTGTTTTCTTCCCTTATCTATGAGAGCATTTCCGAGCTTTTTTTTTTGACTGATTCCAGGCGAACACTTGTGAGGTACTGTGGGCCTAACAACAAATCCTTTCAACAATATACCCGTTAAATACACGTAATGACAAATTCACACTCACGTATCACAGGTCTTTTGTTAGAAAGGGAAGAATCCAAAAACGGGCAAAAAATGTTGATGAATTGCAAATTAAAATTAAAATTCATAATCTCACAGTCTCTAGTCGTCCCATGAGGCCGTAATACTCATTAGAGTAAACATAACACAATTCCTGAATAAATGAAAAATGAGGAAACATGCACACGGGGGCGACAAATTAAAGGAAAAAACACAATAAAATGTCTTAGTGATAGAACTGTTTTATGTCTATGCAACAAAGCCTGGAGCTAAAGAGGACACAAGTCATGTCCCTGTTATATATATACTCTATATATACATATATATATATATATATGTATATATAGACTGTACAGTATATATATATATATATATATATATATATATATAGT
>CALSBV010000271.1:2041665-2066192 GCA_943590825.1 Bovichtus diacanthus
ATATATATATATATATATACAGTACAGTATATATATATATATATATAGACTGTACTGTATATATATATATATATATATATATATACTGTACTGTATATATATATATATATATATATATATAGACTGTACTGTATATATGTTCTTTTTGATTGAATGCCTTAAAATGTGACTGTCTTGGGCAACAATCTAATTTCAAACTAAATGGTTTGGTTGGGTTGGTGGCTAATCAATAACTTCTGCTTAAAGAAATTTGGACTCATGATCTCTGTAATTCTCAAATTCTGGCTACAGCACTTTGATGCATTACCATTCTAACGGAAACAGACTTTTTGGGTTTGGATGATTCGTGGTGGAGAGTGCAGTCTGACATGTTGCTTCCATATCTCCGATTAGTGTTCAAATGGGTTCTGGTGAACGTGAAGGCTAAAGCGTGTCATTTAAATATTTTAAATCCTCCTCAAAACAATTCAGTGCCCTACATGGAAGCATGTGCATTTGTTATGTTTCAAACTCAGTTCATCAGGATCAGCAGAGCTAAACAGAGACACCTCCTCACATTAATGTTCTGGTGCATCAAGATAAAGTGATGTTTAACTAAATACAAAAGTCCTCTTGAGAGGAAAATTGGGACTCTCATATTTACTGTAACATATTGTTTAGAGATTAAATGTAATGTAGTTGATTGTAGCTTCATTCACTGTATAGAATGAATGATTCTGTTTAAATTGTACTCTAATTTTAATTGTTTTAATTGTACTTTAATTGTGTTATTTAAGATTAAATCAGATACACCGTTATTAATCTCTAAAGATTTTCAAAAGTGACTGGGTGAACATTATGTACAGTCTGCCCATAATAAATATAAGTATAAATATGTACCGAAAAGTGTTCATTAGTTTGAAGATAAACCAGTTTGTCAGTGGTGAGACTGTGTACATGTCTGTCTGTCTGGTGTCTTATCTATGGCTTGAGGCTGTGTGTGTGTGTGTGTGTGTGTGTGCGTGTGTGTGTGTGCGCGTGTGTGTGTGTGTTCCTACAAAAGTGGAAGTGTTGCATTATGGATGTGGAAGCAGATAAGATACAATGCAGTCACTCAACGCTGTGCAAACCTGAGATGTTCTCACTTATCCATCGGACAGAGCACACACATGTAATACGATGCTGAGGGATTCAACGTGTCCAGCATGAGGGTTACACATTTACAAAAAGTCTTACTGATTACTCTGGAACCTGTGAGCCACTCTGTCCTCCAACGCTGTCCGTAGCTCAGTTTTCTGTCAGAAAAGGAGGACTGAGTTCAGCTTGATTTATATCCCTGAAATGCTATCATCATAAGTCTTATTGTCCTGAGAAGGAGAGTGAAAACGCACCACTTAAGAATGAAGGATAAACAAAAAAAATCAATAAATCTCATCCTAGAAATGATACATTGTGCTGCTGTTTATCCCAACATTGATGAAATTCCTGCATATTGCATCATATCCAACCATCCTCCATGAACCTGAATCCTTTACTCGCAATTTAGACTCTACAGATACAGACGTATAGAGAAGTTATTAAAAAGAGAAAGAAGGAAAGCGTTTTCTCTCTGATGTTGGAACAGTTACATAAAGAAAATGCACTTTAATAATCCTCAATGAAATCGTTTTATTACACTTTCGCACGTCACACTCTAAGTGTCTGACGCATGAATTATTACAGTTTAACTACAGACCTGAACACTGACATGTACATAAACGTGTACAATATCCAATCTGTCTGTCATATCCTATAATATTCTTTTTATTACGTTTTTTTTTTTGTTTCTAATTTTTTGTTTTCTTTTTTCTGTTTGTTTGTTTTCTCTCCTTCTGTATTTCTTCCAGTTTTTTGTTTGTTTGTTAGTTTGGAATTCTAATTGCAAAGTTTCCTTGTCATGAATTGGAAGCAGCTAAGCTCCGTATGAAATTGGTAAAAAAAAAATAAAAATGTTTAAGTATATTTGCTTGGACACAGACCATATGCTTGGACATCGTATTCAAGATGCAAGATTCAAGTTTCTTTATTGTCACTGCCATAATACACACTCGGCATACATGGAAGGAAAATGTCGTTCTCCACACAACATACAACTCACGGAATACACCATTAAAAGAAGTTGCTAAAATAAAACGTTTAAAAAAGACAGATATCGGTTATTAGGTGTCAGTAATCACAGGTAATATAATTCTTGAAAAAGGCGTTGGGGTCTTTAGCAATGCTTGTAGCAGTCTGACAATTCAAACCTTCCCACCAGTTCGCTATTGTGGTGGTTATAACAATAGCAGCACAGATTGTAGATACAACATTTCAGAACAAAATCTACTTCCAAGAATGCAGTCAGGTGAATGACACTAAAGCTACATGCTCTGTGTTTCTCCTACCTGTAAAAATCATCCTCTGTCCATGCTGTGGCCCTCCTGCAGCTGCTTCACTGTTTCGCATCATTTTTTCCCCACTGCTATGCTTGGATTAGTTGCAGGCCGGGTACACCTTTATAATGGGCCCCCTGGGTGGTGGCTTGAGCCCTGCGGTCTGCTCTGTCCATGGGGTCATGCTCGGTTGTCATGGAACCATTGGTTGTCATGGCGTCAGCGGCTGTGACCTGGTTACATTCTCCAAACAGGATGCTGAAGCAAGTCCACGACATATCACTTTTTAATCTAAAATTGTTGCAGAGGACTTAATGACATAGATTAATACCTTCTATAGATAATACATTACGTCTCTCTCTTTTTTTTTAGCATTGTAAACAATCCCATTTTATCAACTGCACTATAAATAGCCTAGATTAAGGGTTTTCAAAGGCCTCCCTCAGACAAAGCCTGGACCCCCCCCACCCCCCCACAATCCCCCCTTAGTTAACTTGCTTAGTTTTTGCTCAATTCCTGGATGCTTTCATCCCATAGACACTCAACAATTCAGCGATTGTATTTGCATTTGACTAGTATTGTTATTTGACATAAAGTATTCTACTACTACTACTACTGTGTTTCTGAACTATCTCTTTATCCAAATCATACACATTAGCACTATTCCATGTGATTTTCTTTTGATAACTAATGTAATTTGTTTTCACTTCCATTCACTGACGCTCCCATGAAACTGTTTGGAGCCCCCCTGGGAAGGCCACACCCGGGTTTTCACATTCATATCTGTATTTATATACTTATATGCACACTTTTTGTTGTTGTTGCACTATTCACTTATATAGTCTACGGTATTGTAATGCATTATTTATTTATGTATGTATCTATTTATTTCATTCAAGAATTCATTATCTGTTTTCTTATTTCTTAGCCTCTTCCTTAGCTGCTATAACATGAGTCGTATGAAGGATGTTGAGTTATTGCAGCCCAAAGTAATTGAATTTGGAGTAGGTTTTCCCAAAAAGAAAAGGAAAAATAAAGCCTTGCCACAATTGTACATCAATACGGAACTGCATTGAAAAAGCAAGTTCCTCAATATTAAGTTTGCTTGTGACTTCATTGCCACTTTAAAGCTGACTCTCACAATGTTGTGTTTCTACAGCTCATAATAATGCATTTACATTAACTTAACTCTCTATATGATTCTCCATAATCTGCTGATATTGCTCAGGGATATTTATATGTTGTATGTTTATTTCATCTTATCCTGATACAATGTTTAAAGATAACTAGGTGTTTGTAACAATAATGATCATCCATACTTGTAGTAATCTAAATGTGTGTTACCTTGTTAAGTCACTAGGTGGTCCCAAAGCATCACTTTCTTCACACTCTACTCCTCCTTCCTATTCCCACTTTTTTTTCTTTTTCCTTTTTTTTTCTAAATGGACTCGCCCATGAGCCGCCCCTTGTGTCTATATCACCATCAAGTCAAACACAGAAAACAATAGTTAGACAGGAAAGGGAATGATTTTGCCTTCAAAATAACATATTAGTGAAATTGACAATACTGAACAAGCAGCAATAAACAAAAAATAATAACATTAAGCACTAGAGTCACTGAATCAAACAATACTCGGCGATTTAAATATTAGAATAAACTTTAACAGATATTAAATCATTATGTCACGTCATGGTGCATGGTGCCTGCTGTTCATTGCATGTTATGTCACACTAACTGTATTTCATTGGCTTGTACCTGTACTCTGCACAATGACAATACATTTTAATCTAATCTAATCTAATGTAGTCTAGTGTATAATAAGCATTCGTCATTGTGTTTATCTTGAATGTTTGGAGGTAATGCACTGCTAAATTGACCTGGTAGAATATGTCATCGTAAAAAAAGACAACATTAAGACCCGCACTATGACATTTTGCATACAGGACGAGGTCTTTATTGATACGATATTGATTTATATTTTTTGGGGAAAATACAACAATATATATTAATTTAACTCAGACCCCTCCCTGAATATACCGCTTCATTCCATTGTCTCTTTGTATTAACCTTATACACGTTGGAGTTTTATTTTGAAAACCTTTCGAGGAAGTGTAACTATTAACTATGTCCGACTTTACTCTGCTGTGTCAGTCACCATGGTGGCATACAACAGATCGCAGCGGCGGCGGACCTATCTCCACTTTTAGACCCATTAAACATGTTAATATAATGGATTTTCTCAGTGAGTGTACTCGGGTCTACCTCTCATAATGGACGCCAGGTTGTTGTTGACGGGATAACCGTTAGCTTACTTTTTTTTTTTTTGTTCGCTGGATCCTGTGTGTAATTTCTTTTCGTCGCGAGGAGAATGCTGAAGAGACAAGGAATGGCTTTGATGAACGTTGGCTTGGATAAGGGGATATTTTTTACACTAAGAAAATAACTCGAAAGAGTCTGTTTGAGCGGCGCTTTCGCGAGAAGTTTCCTCTCGGTGGGACTGCTGTTGGCAGCCGCTTTCGGCTCGGGCAACAGAACGACAGACACCCCGAGGAGACTGCTCGGCTGTCTGGCTCCAGTCGTGGCCTGGCTCCGGGCACTCCCAGCTTATCCGCTAGCATCGGATCACGGGCGACAAGAATAAAACAAGACAGCAGGGGGACTTCTTTTGTTTATATCCGTGGCGCTGGATATTTCTAAACATTTATTTAGGATAAGCAATTCAATATCCTTCAGACGGCGTCTTCCAAAACAATGGCGTCTTATGTGGATAACAGCTTTCGGCAGGCTGTGATGATGAATCCGGCTGAAAGGACGCAACAGGTCAGAAGAAATTATGTATTTTACGTAACTACTAATGGGATTATTTTTGTTGTATTTAAAAGTGCTAATATCCGCTGTGTGAGCCAGTTCGTTGTTACATTCTCACATTGCAGCATTTACTAACTACATTGTAACGTCCTGCAACAGAGTAGCAGTGTTTCTGTGTGCAACTGTTGCCATTCAGCTGGTTCAAGTGTTACGTATGGCCGCGTCCCGCTAAGCCCTCTATCAGCAGAGATAATCAAGGCTACTTAACATAACAGGAGCTGGAGCCTTGATGGGAATCCGAGCTGAACTAGCAGCAGTTTGTTTGTAACCTTCTGCTTTTACTTTTGAGGCTTGTGCATTTTGCAAAACGCAGTCTTACAAGGCCAAATGTACTCTTGCGTTTTGCACTAAAAAAACAAAAAAATTAAAATAAAAATGTTAAGAAAGATGATTATATGAGAGACACTGGCTAATCCCAACCTAGCTAATAGCCTATACTCACCTACCAAAACAGACCTTACCCCTCATCAGTTTTGCAGTTTTTTTTAAAATAATGTTTTGTACACTGAGACACAATTTTAAAGATGAGTGCTTCTGCCTTTAGGTCTATCATTGTCACAGTTGTTTTATATTTGTTGGGATTCAGGGCTTTACTGGACAATACCATTGGTCTAGTAATGTTATGTGAAAAATAAATACACAATGCTTTGTTAGTACTTGTTTTTAAAGCTCAGTGCTGTCAATGCACAATATCACCTCCAGTATCATCTGATCCATATACATAAGGCTCCTCTGGGAAGTGTGGAGTTGTATGTCTTCTTAACATTGAAATCTGTACACGCACCTAGCTATGCATGGCCTCAAATATTAGCAGTTATAGTTTGCAGATACACGCAATACATCCTGTTTTGGCTGTGAAGATCATTTCATTTGTGCAATGCTCTCACTGCAGACGGGTGCATCTTCAGCAAAGGATTTCTATACAATGGACAATCAATAGGCCACCACTTAAACCAGTGTGGGCTCCAGTTAGTGGATCAGACGTCTGCACGTCTATCTGACATTGAGGAAACAATTATGGTGTCATCGACGGCTTGTTAACTATACAAGCCAATGGTCTTTACGGCTTTATGCAGGCTATAATTTGCACGAGTGGCAGATGCCATTATGGTTATGGAAACAAAGACGAGGATGCATAACTTGGTTGGCATCAGTAGCAGCAATGTTCATCTAAAACGGGACTAAGCATGAGTAGTTTATAATAGGGCTGAAACTAATGATTTCTTTTCATTATTGATGAATCTGACTCTATTTGCGTAATCATTAAAAAAATGTGATGTAATGTAATTTTTTTTTTTAATGCCTGTCAAAATTACTTTTGAGCCCATGTGGTGTCATCAAACTGTCAATCGGCAACAAAATGAATTAACTATCACATATGATTTTTTTTTTATTTAAGCAAATCCTCACCTTTTGCTTTTTTGGGTGTTTTTGCTCTGGAAAAAAATCACTGAAGCATTCATCGTTTATCATTTGCCAATTATTTTCTGTCAATTGACTAATTGATTCATCTGCAAATTGTTTTTATTTCATTCAGCATGTGGAGTTTTATTTTCCAATTAAACCAGTGAGTTTCTCAGTAAGAAATATTTGTCAGTAGTTTTGATGATATCCATTAATTAACAAAAAAATGCTTTTTAGTGTTCTTTATTGTTTATATGGATGTGAGAATGTGATTTTAAAGAAGTCTATAAAATCTGTGATAAAACCACATCCTGCTAAACCATCTGAAAGAATCAGCATGGCTTTCAGTGTCAAATCAACGCCCAAATGCAGTTTCTAAGACTTTCCAAACCTGACACAAATATGTGAGGGGAAATTAAGTACTTTGAATTTCTGAGCTGGAAAATAGTCTGATTAAAAGATACTGAGCCTGGGATGAAATTGGAGATTTAGTAAAAAAATAAATAAAAAAAAGACTGACATGCCTTTTGGTCCTTCAATACACTGGATGTATGAACCCATGCTGTGTCAGTATGCAAAGATTTCAATCAGGAAATCTCTGAAACGTTAAAAAATGAATAAACAGGCGAACTAGGACCGTTTGAACACTGACTAAATGACTCTGTTTGAAAAAGATTCAGGCAAACGTGTGATAGAGAGTCTGTAGAAACACTGCATCCATGTCGTTTTTGCAGTTGCGTCGCGGAAAAGTCCTTATTTATTTGTGATTGTTCTGCAGAAAAACCCAGTGTTTTTTTTTTTTTACATTGATCTTCATGGTTTTGTTGAATACCACGTGACTGTGTGGCTCTTCTCCTTCGTGTTTTTAAACAGCAGCACCTTCACCGGTGTTCTTTTCAAGCGTCTCGCGACCGCGGTGGCTGACACTGTTTATCCTAATGGTGTTGGCAGGGCCTCTCTGTCGGGATTAGCTAATGGTTAGAGGGATCTGTCTTTATCGCTTCAGACTGACCACAGTGGGATTCGACCCTCTGCCTCGCCCTCTTGTCACATGGCATAAATAACTGACCACTTGACAGCTTGTGTTCACACTGGTTTTGTGAGTTTCCTTCCTGGACTTTAACTGGAAGAATTGTGTCTGCATACAGTGGAGGCAGTAAAGCACTGAAATGCACTGCTGCACAGTTTTCAAATGCATTGCGATAACATGACATAGCTATTTGTTATATCTAATTTATTTTTCATGTCGAAATTCAATAATTTATTGGTGGAGGAGGGGGGGATTATTACATCCCTTTTTGAACAGTATTCTTTAAACACTCAGTGTGGCTCAGGGTTTGAATCGGGCCCCTCCAGTTATAGGTTGACTTCCAACTGCGTAGGGTTCATAGGGTTTTTATCTTAAAAGAGCTTCTCCTCCACTGTCTCCCCTCAGGGACGTCTTTTTATTCTCCGTACAGAACGACTGCAGGAGACCATACCAGGACAAGCGCATGATCAGATTTGCAGGCGACACAGTGACAGCGTGCATGCCTCAGCTAATATGAGTCCATATTTCGGCCCCACACAATCCTGTTCAGCAGATCCTAAAACTTAATTAATCAAAGATATGGCAGTTGATTTTGCAGCAGACCTCAGACTCTATCAAACACATACACTGCCATGTAATTATCTCGTAGAAATACCAGACATTCTGTCGATAGAACTTACCAATGTTTTACGTCTGTTTCCTTTATTTAAATACCTTAAATTTGGACTGTCAGTCAGTCAGACAATATAAGCTGTTTATAAGGCATCTCTTTGGGCTCTTTTGAGTCTTTTTTTTGACCATTAATTAAAATCTAAAATGAATGCTCGGTGCTTCCCTAGAGTGAATGTTCGTTATCAAACACGAAGCACTGGCTTTGTCTGTGAAAGTGGTATCTATGACGTGTTTGTTTGTCAGGTCACTAGGTGGGGGACGGGCTATCTTTCCCTGTCCAGACTGCGCGTTGAACTCTGTTTTTTCACTTGGAATAATGGGTGCTGTGCATATTGAGAATTGCTGCTTTACGTTGTTGCTTATTTCATTCATGGCTGCAAATGTAATGTCATTACTGTGGACCAAAAGGCATTGAGCTGGACTGAACTCTATATGTTGACGCAGCATTCATTTCTTTAACTGTGGTCATAAAGGAACAAGATTATGAAACCACTTAATCAGGAATAAATGAGTGGAATCTCTTTCTGTAGTCTTATGGGAACAAAAACCTGCACAAATGAATACTTCTGCTTTTCGTGGTCTGTTTATCTGCAGCACGTATTTGCACTCAGGTCAGACATCTCCTCTTATTTAGCCAGGTGGCAAAGCTAAAGGCCACAATCAACAGTCCTCCGCTGTGGTGACCCTGCTTCAGTCACATAGCTGGAGGGACAGGCTGCCTACTTTACATTGTTTCCACATATTCTGTACCCGCACAGGAGATCAGTGCAGGCCTGCAGAGACTGGGACATTCAGTGGATATTCTTGACCCCAATGACTTGTAGTGAGCAAAATAAATCTGTATTTCTAGGCTATTAGCCAGTCATTACTCAAACTGAAATACAAACGGCAAGGAGTTTAATGGTCCAGCTAAAATAGCAAACATTCAAAATGACAAATAATCCATTGTTTGTAGAACAACTGTGACATCGTAGAAAAGTACTAAGTACAAAAATGATAAGGGTCAAGAATCACAGACCTAGTAAAAATCCATTTGTTTTTAAAAAATAATCTAAAGGAAAACAGTATTTACTTTCAAATTAAGGTGAAACTGGGTTATACCTGCAATTTTATATTACAGCAAAGAACATGTAGCCTATAAATGGTACAGAGCTGTTTGCTTCCTGCATTTAGCCCAATGTTAGTAAATGCTCAAACTTTGTGCTTAAATTAAATTATTTATGCAAATGTGCATCACATTTAAAATATCAGAGAGTAAAACACAGGCCTATTGACAATATTTATGAATCCCATTTTGTTTAAAATGTTGGCTGTAGATAAAAGAATATTCACTTGCAGAGAAACCTTTTATACCGTAAATACTGTCATTTTTTGTCAAAATGCCCTATCAAATGTAGATATGCATAACTATAAACCTTTAGAGGACATAGCTGCTCCAGGTTGTAAAATGATGAATGAGCACAAAGCTGCACCGTCTCTCAGCATCCTGCCTTGTATAAGTAGCAGGAAGAGGAAAAGCGTCAGGATGCTTTTTGAACGCAAGCTGGAAGTAGACCTGACGTCAGAACGCCTTTCCCCTCAACGCCTTTCTGTTTTATTTTCTGATTCTGGGTGTTGTTTTGTGACTCTTCCTATTTTCGTCAGAAGCATATGAACAGCTATTTAAAAACATTCCAGATAGCTGGCTCAAGAAGTAGGACTGACTTCTTTAGCAAGTTTTTCTACTTGAGTCGTAATGGTGTAATTTTCCCAGGCAACTCTGTTTTTTCTCTCTCCCTAATTCTCCAAAAAACTCCCATCCATTATGTAAATTTAGGCGCGGCTTTGCCTTGACGTTTTGCTTGCGCTCTGCAGCGCTAACCCTGTCTAAGTAAAGTGATGTCACATGTTATTCCTGTGTTGAAAATGGAGGCTGAGTGCAGGCTGATGTGGTTACACACACCGCGGTCACAGTGACGTATTCCTCCCAGTTTAAATACAGGGGATGATTTCAGGAAGTGAAGAAAGAAACAAACGCACCAACGTACGATACCCACACAGACGACCAGCACGGCAACTGATGGGCCATTCAAATCATGCTTTTCATTCCACTTCCACTTTATTCATGGCATTGTGATTGCAATAAAGCATTGCACCGTCTACTGGACAGTGGAGCCATAAACTGTATTGGATATTGTTTTAAAATGATTGATTATTTCGTGTTATGACTGTACAGGGAGCAACTGATGAAAAGATTGAATCTTAAATAACGAGTATAACCCCTTTGCTGCAGGAAGATGGCATTTACGCTTGTTTTACAGATTAATTGTACAGATAAATGTCTGGTATCATGGTGGAATACAAGCCAGAAAACTTTTGCATTCCAGAAACTGACTGGAATACACCAGGATGTTTGTGTTGCAGTGTGCGCCTGTAACTCCCTAAAATCTAATAATTAAAAGACCAATCCCGCTGTAGTTTGTGCTTTAAATATGCCACTGAGATTGAAGTAAGTTAAACAAACTGTGGCTTCACCCCATGAAGCTTGATTTAACTTTAGTGGCGCACAAAACAAGGCTAAATGTCTGTCATGTCGGCTGATGCTTGGCACTGATGTGGTTTTACTGATGACTAAAGCAGGTGGATATTGGAACGTCTTGAAGTGTAGATGTAGTTTAAAACCTCAAGTAATATTTCATCCTCAGATATTCCTTATGAATGTCTGATATCAATCTAGGATGAATGTGTCAAGTAAATGACTTTTTCCCATCTTCTGCTTCAGATGTGATTTCCAGTGCATATATTTAGAGTCGTTTCAGTGGTCTATATTTTCATGGCACTGGAGATCTGCGCAGATGCAATCTGTGGCTGCATTGCATGCTGGTCTATTGAGGCTACATGTGAGAGCTTTGTCGGCTCTACAGAATACGTCTCCCTGTGTGATCATTAAGTGCGGTTTCACGAAATGAAGGCTGCAACTAACGATTGTTTTCTTTAATGATAAATCTTCCAGGTGGCAAGAAATGTCAATTTCTTAAAGACCAAGTCAAAGCAACATTTACAGCCCAAAAGTATTACATTTGATATCATAGAAGACTAAAGAAACTAATAAATGTTTACATTTAAGAAGCAGATAAATAAAAATAAAAAATTTTTTAATGATTTTTTTCTTTGAAAATAAGAAAGGCCCAATGATCGACAATCACTAAACGTGCCATTTACAGCTGGAGTTTAACATGGTTGTGAATTTAGTTTCGATCAGACTGTGTCTGTGGTAGAAGTAACTCAACATGGTATGTTCTGAGTAGTATGAAAAATACACTGCCAAATAAAAACAGCTCGACAGTGTTTAAGGCGGATACTTCCTCAGGAGGTGCATGTGAAGAAAAAAAAAAAGGTTCATTTTGCCAAGTCTGCAAAAGTATACGTGATCAGCAAAATCATACCAGTGTTCCTTTTGAAACAATAGGAGGGTGAGAGGAAGTTAAAGTAACACCATTTTAACAATGTTTTTCGAGAACCCCCATGCGGACTTCTGAGTTGCTTATTCTGCAGTCTTCTCTCTGCTGTTGCTGCTTTCATTTTCTGATCTTTAATATTTAGGGCTCACTCCAGGTTATGTGATGCATACACTAGTTTCTTCGATTTATTGGGTAGAACCTTTCTATTTCTGTAAATTTGCGACATTTAAAAAAATAATTTATTTTGTTTTTGACAGATTGCATGTAACCCTTTTAGTGTCGTACTGCAACCTTCACTGACCCTGTGCAGTCCTGGGGTGGCTTAGTTGCCCGTTGACTCCAGGGTCACACTGTACATTTGTTGCAACGGAATCAAATGCATTATAATGGCAAAGGCATGTTTCAGTTCCTTATGTTCGCATTCCTTGAGATATTTTTAAAGCAAAGAAAAACGGCTCTGGAGTCAAAGCTCCAGAAATTCCATTTGCCTTCACAGCAGAAGGCAATGGACCTCATCCCACTGAGCGACCACAATCTTTACATAACTTAGCCAGAGACCCACTTGGCTGCTTGGAGAGCTTAGAGAATAAACCGTTCCTGGTGTGCAATATTTACATGACTGCTATGGAATTACGCTACTTGCCGTTGCTGTCATTAAGAGCTTCATTCCTGAATAAGATTTTGGAAATCCCACCATTTGGGGGGGAAAAAAACGACACCTATGTTACAGAAAAGATTGATGGCATTAGTGAAACACATTTTGGTGCGTTGTTTAAAGTTCAATAGTTTTAGGATTTTTAAATGTTTTTACCTGTGATGGTTTATGTTGTTGATGTAAACAACTACCCGGCTTCTTTGAGTGAATTTGCTCTTTTTTTTCTTCCCGGTCCCACGCAGTACATGCTCACTCCGGTGAATAATCTGCTGTATAATCCTCCCTCTTGGGGAACTGCTCAGACATGAAGTGGATCAGATGGAGAGCTGATTAATTTGTGTGATTAGAGATCTCTAAATCCCAGTATACGGGTTCACCATGCAGCTAACACTTGTTTACAGTATTTGTAACAATGGCACTTAATGATAGTTGCTGTTGCAAGAGCCGGGTCAAGATCAGGGCAATGTTTTTGTCGAGGCTGCTTTATAAACAAAATGAAAATGCTATTGTCTTGTGAGATTTCAATTTGGAGATTAATGTATGAGAGTGGGGCTACATGTGCTTACATCATTTTACATAATGTATTTTTTTCAATCGTTCATTATTGGGAGGAAAGAGGGAGACATTAATGCTTTAATGCTTAGCTTTTGCGTAGGTTGCGTTCTCCATAAAGCATTTTTTTGTTCAATTGCATTTATTGTGCAGAACGGTTTATTATCATCAGCAGAAAAATGTCATTGGCACCTTATGTCTCTATCCTACTACTCATACTCCTACTCATCAGCATTATGGCTCCATGTATCTGTCCACAACACTATGCCTCTGGTGGATTGCCCACAAGTTAAAGCTTAGATAGATAGATAGATAGATAGATAGATAGATAGATAGATAGATAGATACTATTATGATCCCTAGGGAAATTTAGACATGTTCAAATATTCATCATCAAAGTAGTGGTAGCCTCCCTCACTGCACTGCAAGTAATCTGAAGTCTTTTTGCTGCACATGTATCAGTTTATAGTAAATTTCTGCCAAAGCTTCCAATCTACCTGTGCTTTTTAGGGTTTTATATACTTGCAACTCTTGGCAAATCAGTTAAACGGTTGGGTGTCTTTTTTTCTTTCTTCTTCTTCATCTCCCTTCTTTTGTTTTTACCATGCAACACCTTTTCTAATGTTTCACTGACACATTGGGTAAGTGCCATACTTTAAGACGTTAAGATTGCATTGAAGTTAATCTCCTTCCACCAGGCAATTGTGTGTCTGTATGCAAAGGAAATCCACCCCCTTCCAGTGTAAACACATACGCTACAGAGCAGAGGAGGGCTGGTGTGTGAAGTGAAAGTGTGGGATCATGGCAGATTATAAGTTTTTGTGATAACATTATCAGTCACATAATTCAGCCAAGACATCTTTGACCTAATGGCTCATTTTACACTCTCCTGTAACCTTCTCAGTCAGTTTCGAGCTGTAATGTTGAGTCATAACACTGTTTGCCGGATGCACCTATGATCCAAATCTGGCCTGTCATGCAAACTGTGGTTTATTAACAGCTGTTGTGGTGGTAGGCAGGTGTTTACTTGCCTTGTGAGCTAAAAGAGGTGATTTATTCCAACACTAGTATGAGCAAGAAACAGCTGTCTTCGCTAATGGATGCTGTTGTCAAGAGTGAAAACTGCGGCAGCATCCGTCTTCGAGTTCTGCCAGTGGGAACATGCAGCATGTTGGACAGCCTAAAGAGAGAGGAAAAAGGGGGAAATAGCCCTACATAACATTGTTTTCCCCCATTTATAAATCAGTGATTAGGACTGCTGTTGTTCCACTTCCTGCACACAGTGGAGCAGATCGGTGTACAATATCTGTCTTGTTGAAACTTTATCTTTGTAATTGGTCCCCGAGGGTTTGTCTAACCTGCGGCTGGTCACGTTCCCAACTCTGCAGCCCCCTGTCCCTCCGGTGCCCATCCGGGAAAATGTCTGTTCATTACCCAAGGCCTCAACGTAATCTGATTCTCACTGGAATGTTTGACAGTTTCTCCCTGCTTCCTGCTTTTGGGAAGAAGGGGATAATTATCTGAGCTTGCCTGTACTGAACCACCGATTACTGTCCAGACCGCTTGGGTGCCAGTCTGAGATTATGAGGATGCTCTACGTTTAAACCAGAGTGTGTGTGTCTTTTAGGATCTTACCTCTGGGAAAACATTGTGGAAATGCATTTATTGCTGTGATGCAACCTTGCCCTTTCAGCCCAGTTGACATTTATTTCACTCTGGTGGCATGAGTATGTGGTATACTCTTCTCCTGCCATTAGAGCAATAATTCTTCCCTAAATGCTGTGATGTCATATACAGCCAGCATTATTTATTAAACGGCATTAGTTCATCGGCGCCTCAGACCTTGACCAGGCTAATTGACACATTGCCTTGGTTGACCTCAAAGTGCCATCCACTGCCAGACGTTTTCCCATATGGCTCTATATTTCCTTCGCACTTAAACTGCTCCTGCTGAGAGCAAACTCCTTTTCATTTATCATTCTTGCCACGATTAGTATGCAGATCTCCTTATGTGTTATGTAGCTAAGTATCAAAAATAGGCTTGCATAACGCCACATGAGAGGCTAATGTGTGTGCAATCTTCTTATAGCAGTATTTCCTTATTTTTAATTGAGTAATGTGGTTCGCTCCAAACATTCACAGGAAAAAGCTGCACATTAGACTGTATTAGACTGTATTATTGAAGGGAAAGGACCACAGTCTAAACTGCACAACACAGCACAATGGGCAAGAGTCAATCACAGTCATAAAGGAGCTCTGCACCGTCAGTCAAAATGACAGAATCCCGAAGGCCCTGCTGCAAGTTTATTTACTGTGAAACCTCAGCCCCCTTGAAAGGATTTTCGCGATTGCATCATACATATTGTTAATGTGATTCTGTGTCAAGAGTGAATAGTTCTAGAGCGTCGCTCATCACTGCTGATTAGTCAGACACTGATGCATGTGGGAAGTGAAAAGTCAAGATGAGAAGACATGATACAATCCAAGGACGGGGAGTAATGGCTGATGCCGGAAAAATATTTCTCCCATTTGAGAATAAAGTCTACATATGTAGTGTTGCGTCTGTGGAGATGAGTCATTTGTAACTGACAAAGGTTCCTACATTTACATGTTCCTTTTATATTCTTAACAAAATATTTGAAGTTTTTCTTGTTGAACTTTAAGTGATTGAAAAGTGTATTACTTTTCTAATTAAAAAGACTGATTTGGCTATATGTGAAGTCAAATGTATATGTATAGCTATATTTTACACATTCTTGATGCTTAGAGAATTACTCAAATTTAATATAGTCAAAATCCTCCATATCCATGGAAGAAATTCAGTTTGCTGTCATAGGTAGAAAGATTTAAAAAAAGAAAAAGAAAAAACACACACTTTAGTGTCAGTGATTTAAAAAGTGTTTAATAGGTTCTGTTGTTCCTGGTATATATTTGTTTTGCAAGATAATAGTTTTGTGATTCAATCATTTGTGGAATATCACAGGTGAGCTTGGCAGAATTGACAAATATGAAAGATAAATGTGATTGTGTGAACTTGCCAATTCATTGTGCTAAGTTCTAGAGTATATTTAATTTTGCACTCTAAGTACTTGCTGTTCTAAGTCACATGAAATATGTGACTCGTATTGGGACAGCGTTCTCATGTGATGCTTTTGTTGCACTGCCCACCTGTGTAGGCCTGACTGCCTGGCTGTGTTATTATTGGGCTGCATGAAGACCGTTTTTGATTATAATTGGAGGGAAAGATGCAGGCCATTCATGCATGCTTCCCTATAGGGTCGGGTGCTTTGAATCCACCAGCAAGTGTGGTGCAGACCCAACGCAATGATTCCCTGTTACAACCGTCAAAAACAGTTAAAATCACACCAATTATTTTGCCGCTGCACTGGGAATAGCTGTTTCAGTCAAATTGTACCAACTGCAGTTGCGCTTACGCCAAGCAGACTTAAACAAAGAAGTGTGTTCTAGCCCAATAACCATTTGCAGTATTTTTCCTTTGACTAGCTTAAGCAATGCCAAGGAAAGGGAAAACCTTAACTTGTGACAAGTCCCTAAAAGATCGCAATCACAATGCTTCGCCATGTTTCTTTTGTAAAACATCCTCAGGATATAGCCTGAAATCCCCGTCCGTCTGGAGCTGAGGACTATTTTAGTCTAAGTGGAGTGAAAGGCCTTGGGTGGGATCATACGCAACTCTGTAAACAGGAAACTTCCATTCAAGACTAGGCGAGCTGGGCGCACCAATGTGGTGCAGATGCAAAACACAAGAAATGTGCCGAGATCCTGAGCAGGCCTTCAAGATTTCAATACCACAGATCCACCACAACAGACATAAATGCATGCTTCAAGATTGAGATAGTTCACATGACGTTCACGCTGGAGGCATAGTTGGGCGACAGTAGCTCAGTCCATAGGGACTAGGAAATGGAAGGGAATGTTCGCTGTGAGGATTCAAAATCTTCAATTTCCATTTCTTTATGGCAGCTCAACAGATACATCATCAGCTCACATTATCCAAAGTGTTTTTTTTGTCACTTCACTTCAGAAAACAACACTGTCATTGTCTCCTTTTTGGATGGAGGGTTTACGGTGTAACACTCACAGCCTTGAGATAAAAAAGGTGAGGAGTCACACCTATCACAGGCAGGCGCTAGACCCCACTCCATTGTGATGGCAAATCATGAAAGAGCATTGATGACAATGTTGTCTAGATACCAACAAAGGCAATGTTGCTGGCCCACTCCCAGCTCAGAGGGAACATGCTGTGCCTATAGTCCTGCAGCCCAGAGACCCTCTGGAAACACTCCAAACATGAGTCTACTGTCACTGCCAAGGTTGCATTTAAAACTAGGAATTTAGTGAGCCAGATTGCCAAATTGGAAAACTGTAAATCCTATTTATTTAAGTAATATGTTTGTATCCAGTATCATGTATGCACATGTGGCATTAGGGTGATTTGTCTCTCTTGTCTGGCAGTATTTCTTTTTTGGACCACGTCACACTTGCAGGTAATTTCATGCGTTATGCAGTATGACTGTATTTCATTAAGGACGTATTGGAAATGTTGGGTAATTTTCCATTATTTGGTTAGAGTGTCGCCCTTTTCTTGTGCAGCAAAAATGGGATGTACGGGTGTTTTCGTACAAAAAACACTGAACAAAACCCATCTACTATAAGGGGAAAAAGATCAAAAAAAGCAACTGATTATAACTACATGCTTACTTAAATGGTGAAAGTGACAAAACAACGTTTCAGTCGAGACAACATCTGTTAACATTATATCTACTAATATCTACTAAAACGCATCATTTGATGTTGCCACAACACCAGTACAGGAGATGTTACATAAGATTTCTTACCAACAAACAAGCTCCGATGTCCCTCTGGGGAACAGGGAGTGTTTGGCCTTGAGGCCCAAAAAGAGAAATCTGGCTCGTGTGAAAGCAGTTCTCGTATTGAAAGAGTTTCTGTGGTTGTTCCCTAGCAACCAGCAGCCAGAGTAGCATTGTAATGCTGGAATTACTTTATGCAGACGTCCATAGGAGAAGGCAGCAGAGGTTTAAAAGATTGATTATTGAATGGCTCCACAGTTGAGGAAACGGACCAAATGGATGCAGTCGCAGCTAAATATTGAACCCAGGCAGAATTAGGAGTCGGTGTCATTTTTCTCCCATTGTGGAACTCTGGGGGATTTCATTAGTAACTCTCCTCCAGCCTTTTAGCTTCTATTTCTGTCAAGTTATTTGGACAGAATAAAGGGGGGGAAGCAAGCATTTTTGGATCATTTAGGCCACCAAACAAGCCCTCTTCCCCAGGAAGATTAAAGCACATCCCCTTCCCACTTTCTCCACCCTACCCTTTTCTCCTTGTTTTCTCTTTGAGCTCTCATGAATTGATCTTTATATGATGTTGCGTAACTTTGTGATGATTGCGCTGCACCTCTTTGAGGCCTTTTGTTTGAGGGAGATGGAGCGGGTTTCATTTGGACGGACAGTTGGCTTTGTTCCCGGGTACGGACCTGCTACGATGAGGTTCAATGACAGAGCTGAGAGATCTCTTTGTGTCCAGTATCGGTTGAGTCCACCGTTGAATCCACATTGAGCCATTGTTGTGGTTTATGGCTAAAATAAGTGCTGTTATGTCATAATAATTAGTCTTAATTTAAACCAAAAATGTTGAGATACATTTTTTTTCAAATCCTCTTTTAATAACCTTATTTGAATAGAGTTTGTCGAACTGGCAGTTGCTTATGCCAGAGATGACATGCTGCAACAAACGATTATTTTCATTTTCGATTTACGATTGTTTGTTTGATTATTTGGATTACAAACATAAAAAGAAAATTCCCGTCCAAAATCCTCAGAATATAAACTATAATGTAATGCTGAGGAAACTCAGCAAATTCTCACATTTGAGAACCTAGAATCATCAAATGTTTGGCATTTTTGCTTGACCCAAAGGATTATTTGATAGTTGCAGGTGATTTTTTTCTGTCAATCGAATAATCTTGACTGTGAAGGCTGATGCACACCTTCAATTCCTTTATAGACGTAGAAGGAAAGGTCCAAAGGCAGAAGAAGAGGGAATTCCCGCATGCTGTCGTTTACCAAAACATTCATTCATTGCAAGTAAACGACATCAAGTGACTAAACAGTAATTGTTGCTGCTCTACATACCACAGGAAAGCACATATGCCATGTTTCCGCTGCATGACTCGACTCACTTTTGATACCAGGTGCTTTTCTGTATTTAGTTTTCCACTGAGGAAAAGTACTCCCTCATTGTAGGTGGGCTGATCGGCCACGTGCACCTGCCATGACAACGGGGCACTGGCTGAATTCTTGTCATCGGCAACCAAACACGTCTGCACTTGCACGGCTACCATTTTTAAAATCTAGGTTTAGTGAATAAAAAAAGTTGCAGTCACTGTTGACTGTCTTGGCTATTTAAAAATGGCGTGTTTGTGCAGGATGTCCCGTGTCGTGACGGTTCTTTCTCTGACCAAATCAGTGGTCTGCAGTGTTTGAACCTGAACTTCTAGTATCATCTCATCTCGCTTGGAACCTCGGACGACGTGGTACCAAAAAAGTTAGCAGGTACTATCCACAGCTTTTGCTAATGGAAAACCAAAAAAAGAGCACAAAAAAAAAAAAAAGTACAAGGGAGCAGATCTGTGCCGTACCATGCAGTGGAAATGCGGCATTACATCATGTGTGGTCTTTTGTAACTGCATCATTGCTTCCAACACAGTATTTCTTCTTATTATTATTAATTGTGCAGACCTATTGTCCATAGATGCAGTATGTGTGCCGAGGCTGCGGGTATTGTTGGGTACGGTGGTCGATCTCTGAATGAGGCTGTGGTCAGAGCAGCGATTTGCCATGGTTCAACACGGTGCTCACGGACGGTTTCACGAAGCCGCCGACTGCAGGTTGTTTGCTGATGTTGAGCCTGCATCAGTGACAAATAATGATCCAGATTTTTGTGTAAAATTGTGACTTTCGTCAGTCCAAAAGGATAAAAGAACTCACTGTTATTAAGTCCAAGAACAGCCTGTGTTCACTAGTTACATCTTACATGATGTATTGCTCTTTGGTGATAAAGTAATGGAAATGTCAAGAAAAGAAATTCAAAGGATGGACTTTTAACCTCAGGATTTCCTCAAGGCAGATCCTAAAATTCTACATGTACTGTTGATTCTTTTCATATGGACTCTGACAGTTGAACCTACAGAGAATTATCTGCAGCTCCCCTCGGCTTTATGTAGCTTTAAAGCAAGTTTCAGTTCGTTGTTAAGCTGTCCGGGCCGCAACTTTACTGTTTTGGTTCACTCTTACCGTGGAGGAAACGTTGTTTTTGGGCACAACAGGCAGCTGCTTTCATTGAAAAAGCTCTAAAAACCCATTTTACTCTTATCTGCTAAAAACCAAACTGTAGACAGACACAGTTAGTCGCTAACTAGTGAACATGGGGTATCATTTAGGAGCTAAAGAGCCAGATATTTCTCTCAGGAGTTGGTAGAAACCAAACACGGAGCTAAAAAAGCTGATTATTGGACTTTCATTTATCAGGTGGACACAGACACGACTCCAAATGAACGCCAATGCTGCCCCAAAATCAGTTATTGTAGGTTTAAACAGTGGCACAAACCTGCTTTGCTTTGTGAAATAGGAGTGGCAGTAACTAGTGGCAGTAACTAGTCCTGACAGTTAAAAGAACAATGGCCAGGTGCATCTGAGCAGGTGTTTAACAGTTTCCTCTACACACACTTTCAGAGTCTAATCCCAGGTCTTTAATTTATTCTTGCAAAGCTGTTAATAGCTTTGACTTCTTGCCCTGTGTGACAGTTCTCTGGCATTATGGGGTGTGACCGAGTCAGCAAATATTATTCAGTGTTAATTAGATCGCTGTGAGATCCTGTATGAGTGTGGCTTGACTAATGCTAATATTAAAATGGCACCAGACGGATGCAGGAAAGTAAATTCTTTACTTATAGGACAACTTGGCGTGTTTTTACCCTCAAGGACAACAGTGAGTGCAGCATTGTGTCCTCACAGTGCACTGCAGATTCTGAATTAGTAATCCGTACACATGCTTAAAGCAAGAAACCACCCTTTCGCTCCTTGTGTAGTTCTTCGTATAAATCAACCCCGTACTATAAGGTGAATTAATAATATGTTCTGCGCTTGTACAGCAAAACAATGCAGCTCTTTCTTAATGCTGACCACAAACTCCTTCCTCATTCTCCTCATAAATTATTTCCTCTCTTATCCCGTAACTTAGAGCAACTCTCCTCCTCAGGTACACATTCAACTCGTGACTCGGGTATTTGTGTTACTGTGTGAAAACGGAGAGGCCTTTCCATGTTTTTTTTCATCATCATTGATGGAGAAATGTCTGCGTCACGTTAAGAGTCGAGGTGGAAATAAAATAAAAGTGACGTTTTTTCATAGCTTGTGCTCGTTTGCCATCGTGCCGCCATCAGAATGAAATAGTGAACTGCAGCAATAAGTTAATCTTAACACGTGTACGATATAGTTTGACATGCCACGAAGACACTCAAGTAACCCTTTATATAACGCAATCTTTATCTTTAGAAGACGCTGCTGGAGGTTCGGTTGCACAATTCTATTTTCTGAAGTGCTGGACTAAGGACACACACATGCATACACTTCCAAACCAACATCTGTGCTGCAGCACTGATCAAAGCAGATGGGTCGGAGAGGTCAGTTAACCCTTAGCCTTCATTTGGATATGCTTACGGCTAAGACACATTTACTTTTTGTTTAAAGAACATCCCCTTGAATTGCTGCTCTAATCTTAGAAAATACTTAAAACTAAAACTCCCTATCTGCTGCTACGTGTGCAGTCTAGCATGCGTCTACTTTGCAAGCCTCAAGAGGACTAGTGCATTTTGGTTCTTGAGGGTTTTATACTGGCAGGCAGCTCAAGTAGGTGCTGTTAAGCTCATTCACATGCCTCGGCGAGTCCTGTTCCAGCCAGTCGCCATGTCCACCAGCTGCCTGACCGTGGTGGGAAATAAACAGTGGCTCCCGAGTGCTTTAAAATTTGGTCTGCGACTGCAAAGTTATTCTGCTCAGCCGGCCACTTCAGCCACCCACCGCCACTCAAAGGTGTAATTCTACTTAATAAATTCCATCAAGATTGTGTAGAAGTGAAAGTGGAGGATGGCTGGATGCATTAGACGCCTTCCTGTAGACAAAGAAGAATCCCATCTTCTTCTTAAACACTTGAGAGCAGGTGGCAGTGGATGTGCGATTGTTTGTGCAGCACTTAAATCAGCATCCGAGGAAGAAGGAGAGAGGGCCATGTGCTCTGCTAGCTTAACTTGTTGAGTTAACACCCGGTGCTTAATGTTAATAAGACTGCTAATTAGCTTTGTGTTAGTATGTGCCAACTTCATTCAGGTGGCAAATGGTTTTAACATAGTCCTACTAGCAGCAAGTGTCCTTGCTAGTGTACTTTTTCATCATCAATTTAGACATTGTTACCTGATGCTCTCATTCGTCATACTTTCAAAATCTAAATAAAGGGCAGTGAGCAGAATAATTCCAGGCTTGACTACTCTGTCTGGGTCCTTTTTTATTTTGGAGGTCTTTTTAAAGTATAAACTAGTATATATAGTATAACGAGTATATACAGCTAATTTTTTTCCGCCCCCTTTGCTATCATCACATGCTGTGTCTCTGTAAAACGGTCGACGTGAGGCCAGAGCATTCACAGATAGTGGCGTGGCGCGGCTCTCGTCACCGCGTGACCTTGTTGTAGCCCACAAAGCCTCCACCTGCTCTCTCACGCAGGCTAATGGATAAAAATACCCAGCAGATCCCACACTCTCCGTCAATAGAGATTCAAGGACAGCTGCCGGCCACCCTGTTAACACATGGAATGTACAAACAAAGGCAAGGGAATGCACACACACATATTAACACAAACAGAGACGGACATGCACACGGTGGCACCCAGTGGTACATCATGCTGCCGCCCCCTGAGGTGCATGATGAATGTTGTGCACATTTGGGATAAACTGCCATCGCTGCTGTTTTGTCTGCTTCAGGGGGGCGGTCCTCCTCAGTCCCCCTTGGCACACTGATACAGACACACTGCGGCGGTTGTGCTGAACAGACAATATAATGCAATATATTGCCATTAGCAGATATTGCACCGTAGGCAACATGACCTTCCAACCTTCAACACTGGCTGTCTGACTCCCAGTGTTCTGTTTACCTCGTTACACGGCGGCAGGCCGTTTACCTCCTCGTGCAGACGCTCTGTCCACTTCATTATGCTTAAACACTCACTTTAAATAGTTATTCCAGCCATATGCTCTTTATTAGACAGCCAGACATTCATGACACTGACACTGATTTTATGCAAAGTCACTTTAAGGTCCAATGTGCAGAATCTATAAAATGAACAGAAGGATTTTGCTGCCTTTTTGTGGATGGTTTTTGTAATGGGAATGACATTTAGCAGTTTAACTAATGAACCCCGGTAAGACCCGAGGGACAGTGTGCTTTGATATGCTGTCAGTTAAATTATGGCCCCAATTTACAATTATATTCCTTGGGGTTTAATCTTTTTTTTATTTAATCTTTTGACCTATGAAATGTCATTGCACTTTCCTGTCTAACCAACACCTAAAACCAGGAAATATTAAAACATGTACTATTATAAGAGACAAACAAAAGCATCAAATTCTCACAACTGTGAAGCTAAATATAAGGAACTTTTGGCAATTTGCTTGAAAATGACACAACCCATTAATAAATTATCAAAATAGTATAGTAATAGTAATATTTAGCTGTTGGTCGACTAATCAAATAATGGAGTAATTCTTTCAGTTCTATTGTAAATTTTAATGACTGCAAGTATAAGTATTATATTTCTGCAATCACAAGAGAAGATTTGTATTTAAAGGAGTTTTGATAAAAGCTTCTTTGACGCACTATGAATGTTTTTGTCTTCATCTCTCATCTTAAGCTTTTCTCACTTTGTGCCATTTTTCTAGGCAACTGCTGAAAGATCATGCTCTGCTAATCACCAATTATATTAGGTTATATTAAATAACAGGAGTGATTTTTTTCCTGAATGTAATTAATTCTGCTTTTCGTCTTATGCGATAGGAAACTGAATGTCTTAAAGGTGTCAGGGTTGCCTTCAGGAAATTGTTATTGTGAGAACTTGTGTTTTGTTCCCCCCTCTGATGTTTTATAGACCAAACAATTATTTGTTTCATTAAGAGAATAATTAGCGGATTATATGATGATTCAAATAGTTGTTAGTTTGTAAGATAGTAGTATCCCTGCAGGCCCCCAGATGCACGGTCCTAATAGTTGACCCAGATGGCTCCTCTGCTTGGTATGCCATACCTTCCATAGGGTAGCGAGCAGTAGGGGTTGGAGGCACGGCTGAGATGGTGTGTGTGTGTGTGTGTGTGTGTGTGCGTGCGTGCGTGCGTGCGTGCGTGCGTGCGTGCGTGCGTGCGTGCGTG
>CALSBV010000271.1:2066202-2077234 GCA_943590825.1 Bovichtus diacanthus
GTGCGTGCGTGCGTGCGTGCGTGCGTGCGTGCGTGCGTGCGTGCGTGTGTGTGTGTGTTGGTGTGGGTGTGTGTGTTGGTGGGGGTGTGTGTGTGTGTGTGTGTGTTGGTGGGTGTGTGTGTGTGTGTGTGTGTGTGTGTGTGTGGACACAGACATTTTCTAACCAGTGTCATCTGAGGAATGCAAGCCTCACCCCGGCCTGACACACAAGACGGCCCCTCCGCTGTCACGGTAACAGGATCCAGGAATACCGACGCATCGCTGGTCAAAACTTCAAAAGGGAACGTTCTGGATCATGGAGTGCTGTGTGGGGGCTGCGCAAAAATGAATGAATGAATGACTGAGTTAATGAATACATATTTTTCCCAATTACATAAGGCTGCATTTCTTTTAATAGAAACATGTTGCAATTTGCTCTAAAATAAAACATTCTTAGGCATTAGAATCTCCTTTTTTTTTTTTTTAAACCACGGAATGAGAAAGTGTTATAAAAAAAATCCACACGCCCACACATTTTGCAGTTCAAACAGAAATTATCATTGGATTTCTTTAATCATGGTTATGTCACCCTAATTAGCTGTTTTTTTTGTTTTTTTTTGCATACCACGTCCTCATTGTTTGATTCCAACCTTGAAGCGGCCACAGTTAAGTTCAGGGGGTGAAGGTGCTCCGTGAAAAGCTCCTCCCGCAGTGACAAGTGAGCAATTGTTATAGAACTAGGTCGTCCTCGCTCCCAAGTCGCGGGGGATTAATTTGTGCTTTTCGCAGCTATTTTCTGAAACAGAACGACAACAAATCCTCCCCGCACAAAGTGCCGTGATTAGAACGGCCATTCCTTCTCTCACTGCCAGGGATCAAGGTCGTAAGCATCTTAGTGCAATGAGCCGGTAGAAAGATGCAGCCTGTTTCCCGAATGCAGCCTCTTGCAAACTGGAAATTGCGGTCGTCTCTGCTGCAGTTTTACTGTGATGTTTAATTGCATTATTTTCAATCAGTGTTGTGCACTTTATCAGCACTTTCCCGTTCCACTGTGATGTTCTCATTTAGTTACAGACCAGGGAAAGTTTTTTTTTTTCTTTCTTCTTTTTTTTTTTTTTTTAGCTCTCAAGGATCCAAAACGTAGCTGATGATGGAAAGTACAGTTTGTTATATTTGAACCAGTACACGTCAGAGCACAGGCCTGCGCCTCTGACCGCCACCACAGACAGAAGAAGCGTCACAAAGTGCCAAATTTCACAATTTGCCAGTGAGATGTTACTCTGTGTGAAAAATGCTTCAGAGAAGTTCTTTACAAGTTGCTCAGCAGTGCTGACAGAAGTACATATGCCTCACAGTAGGCGACCTCCCTGGTTTGTCTCACTCTCCGTGTTCATCTCTCTGTTGGCTTAGTAAGAATAGAGTTGGCAGGCAGACTCTGGCTTTAAGTGTATCAGGAGATTAATAGTGAAAAGAATTGATCATTGTAGCCCTAGATGCATTGTATTAAAACTGTGTTTTTGATTTATACCACTATGTAGTCTCCCTCCTACATGACAACTAGATGTGAATTTATATTAGATAGTGTGTTGTGTCTTTTTCTAAAGCACTGTGCCGTGTTAAATCCTGTGCATTAAAGAAACGGCCTGCAGTACAAAGCCCCCCTTTGTTATTGATACAGATAAATCTCTGAGACTGGATTGCTCAGGTAAAGTGCAACCTGTTTTGCAGCCTTGCCAGAGAGTAACAAACATGTCATTCGGATCACTTGATGGAAAGATTTTCCTCGACAGTAGTCGGAGAAGCGCGCGTCTTGCGTGCACAAATGCAGACGCCTGGAGATGTTAATGTTTTCAACAAAGGAGACACACTTATTGATTTTCTCCGCTGGGTGACTCCGTGAGGGCAGCAGCCAATCGCGTCTGCTTTTATTGGGTTATAACAGTTAATTGGTCATTCCTGTACGGATATAAAAACATAACCTCAGTCCCTTGACACACATTAACGGATCCGTCTTCCTACTGTATGAGCTACTGCTCGCTATAAAATGTTGCCGATACTCAATTCTGTCCACAGTTTTAGTTTACGACGGCAGACACTGACACGTGGAATCTATAGTTTAAACAGGGGATTGTTGAGTCAAACTATCTCACGGATGTGTTTTGAAATAATTGGTGTCTGATCAGCCTCAGATACAGAGGCCGTTTAGGTCATCAGAAATGTCCTTCATCCGCCTACCTGAGACTCTTTTGTTTATTTCTCCCACAGTGTCCCATTGTTTATGAAAGGTCGCAGCCCCTTTCTTTGATGTTTGTCTACCGTGGGTGATAGATGCATGCAGGGGTCCGCTATCTGCACTCAGCCAGAGCCAAATGGATGAATGGATGGACCATTTGTGCCACAGTGAAAGGGCCCGAATAGAGGAAAGCTTCCTATCTGGCAAACAGACACTGTGGTGTTAAGAGATAAGAAGAGCAGAGGCACTTCTTAAGCATAGTTTAGGGTGAGCCAGGGTGGTTCAATTAATCGAAACAAACGCTGAAATTACAGTAGTTGTGACCTTTCAGATCATTTTGTGTCATTCATCAAAGAAAATGCATGATGTGAATGTAAGGATTTGCAACCTTTTTTATACTTACTTGTAAGATGAATATCTTTGAGTTTTTGTCTGTTCGTTGGACAAAACAAGGAATTTAAAGACTTCACTATTCTGACATTTCATAGACGAACCAATCAATCGAGGAATCGAGAAAATACTGACATTACGTTATTTGCAGCCCTGTCTTGGAGATAAAGCTATGTCCGACAGCGACCTATGAACAAGTTGTTTTGGTTTCCGAATCACAGATTTGCAATCGTGTCACATGTGAGAAAATATTTATATTATTCAGATTTAGAGCTGCTACAATTAATTGATTAATCATTTGGTTGATTTGACAGAAGAACTAACTGGCAGCTGTTTTTATAATTGATTAATCTTTTGAGCCATTCAGCCAGGTGAAAAATGGTTCCAGCTTCTCACATGTGACTACTAGCGGCTTTTCTTTGTTATAAGAATATATGGCATAATTTGAGTGTCTTTAGGTTGAGACTACAGGTCAGATAACACAAGCAAATTGAACAAATCACCGTGGCTTCTGAGGAAATGTATTTGCCATTTTAAACACAATGTTTTCCCATTTCATAGACTAACCGATTTAATGGATCAATCACAAAAATAATCATCAGATTAACTGATTATGAAAACAATCGTTAGTTGCAGACCTGCTAACGCCAAAATAATGCTAAACATTAGCATCTCTGGCACTATGTGCAGTTTTGAACATTTCAATTCATAAACATTTTTTTTTTTGTTTTTACTCTGATACCCATGTGACGCTGCAACCGTTGTCTCTTCTGTTTCCTTGTAACTCTCAATGAACGCAATGCAGGAAAAAACATCACAACTTTCTTGACCTTCCTTTGCCCACTAAATGCTTTACCACTCCACAGGCTGGCAGCGGGCCCGACGCTGCACCCTCTCCCTCTGGGGTCTAACATAATGGGTGGAAAATGGAGTTGTGTGTGTGTGTGTGTGTGTGTGTGTGTGTGTGTGTCTGTCTGTCTGTCTGTCTGTCTGTCTGTCTGTCTGTCTGTCTGTCTGTCTGTCTGTCTGTCTGTCTGTCTGTCTGTCTGTCTGTGTCTGTGTCTGTGTGTGTCTGTGTTTCTGTGTGTGTGTGTGTGTGTTTCTGTGTGTGTGTTTCTGTGTTTCCTTGAACAGAGAAGACAGGGCCTGCTATTGTTTCATTTGAATCCAGGAGAGGAAAGGCCTCCACACGTTTGGCTGCATTGCACGGCTACCATCTGTCTCACAAATGAAGGTGCAAAGCGATGGCAACTTGTGCTGCATCAAGGAAATAACTGGTGAAGTTTACAAATGCGTTCGGATGACAGTATGTAAGTGGTATGCGAGGAATGTCATTCTTAGTTTTGCACAAACGGCCTGGAAGTGTCCACGATGTTTTATCAAGAACAGGATCTTGCCGTGTTTTTCCATCAGTGGGGGCCACCTGTGTTCCTGGAAGGATTAGTTTGGAAAAGGAAGGAGGAGGGATTAGATGGTGTTACTGGTTTAGCCTGGGAGTTTGAGCTACCCCCCCAAAATCAAGCCGTTGTTAAAAAAGAAAAAAAGAACACTCTTTGTCTTTATTCAGCACACAATGAGCAGCATTTCAGCCTTCATCAGCATGTCCTAGTTTCAGCTACCCACTACTCTTCCTGTTTATGTTCTATGGAAGACTGTTGGTACTGCTTTCAGCCAAAGATGTGAATGAACACGAAGCAGGCGTCACCTGAGTGATGTTGAAAGCTCAGATCAAACACCCGCTGCTTTTGATCTCTCTACTAAGAGGCAAAAGCATAAAAATCAGCTGTGAGATGATGCGAATTCAAGTCCATGTAGGGACTTTTGTTTTTCCAATGTTAAATTGTAAAATCGCATGGAAAAACTAAAAACTTCAGTGAAATTGCGACGTTTTTGTTGTGATTTGATGATCCTGTCCATGTCCTAAAACAGTCATGTATCCTCTCCCTGTGCACTTCCTTGGTAATTGTGTTTGGCTCCATCTAAAAGGAGGCCAGAAAGAGAAAAAAAGAAAGAAAATCAGACCGGAAAATGTAGGGCCCAGGGAGCGGAAAAGATGGGGTCCTTTACATTCTTTCCATACAGTCAATCTGAAATATTTGAGATTGAAGCCACAATTGATGGTTTTGCATATTTCTCCCTGTGAGGCTGCGTTTGAGTGGCGCTGTTTTATTCACTGTGATGTCACTGTGGAAGGGGGGAAAAGAAACCTGCAATGCTGCCACCTAGTGGTGACCTTCTGTCTGGATCATTACATACCTGCTGCTTAAGGAGGCAATTTCTTCCTTCCACAGTCAAAGTTGATGTTTCTTTCCCTCTTGTCTGCTCCGTGGAAAGACTAGTAATCACATTGTATGTATATGTATTCTTTATGTATGTATACTGGTTTCTTTTCAGTTGCACATTAAGTTTTAGGTTTTTAAAGTGTTTGCATGAGATTTAAGGGGAGTGAGTTCATCAGACTTTTATAGTGTTCGAAGGTAATAGTTAAAGACTCCCTAAAGGAAATAATTATGTCCCCGGTTTTACAGTGTTTCGCAGCCGAAGAAGCTTGTAAATCAGGGTCTCACCTCTAAATGAATTGTTCATTAACCAGCCAATTATATTCCTAATATCAATAAATCATTTGATATAAAAATATATCAGAAATTAGGGCAAAAACGCCACCGTAATGGGCACAAAAACCCCCTTTGTGTTTTCAGATTGCTTTTTTTGTCCAACCAAACCAGCAAATATTCACATTTTTGGCACTTTTGCTTTGAAACATGACATAATCAATGAATTAATCAATTTCAAAACAATTCATTTTCTGTCTATCAAGTAATTGATTAAGCAACATCATTCAGCTCTACCCCTGCACAAAGTTAAATATGTACTATTAACCTGAATGGTCACCTTCATATTCAAGTAATTGTTCACTTACCTATTTTTTTTTTTTTTGCATCCATTTTTTAACCTTGTATAAATGAATTGCACATGTTAGTTTGCACTTGTGTAGAAATGTGTCTCAGGAGTTGTCATTGTGCTATGGCCTTTATCCTAAATACACCCAGTTAATCCAAGCTGCAGTTCCTCGCCAGCCAGTAGGTGGCAGTGTGAGTCCAAACATTGCCTCTGACAAACCAACTGCTCCTGTGCTGTTTCACTGACCACAGACACTTTGAACATAAGGATTTGGTTAGTGAGGATATCACTGTGATGTAATGGGTCCTGGCGGCCCTGAGGACACTTTCTTTCTCTGTCCGCTTCATAAAGGCCAAACCCAAATAACAAAAAGAGTTCATGCTGACGTCAAGAGCCAGTGGTGTAGTTTCATAACACAGTTTGAATGTTAAGTCTGTCGTAAAGTCTGTTGACTATTAGATTTACATGGTTATTCGTAACAGATTTTTACTACACTTATCTTTCCACTTTGTTGTTTCAAATGGGATCCTCTGAATTTAACATTTCAATTAATTTTCAACGCTGAGCAAACAGAGGTTATTTCTTCTTTGTGTGTTAGTTGTTTGCTTGCCTGCTGGTTGGTTGTCAGGATGTTGTTTATCTTGTTAATCCAAGGTCGTGCGGAGCTGATTTTCATGCTTCCTTTGTAGGGTGTGATATGTTTAACAATATTACTGATAACTGTTTTTGTCAGACTTTGACTCACTAACCCTTAAATCAAATGCTACAGTTTGTATATTGTGGCTAGTGTTACATGAGAAGTGGTCTTACACTGAATGTCGCACCAGAAACAAGTATTTTTTTGCAGTTGTTGGACAAAAAATATTAATCATATTTGATATTGTTACAGTCTATCTCTTAAATCAGCTCGTATTAACCATAGTGAGGCTTCTAACACGGGTGTGATTCTGGCACTTCCTCCACCAGACACCAAACCAGCACAAACAAAGTGTTATTCAGCTTTTTTGTGGTCAACATTTCATAAAAAATGTTCAATAAGCTTATGATTGCTTCTGTCAGAAACATAACCCAGAGACAGGGCAGGCATTCTGTGCGGTTTCATGTGTGTGTTTGTGTATGTGTGTGTGGCTGGCGGGGATCTTAACACAGAGCCTCTGTTGTCCTCGCCGCTCTGCTGTCGCCACATCTACCTCCATTTTCCGCCGACAAAGGCATCCCAGTAGCCGCAACCAGCATCACAACACACACACACACACGCACACGCACACGCACACGCACACGCACACAGACACAGACACAGACAGACACAGTCAGTGCCCCAGTGTGCACCAATAGACAGTGGAGTAGCTGTACTGGCTGCCAGCTCCCAGAGAGGGCCACTTTGTTTCACCTCTGACTTGGATTCACGCCAAATAATCTTGAGAGTCGCTCACTGGGTCACTTGATGAAGTAATTGAATGGTGAGGTTATAGTTGTACAGTGTAGTTGCTTACATTTTTTCTCCCTCTGTGAGGCGCTTTATTGCTTTCTAAGCCAATGCTCCGTCGCACAAATCAACGTCACCGTCTTTGTAAAAGGTTTTCTGTTGAGCGAGTGGCCAGTTTGTCCATTGCAGGATAAATAATGAGTATTTTAGGCATCAGCGCAACTACATTATAATTACATGTGGGATTTTGCTGACACTTTTTGCTCATTGGGTTCCAGTAGGAGGGGGGGAAGCGATCAGTCGATTAAGCAGGTGGATGATTGCCAAATGTTTATCGGTTTCAGCCTCACACATTTGAGCACTTGCTGATTTTCCTTGTTTCATACCAGCCAAACATATCTGTGTAACCTGTAAGGAAAGCCATCTTTTAGTTCTGTGCGATCACATTATAGTCAAATTTTAACATGCATCATTAGATTTCTTTATAATTTTTTTTTGCCACTTCACTGGCATTGCAACACGATGTAAACACAACATTGACATATATGATCACCTGATAACGTTGATATGGTGAAATAGTTAGCAAACAGTTGACATTAATATCTCGCTCTTCAGCAACTAAATGCTCCACTATGTTCATCGGGTGTTCACCAGCTTTGCCTGTCTGCTATGTGCTGCTGACCAGGTATTGTTGAGGAGCTTTTCCTCTGGAAAGAGG
Source organism: Bovichtus diacanthus (assembly GCA_943590825.1). Classification (NCBI taxonomy): domain Eukaryota; kingdom Metazoa; phylum Chordata; class Actinopteri; order Perciformes; family Bovichtidae; genus Bovichtus; species Bovichtus diacanthus. Next base: position 2,073,850 of record CALSBV010000271.1, read on the forward strand.
TTGATGAGAGTGGAGTGAATCCAAACTGTTACACACAAAAGTCATAGTCATTTCATACACTGTGCCTATAAATATTGATTGTGGCCGCTTTAAAGCTTCATCTCTAAGCTCCTGTGTCTAACAACACTTTCCCTCTGTTCCCCAGGACCTGGAGATTGTCTACTCGTATCTCCACGGGATGGAGGCCTTGTCCAACCTGCGAGAGCACCAGCTGAGGTTAGTGTCTGCACACGTTCCCGGTGCTTAATTAGCGTAATTGAGAGCTTGATATTCCAATCACATTAATTTGGAATGCAAATTAAATCATGGACAACTCCTCAGTGTCTGCTTCATAACGGTTGAAGTCAGGGGTGGAAAATGAACACGGAGCTGCCAGCCAAGTGCTGGTTAACGTCGTCTGGTTTCCTAATCCAGCAGCCACTTTGCCCTACAACCACTCGTTGGCTGCAATAATTGTATTCTCAAAAAAGCAAATATGCTCGTAAAAAGACAAAACGACTGAAATCCAGCGTTTGCCTGTGACTGGCACATATAAAAGTACATTTTCCTGATTGGTATAAACGTATTTTAAGGATGATTAATGACGTTTAAGGCAGTTCATTAGTGCTTGTTGGGCTTATCACTTTTCTACGAACTGATAAGATATGTTGGTTCTTGTAGGTGTGTACACATTAACATGACATGAAATGCGAAAACCTCCAACTCCTTCTAAAAGAGGAATTTCATTTGGCTTTTGCCAAATGAAATTGACGGCCCGTTTTACACCGCATAGAGCCGGTGAGCAGAGGTGTGAAAGTAGAGACGGCTCGACTCTCTCAAGCTCTGTGTTCTTGATAGCGCGATTTTAACTTTAATATCTTTGGGTTTTGGACTGCTGGTGAAAACGTCACCACGGAAACTGTGACTTTTCCTACTATTTTCGTACATTAAATAATTTTTAAATGAAAGTAATTACTAGTACAATAAAAAGCATCCATATGATGGGGTCCATATGGAGCTGCTCTCGACATTGAAGCATATGTTTGATTGAGACTAAAAGGACAGGTGTGTCTTTTACATAACAAATCTCAGATTTCACTAAAACTACGTGAACATGCTGCTCTGCTCTCCAAACACGTTTATTTTTTTGCCTTTTTGCTCTCCTGTCACCACATTAGCCTTCTAGTCTTTTCTGTCTGCCGCAGACTTTCCAAACACTGCGTGTCAGAAGTCTCTTCCCAGCATGCCTTGTGTGCATACATGTGGATTATACTGGCGACGGAACAATGTAGCAGTACATGACCCGCAAGCTGGAACATTCCACTGTGTGACCCCTCAGAGGCCTCCCACCCTACAGTAACCCCTCTCCCTCCTCCCTGTTTGGATCCTGAGGAATGTCCCCGTGGTCCCACACACCAATCCACCACTCCTGCCAACTTTGCTTATCCTAACTTTAAAAAAAAAAAAAAAAACAATTCCCAGCCAGCTATGATCCCACTAACTGTGGGATTATGTTATAGTTCTTTTTTTCTCTGCATTTCGTCCAGGAGGAATGTGTTGTTTTTCCTCTGTAGTTTTTTTTCTCACAGCGACTTGTTTGTTAGAGCCAGGATTGTTTTTTTTCTGCCGTCGTGCAGTGGCGGGGGCTGCAACACGACGTCCACCCCCAGCTATTTTTCGGAAGCCTAATCAGCTACTGTTTACTATCGCTGACTGTCAGTAAAGTTGAGGCGCACTTGCCTTCTCTGGAGGCGTTTCGGCAGAGCCTGATGTGGATGACTTTTTCACACTTTTTATGTTGGAGGGGACGGGGGACGAGTTTGATTCCAAAATCAGAGAACTGTCATTTGAAATAATGTGAACCATTATTTACCCTTACAAAAGAAATCAGTGAGAAAAAATGTGTTAAATCCTTTGAATAATGATAGTACTTTCAAATTATTATTATTTTAGGTCCTTCATGTTTAACGCGCTTAACCTAAGGAAAACAAAACAACGCTTCACTAATGAGAGCCGTGGGAGCACAAAGTCAGCGTGTGAGTAATTCAGGAAGAAAAAATATTGCGAGTTAATTCATCTGACCGGGAGCATAAACTTGTGAATCTAAGGTAAATTGTTCAAATCCCAAAACAAACTTAACACATCTGTCACGGTGCAGAAACTGTGTAACTGTCTCCCAAACTTTCATCAGTGCTGCACCAACAACAAACAATAAAAGTGACAGAATAAATATAATAAAAAATAAAAAGATATGAATAAAAAATAAAATCTAATTAAATTGTTTGGCAACAACTCCATGAAACATTACACATACTACAATCCTCCAAGGGGGGAATGTAGTATTTGTACTACTAATGTCATCATCGAGTCCACACCTCATTTAGTATTTGAAGTTATACCCTGATTAGAGTTATGTCTGGATCTATTCCTTTAATGTTTCTGTTTTGTCACATTTCTAACCAAGTCAACATCTCCTCCTCTTGTTTTCTGACTCTCCCCTCCCTCTCTTCTCTGTCCCTGCAGGATAATGTGTGAGACGGTGCGTTATGAGAGACACGAAGCCAATGAAGTGCTATACTAGTAAGTACCACAATACCTGGAACTGCATGGCTGCGGATTGTCCATGTGTCAAGGAATATTGATGATATATGGTCAAATACTTGCATCTCTACCAGCGTATGAACACATAATAAACGTCAGGAGGGAGCTAAAGAAACAATATTTCAACGCTGTGCGATCAAAGCACACTTTGGCTCGGGCCGTTACTCCGAGTTATTGATGAGCTGAGGCATGCCGGGCAACACAACGGAGCGACCTGGGTGACTTAAATGAAAACAAATGTCCATAAAGCAAAGAAGCAGTCAGTAGATGCCTTTATGAAGGTGTGTGTGTCTGTGTGTGTGTCTGTGTGTCACACCAAACCACTCTACAGCTCCACTGAAGAAAAATCACCTCGAAGGGATTTCCAGTCTAGTTTTTGCTTGATTCATTAAGTCAGTGTCTACCGATTGAATTGAGAAAGAGGAGCTGTAGCTATAAAAGCTCCTGAAAGCATTTCCTTCCACGCTAGTAGCTGTTCACGAGTGATGATGTGTATGTGCTTCCTCCTCTCGGCTCGGTGCTGTGAAAGGCCAATATGATCGAAAAGCTGTATTGACAGATTCCTGACAGCTTTTGAGTGTGTTGGGACCTTTTCCGAAAGCCTGCCACAACTGTAGTAAGCGGAGAGCACACGCAGGGTTTGACGCTTGTCACATGTTGACGTCTTCAGAACACCCATGGTGAGAATCAAGACAGTTAATTAACATTATCAGCCTCTCGAGAGGCTACAGAGGGCGCATTGTCCCTTCTCTGCCTCCTGTGTGTGTGTGTGTGTGTGTGTGTGTGTGTGTGTGTGTGTGTGTGT
>CALSBV010000271.1:2103974-2170772 GCA_943590825.1 Bovichtus diacanthus
TGCCAGCCACCATTGCATTAAAGCCTGAAACAGCCAATGCTATGAGTGGCCTTCATTGTTAGGGAGAGATCGTTTGTGAACGCCAAGGTCACAGGTTCGATCCCTGCAGTGGGCAGAGTGTCTGTGAACAGCCGTGTGTCCCCGAGCAACACACTTAACATGCACAGTCATTGTAAGTTGCTCTGTAGTGCCAGCTTAAAACCTAAAATATAAATGTAATTGTAACCCAGTAGTGGAACTCCCACTGGGAGTGCTCACACACACACACACAAAGCTACCCCCCGGCCCCTACTCGCTATTATCAGTATGTAGTGAGGATTATTTGGCTCTCAGGGTTCAAACATAATGCAAGTTATTTCTAGAACATGTAAATACAGAGTCTGGCCTTAAGTACAATATTCATGCAAATGAATGGCTTCATTTGGATCTGTTTCACAATTACCATCACTTGAGAGCGTGTGGAATGATATTTGTTGGATACATAGACTGTTCCATTAGCTGGTTAAAGTAACAATCCGTCAGTCTTGATCAACTTAATGCTTCACTATTAAACAACATGATACTCACACAACATGTGGCTAACATCTTTCATCATTAACAGATTGCACAGAAGTGGCTAGTCCAAGAAATCTTTGGACGCAAGAGTTAGCGTTACTGTAAATTGACTTAAAACAACCTGTATAGCGGCGTTAATCTCACCCACAGTTTTTATGCTATTTTTCTGTTGCTATTTTTGTCATTCTGGCACAGGAAGATGACGTTCCCATTTTTAAATTCCGCCTACAAAGCTATGGTTGACTCGGTTGTTTATACAAACAACCGGGAAGACAGCCGTCAACGATCACAACGCCAACCCTGTGTGAATTACTACCGTCATGTCAACGTTGGCAGCGATTTAAAGTTTAAAGTAATAAGGTTTATGCACAATGGCAGAAGTTGTACCTGAGATTCTGCTTTATTGTGGCTCAGATACTGCTGCATTACAATAATGCAGGCTTCTTGTTTTTGTGCATGTGTTAGTGTTCCTGCCAAAGACCAGAACTAACCGACCTTAGCAGTAATTCTAAGGTATAAGATGAAAGTTTTTCACTTCTAATGCACTTGTCAGATTTATCGTCAGTCAAAGACCACACCTACCAATAAACGCTGAAAGCTTTTGATTTCAGGTATGATGCAAGATATTCCTCTTTCATTTTTTTTTAATCTCCTATCATTGATTGCCATGAGCCCAGTTTTATCTCCATATAAACCTTGCCTTGCTCTTCTTCTAGTTAAAAGTATCTTGTTATGGGAAATATTATGTCACATTCTGTACCTAATGCTCTCCTCTATAATGCCTGAAAAGGGAGCACAGCTGACAGTTTGAGCTTAAACCTCTAGTTTGCCACCATTGGAAGCAAAGATGCAGGAATTAAAAAAGGATTAGGATATGTAAAAAATACGTTTCTGTTTCCGTAGATGTGCTCTGGATAAATCAGGGCAGTGAAAGAAACAGTGTTTATAATTCAACACATGTCTCTCCTGTGTGCTCAGAGCAGTGGGTTAACACTTGGGTGCCTTGTTCAGAATGGACACCAGCTATTTCTAGCATCACTCACTCTGTGTCTGTCTGTCGTACACACACACACACACACACACACACTTGATCTTTCTATATTCTCGCAAAGGCTCATAATCTCCATTTCTCAGTCGCTCTCCATTTTGCCTTTATCTCAAAACACACTATCTGTTCATCTGATATCAACAGCCATTTGTGCTGTCGACCTGCTGTGCACACACACACACGCACACAGACACACACACAGATTGTCTCCCTGATCTCTTACTCCACCACTCACTTAATGTCTTTGTCCTGTTACTCTGTTCAAAAATGAAATGTGGATGTGACCGCCATCGGGGTCTCATGTTTACTGAACGCTACACTCCCGATTTTATCCATAACAAATGATGATAATTTCCAATGTCTCCTCTACCCTTTGTCCTCCATTTCCACTCTCCTCTTCTTTCTTTACAACTCCCCCTCAGCCCCAAACTCTCTGAGCAGATGAGTAATATTCCTCCTCTGGGTTTACTCAGTGGCCAGTAGGGCATCCAAGGCTCCAAACAGCTGCTCTATAATTATACACGCAGCAGGAGTCAGACAATCAATACTCCTTTTACTCCTTTCCTCCACCCGGGCGGCCTGGTGGTTAGCGAGGCCGCCCTGTAATCAGAAGGTCACAGGTTTAATCCCTGCAACAGCCAACGTGTCCATCAGCGACCGTGCGCTCTGTTAGAGTGTCCTTGACAGTGACATTGCTCACTCATCTCTCGGCTACTTTTTTAATTGCCTTAAGTTATATATGGAAAGGGAGTCATTGCAGATAAGGATGAGTCCCTCTTCACGTTCTCTGACAAGCATTTATGTTTGAAAGCGCCTAAATTTAAAAATGTTTAGTGAGAGTTGACTGAGACAACAATATAGTTGTAATAAATGAATGCACAGGGTTGTACTGTATGCGGTTGCTTTATAGCACAACTTCCCTTCACATAAACGTCGCACCCACTTTATCCTACCGTAACTATTCTTAGGGCTGAGAAATTAAATGTGTTTGTATCCAATTTGCAATTTAAGATAGTGTACTTTTAAAGGAATAGTTTGACAATTTAGGAAACGCTTTTATTTCTTTCTTACAGGGAGTTGTGTGAGAAGATTTATACAACACTCATATCTGTCTCTTCAATATGAAGGTCGATATTTTGGAAAAAACACTTATTTGATTTCTTGCTGACGGTTAGATGAGAAGATCAATCTACTATATTAAACTAGAGCCAGCAGCCACTTAGCTTAGCTTATGTAAAGACTTGAAACAGGGGGAAACTGCTAGCCTGACGCTGTCCAAAAGCAACAAAATCTGCCCACCAGCACCTCTAAAGCTAAATAATTAACATGTTGTTTTTAATCTCTACAAAAATGAATGCAAAATCAAGAATTTGTGGTTTTACCTAATGGGTTTTACAGGGCCAGGCAAGCTACGCTATGCTACACTAACTGGCTGCCGGCTCCAGTTTAGTATAGTATATTAATCTTCTCATCCAACTGTCAGCAAGAAATGAATAAAATAAATGTGTTTCTCAAAATATCGAGCTATCCATTCAACAATATTTTGTATTGAGGTAGCTCATCCTGCCTCTGAAGCACAGCGTTAGCATCAGCAGCTTAACACCAGAGTACTGACGTCTTGCTATATGTGAGTTTGAAAGTATTTTATTTACTCTGAAGTTGCCTTTTCTCTGGTAGGATCGTTTCACCTCGCGATTGTCATGATTTTCTTTTCATGTAGAAACAGGCTAAATGTGTACCTGTGCCGGGTAGAGGAATAAGATAGAGGCTCAGAGCTCTCTTCACCACGCTCTCGTGTGTTTGAGGGAATAAATGCCAAAGGTTTCAAAGTTAATTTGGAAAAGATAAAGTGATTTTTAAAACCACTACATATAGCACCTTTATAATTATAGCCGTGTCTGTTTAGAGGTTGAAAATGTCCCGCAGTGGTAATGAGGAGGTTCAGGAGTTAAAGTGCTCTGCTCAGTAATCTTCAGGCATGCTGAATGGAAGGATGTGTGTGCAAGCCAGAATAATAATGCGTATGTCTGTGTGCCCTACCTGTCCTTGCCTATAAGAGCCCTGAGAAAGTTAAAATTTCACCTTGAAAAGTCCCAGAACAATGAATTTTTTTTTTTTTTGTCGGTACAAAAAAACTTTCAGTTTCAACATTGAAACTGAACTGAATGGAATTGTCTGCCATAGAAATTACTTTACTATTCTTACTTGGCATAAAGCAAGTTTTAGGACTCATTACACGATAAACATTTTAAGATGCAGTCACTTCACACTCTTTTTTTTTTTCTCAGTTTGGTGCAGAACGCTGCATTTTAACATCTCGGTGAAGCTTGCACCTGCTATTTCTCACATCCTCGACTGGCAAGTGACACTTTTGATAACTTTCATCTCCTCTGCTTCTTTTCATGGCTCTCTCCTTTAACCTGGCTCCCAGGAATGCAATAAACCTCAGGTACTGTATCTATTAACAATGTTGTGTTGTTGTGTTTACTCTGTGTGTGTATGTGTGTGTTCTGCGTTTTCTAGCCGTCTGTCTGTGTTTCTGCTGGTGGGTTTTATCTGTTCCCCGTTTGTCGTATCTGTAGCTTCTGGTAGACTCCCTTAATAAATACCTTCCATTTGCTGGCATGGAGGCTGATAAAGACGAAGAGGGAAGCCTGAAACACACTCCAATTGTATTACCGCAACATGAATTGAATTCTTTTGAAAACAGCCCTGATAAAAATGCTCTTTTTTTCCCTTTTTTTTTTCATCATGTCTTCTGCTTCCATACATATTATCCTGTATTTGATCTGTTAAATCTGAATTGAGCATGCTTGGTTGAGAATGGACTTCATCACGTCGCCTGGGCGAAGACAGAGAAATGATAAACATCGCTCTGGTACATCTTATGGGCCTGTAAACTGAGATAATGGCAACAATTTAGCTGATTGAGGTGGTGCATCATATCTCAAACTCTGTGCCGCTCTGTTGATGTGTTTGATAATGGTATTGAGTGTCTTTCGGCTCTATTTATTATTATTATTATCCCTGCTGTGTGGGTGTGGTTCTGTTGGGTCTCGCCTCACAGTGGAGATGATCTACTGACGGTGCCATTAATGTGCTAAGTGTTTGATTGGGATGGCTTTGAAAGACATTTATCCCGAGCATATTAAAGCTATTTATAGGTGAATCTACCATTTGTGCTGCAAGTAAACATAGTACCACCATTCGCCCCCCCGATCGATCTGGAACTAGTATTTATATCATATCTCAGCATTTCATCACAGAGACCTGCTGTGTCCGAGCAGAAATAGATGACGAGTAAGAGGTTGAAAAAAGATCAGAGCTCAAGGTGTTGAGCAGTCAGACCTGGGGAGAAATGGGAGAGCGGAGAGAACAAACCTGCCAATCTCGGCCGCAGAAAAGCCGAGCTCCTATTTTTAGAGCTGTCCTTTGTGACAACCTGCTCTGCTTCAGCTGTGCAGAGAGAGAAAAGCCTCAGTTTTGAATAGACATTGTGTAGCAACCGCAGCGGTTAAGAAGAAACGGTTCATTGTACACGTCTGAGTTTTTTCTCTCTCTCTCTCTCTCTCTCTCTCTCTCTCTCTGTCTCTCTCTCTCTCTCTCTCTCTCTCTCTCTCTTGCTTTCTTGACTCCTGCATTCCTTCATCTTTGTGTGTTTGTTTGAAATTATTTGGAGGAGCTTCTCTGGGCAGCTAACGATCATTTCAATTTTTGATTAATGTGTCAAAAGTAATCCATCGATCATTTGGTTCATAAAATGCCATGAAATATAAACCCCCAAGTTGACACGTTGAAATTGCTTCTTTTTTTTGTCTGACAAATAGTCCAAAATCCAAAGATATTTAATTGACTGTGATTTGAGAAGCTTGAACCAGTAAATGATTGGCTTTTGCGTAAAAAAGTGGCCGATAAATCAATCGTTTAAATACTTGCCGATTCATTTCTTTGGCCAGTGACTAAATGTTTCAGCTCCCGAGCTTTTACATTATTTTTAAATCGGTAAAAACTGTGTCTTTCCTTTGTTGGTTGAATTGTGCACTCAAGTGTCTCTTTCCCAGCACAGACACCAAAAGCTAAATCTGTGTTTATAGTTATTAATAGCCAAATATCAGGCTTTGACGGAAATAGAAGAGATATTTTTGGGAGCGCTCAACACGCGATAACGCAGCTGAAAATGTGCCTTGTGCAAATGAGGAAAACGAGCTACTCATTTACAACCGGCTGTGGTTCATTACTCAACACGCTTTCTGACATTTCATTTGCTTTTCATGCCAGTTTTGACATTCAAAGACCTTTTTTTAAAGTTGAGTATTTTCAAAAGGCTTGACAGATGACATTTATTTCCATGGTAATGAACCTGCATGGCGAAGATAACAAGGTCCGCCGTTTGTGTTGTTTGTGTCACTTAAACGTGATCAAAATCTCTCATAGCAGAACGGCTTGATCTGCTCAGTAATGAGGTGCTGCAGGAGATACTTGAGGTATTAATATTGTCTGGTTGAGTAAGAGTTAAAATATGTTTTGTATGATAATAAAATTTGTAGAACTGTCTTGCTTTCCTGTTGGGTGCTTGTCGGTGCATCTTCATGTTGAGGAAGACGAGAACATAGTGATCATAGAGGTTTGGTGTTTTTAGTTCAGTTTGAACGTCTGGCACAAAGACAAAGAGACTTTTATTAAACATTCAGACAATATTGTTGTATTGTCTGTAACAATATTGGCCATGATGTACCATCTTCTTACGTAAAGTCGCACAATGTGATGAACTGTTGAAATGTGATGATAATTAACACACTACATTCCACATGAGCAATTAATGGTCACCCAGAGATCCATTTGTGTCTGACGTGATGCACCTTCCATCCAATTACACTTCAAAAGCAGTGTTAAATCCTAAAGGAAGTAATCTCTCTCCCCTCTGGACTCTTTCCCTTTTACACATCAACCGTTTGTGATTATCGCCAAAGCAGTTTTTTGATGTATATAGACTTTTTGGTGTGGCCTTTTTCCCTCATTGCTGACGTGTTTAAGCAGTTTGTGAACATTTGAGAGACTCTGATTTTTCCAGCCCTAACAGGATTACATTCTGGTTCATTGAGGCTACTGTTTGTGGGAAACTGCCTCTCGTGTGATGGATTTCATCCTGTGTGGTTTTGGAAAGGTGGTGCAAATCTTACAATAACGCCATATTGTCTCCATTTGACCGGTTATCTTCAGAAGTAAAAGCAACATTTTCTTCAGCTAAAGTCAGAAGGGCCTTTTTAGAAGATCATTAGTCTAGACCAAAATATTATATATTATTATACATATATTATATATTTCAACAACTAAAATGAAATTAAAAAATTTCGACAGATATTCTTGTACGACTCAAAAAAAAAAAAAAAAAAAAAAAGAAACCTGCTAAACATCAGCATGCTGGCATTGTGTGCATGCTGATGTTAACATTCAGCTCACATTTCCTTTCTCTCCATTCCTTTCTGCTACGGAAAGGAGAAAAAAAGGAACATTGTGCAAGAAAACTAAAGGTGAAACTTTCTCCCTGTAGCTGACTGACACTTCACACCCCCACCATCATTGCATCGTTAAAGACTTCCAGTTCATAACCTTCCACAGTTATTCTATAACCTCATCCGGAAACCTCTAGTTACTGATCAACGTCTCTCTCACTTGCCTACAATCTTACTTTGCCACTTATTCCGCAAGAGCTTCTCTTTTCATTCCCTTTTTTTTTTTTTTTGCACCTTGTAGCAGGTGCAGGGGCACGACAGATGTTTCGCCCCCGTGAACCTACAAGTGTAATCTTTTAAACGTGCCTGGCTGCCTGTGTTTCTGCCAAATTATTTTCAGAGCAGCGTGCAGGTGACAACAGCTTGATAAATGAAATAATCCCCCGGGCTGTAGCAGCTATGAAAATGTAGTCTCTTTATTAGATCATCTTTCTCGTTCTAACAATGCTATTTAGAGCCGTCGTAATGGGACCGACTTCAAGGATTAATGCACCGAGCTGGCAGTCAGGAGTGCTGTGTTTCCTCTATGTGAGGCCTTCTGCTGGCTTACACACGTATTCAGTGAACAAAGATGGACACAGATCAATAAATCAGAGTATGTCGAGTTTGAGCCTACATTAGCCAATGTGCGAGTTCAGTTTAAGTCTTCTTGAGCAGGATACTGAAAACCTACCTGCTCACTCATTGCATAGCAGCGTGCAGGCAGTTTCTTCATCTGGTGATATATGATTTAGTTTAGTTTGTTTACATTCTCGCTGGTTGTTCCTGCAGGCTGTCAGATGTTTTTTGTTTTGTTTCCTAGCTTTCTTGATATCCCTGTCTTCTTGGTTAGAAAATCTTGCATCAAAAGGAAATGTTATGGAGAAGCCTGGCAACGTTTTTCTTTTTACTTTTTTCTCATTGTCAAAAAAAATCCCATGAATAGACCAAAAAACAAAAAATGTATCGATCCTACAAACAAGAATTCTCTGTGTAGCCAAGGCCTGTATATCGTATTCCTCTTTGCTCCATTAAAACACATAATTTAGCCCCACTGTTGCACTGGGTGAGATATTCCTTCATTACCATGAATTTAGCCACTGTAGTTTATAAACAAACTGTCCTGCTGCTGTAAATACTCACCAGTGGACCAAATATGCATTCATTTGCTGAAAATAGTCCCAAAAGAAAGCACAATTTACTCTTGTTTGGGTAACATTTGCCAAAAACTACAATGCCCAGCTGTTGTAGGAAATGATTTTGCTTTTTTAAAATGACCCTGCATATTTGTTACATTACATTTATTTTTAGTTTTTTAAACTTACATCTTCAAGGAAAACAATGTATGCAGAAATGGAGTTACGCATTGTTGGATTTGACCTTTTAATGGTAATTTTTTTAAATATCAGCTCTCTTCTGTCAAAACTGTGATTTGTGTCACTCGCACAAAACAATGTAACGTTTTAGTTTAGGAAATCATTTTAAAATAATTTTTACGCTGAAGGACTGTTATTGTGCTCTGCCGATTGTGTGCTCTGTAAGTTATATTGACTCAAATCATCAGCAAAATGCTTGAAATGTGAACTGGGGCCTTGTACTGTATTTCTTTTGTAAATATAAATTGTAAAAAGTTGAATTAAGGAGTTAGAGGAGGTGGATGGCAGATGTTGCCATGTAATGAGGTTTTCTGTTATCACCCTTGAAACACTGTGTGTGTGTGTGTGTGTGTGTGTGTGTGTGTGTGTGTGTGTGTGTGTGTGTGTGTGTGTGTGTGTGTGTGTGTGTGTGTGTGTGTGTGTGTGTGTGTGTGTGTGTGTGTGTGTGTGTGTGTGTGTGTGTGTGTGTGTGTGTGTGTGTGAGGGAGGGAGCACGGGTGTGTCATCCAGCAGCGTAATGAGGTTTTTATGGCTCTAATTCTACGCATCAGCAAGCAAAACACCATCACATGGCCAACCCCACAAATGCATTGAACAATTGCAGCCACGCCGGGTTCAATAGACTGTTTACAAATGACAGATGAGGCAACGCCCCCCCACTCCCTCCACCTCATGCATTTAGCACACACGACACAGCTATTGAGCACAAGTGCATTAATGTTACTCTCAAGTGACGTTTTTCCCGTCACTGTCACACTCCTCTGAGATTGATGCTCCCCTGCCTCTGTCCTTTTACAGTTAGCTTGTGATTAGTCAGTAAAAAAAAAAAAAAAAAAGATTAATTGGCTTGTTTGTTCCTAGAAAGCTTTAAACGAGGGGGGTTGGGCAGGAAGGCCTGATATTCCCCAGATACGACCCCTTTGCCACTGATGTAATGATGCCCCGGGCCCCCCCCCCATTGTTTGAGATGTTAATGAACGAGCAGGAAAGCAAAGCACCTGAGCTTTTTTGTTGTTGTGATACATTACATCATGGCTCGCGGCAGGAGTGGTGATGTCATTCCGGGTCTCCAGCTTCCCTCCCCCTCACCTCCTCCCACTCAGCTCCCCATTACTTTGACTGGAGCAGCTCCAAAGCCAGCAGGCAGTACGCTGCTTTCTAGGCATTGTCTGAGGCCGAGCAGTCAGGCTCTTTATATACAGCGTAACCTAAACACTCCAGCATCAGTGGTCTGCGTAAAACAAAAAATGCTGTCAAATGCTTTGTTGGTTTTATTGGATTATTGTTGTTTTCATACGTGCATTAATCACATTCAGTGTTTCTATTTGTGGCCGTTTGTATGCTGGCGTTTGTACAATTGTTGCACAATTTCAACCTGATTTAGCTCGGATTCTCGTCTGATCAGAATTCTTGTACGTGAGCTATTGTTAAATATGTAAAAAAAAAAAGAAAGAAAAAAAAGAAAAAAAGCAAATCCCATCACAAGTTCCCAGAATGCAAGGGGACATCTTCAGCTATCTTGTTGTGTCCAAGCCACAGTTAAAAGCTTAGAAATATACGATAAAACAAAATGAGAAAAATAGCTGAGGTCTCAGCGTTTTTGGGATTGTGCCTCTGAATAACTTAAACAATGAATCAATCATAAAACTAGTAGTAGCAGCAGCTCAATACACAGTATTGCTTTATACTGTTATATTGTACTAAAAGGAAATGACTTGTCCTGTCTCTTATTTTTCAAAATGACAAGACAATAACAGCAATGCAAAAAGACAGAAGATGATTGACGTCGTCAACATTTCAGTAAAATGGCAATGACAGCTAGTTTTTGAGGTGTGACACTTCTTGATGACGTGTGCTATGAAGTGTAAACTATGACGGCTCGAGTTGGTCAAATGAAGTCCTTTTGTGTCTTGGTTGGAAACTGAATTGCTGATTTATTTTTGCGATGTGGATATGAACTGCGGCAGCTCTGTTTATTGTCTCGGTTAGCCTTTAAACCTTCCATTGTTCCCTGTGCCGTCCTCATACCTCTGTCTATCAGAGGACCTTCATACCTGCTACATATTCAATATCCAGAATCTCTAGAGGCCTGGCCTGCCACCTGAGCACACATGACACACACACATAACACACACATAATGTGTTTTCCCTCTTGCTCTCACAAAGCAGAGATGTGTGTTGTTTATTTGTTGGTGACGCTGCTGCTCATTGCACTACAGCTGAGTGAAGGTGAAGTGGAAGTCTATTGCCACTTCTACTGTCTCTTCTCTTTTACACACACACACACACACACACACACACACACTCGCCTCCCCTTCCTCCTCTATTTTGCCATGTCTCGCTGCTTCCGTCGCCACAGCAACTGAAAACCCTGGAGGGTGTGTAGGGGGCTGGGTGGGTGCGGGGGGGTTGTGCTCACCCAGTTGCCATGGCTATTCCAGCTGAGTGACAGCGACAGAGTGACATCATTGCTGCCAGTTAGAGCTGCAACTAAAGATTATTTTCTTTATCGATTTAATCTGCAGATTGTTTGTGTGGTTAATCGATTAATCTATGAAATTCTCATCTCAACTTTGCAGAGCAGGATGTGACATGTCCAAATACCCCAAAAATATTACCTTTACAGTGATATATGACCCAAAACAAAGCAGAAAATCCTCATTTGGGAGGCTAGAATCTGAGAATATTTGGCATTTTTTCACGATTCTTGCTTGAAAAATGACAAACAATTAACTGATTATCAAAAATAGTTACTAGATTACTTTTCAGTCGATCACTTAATCAACCAGTTTTTTCAGCTCTCTCTTGAATACTTTGTTTCCTCCTCCATCTTCCAGCTCCATCTCCCTCCTTTACTCCTTCTCTTAAGAAATGATGGTCCTCTTTCCCCTCTTTCTGTGTGTCTCCCTCTTTTACTCACTCTCTCAAGAGGAAGTGCTTCTGTCTCCGTTTCTGTCTCCCCGCCCAGGAAATGGCTTGCCTTCATTCGGTTACTATGCCAACCGACTCCAGCCGTGGTCTTGTGCTGAAGTGAGAGTGATAATGGCATTACCCGCACTGTGCTCCTCTCCTCCCTCCACCCCTGCATCCTTCTATCATCCGTCCATCTACCTATATGAATATTTTCTTCCTCCCACCTCTCTCTCTTCTGACGTGTTTGCTCTTTGTGTCATCTCTTTTCATCTCTCCTCCTCACTTTCATTTTTCTCATCTGCCCTTCTCCCCTTTGCATCTCTCTCTCTCTCTCTCTCTCTCTCTCTCTCTCTCTCTCTCTCTCTGCGCTGGGGGTGTTGTGAGCCCCCCAGAGGGGCACAGCCATAGTGGCTCTGCTCTTACAGCATCACTGTCTGGCAGGGAGGAGGTCCTTACCCCCCCTCCCACTCCCATATCCCCCTTCCAGCACCACCACCCCTCCCCTCCTCCACCCCTGACACACATACACACATCCCCCTGCTCCCGTTACAAACAAACCGCTGGGTTTAACGTACAGTACCAGTACCGGAGGCTGCAGGCTTCTCGGTCTTCAAATAATGTAATGGTGCATAAAGGCGTTTGTGTGTGCGCCTGTTTTCCTGTGTGTAGCTTTTTACTTTCGGGAGAGGGAGGGGAGAAAGCGAGAGGCGGAGGGAGCAAACGTGAGTGAAAGTGTTGTCAGCCATTTTTCTCTCATCTCTTTTTTTTTTTTTTTGTTGCTGTTATCTGCTTTATTCCGCTGTTCTCCGGCTGGAGATGTGATTGTCAAGTGCGCGGAGAGAAGTCTCGTTTTTGCTTGGATAAAAGGATATTTTTCCCCCCTCTCAACCGCCTCCTCTGTGGTTTTAAGATATTTCTGTGGGAAGCAGCGGGGAGGCAGAAGCTGGTGTTGGTTTGGAGAGTCTAATCAGGCCAAGGAACAGCGGATACTCCCCAAAACTGTCAAGCCGCCGCCTCCTTCCAGAGAGACGGCGCAGCCGAGGGAGGGGAGAGGGCAGGCGGCTTGGATGGGTCTGCGCTGAAGCATAGAGCAGGTCCGGGATGTTAGATTGTAGCCCGGTGAACATCTTTTCAGTATGAAACCATTAGCAGCAACAGACAGCAATGGAGTCCCGAGCCAGCAAGATAAAACCCCGGTAAGTAGCCTATCGACGTGCAACGTCTTCTCTCCATCTTTCTTTTATTTTTTTTCTCCCCCTCCCTCATTTATGACCCACGACATATGATTACCGGCAGTATAATGGATGTGCATCGGATTTCTATCGAAGCCTCCACCAGATGCATGAGCGCAGGGCAGGCCAAGGACGCGGCAGACACCCGAGCACAGGCTGATTCTTGCTCCGCCGAGCCTCCGATGTGTGTCAGTGTGTTGAACTAGAAACGGCCGCCATGTGCTCGCTGTCACTCACGCGCGCAGACACAAGCACACACTCGGGTGCATTTTAAGGACTCTATTGATCTTATAGGCGTAGTTCACGCTCGTAAAAAAAATTAAATAACACGTTACACATTTTTGTTATTAGAAGTGCGAAAGCAAATATACCAGCCAGGTCAGCGTGTGACTAATAATCATCCAAACGCGCATTGGAGGCGACTTATCGATGCATGTACATGTATAATGATCGAGCCTTTTGGTTAAAGGCGCGCACACATCCAGCGGTGCACATGTGTATGTGTGTATGTGTGTGTGTGTGTGTGTGTGTTTAACGACCGACGTCTGTGCCCTCATTATGTTTTACGAAGCACTGAGATGACACTATGTGATTGTAGGTCTCTAAGATGAGCCCATGAAATGAATCACGCCAGGTGTCTGTACATGCAACATGTCAGGGTGGTGTGATGGGAGGTGATGTCATGTGTGCAGAGATGAAGCTGCCCTAAATTCAGTCGCGCCACCTCTTAACCTCTAGGAGCGGTTCCCAGCCCTGGTAGCACAGTGTGTGGTGCAAAATGTGTTGCTTTAAAGCAGAACGTCTATACCGTTGATATTTTGGGGCGTATTGGGTGTTTTTTTTTTTTTTTTTCTGTATTTTTTTTTAGCCTCACCAGCTGAAGTACTAGTTTGACCATCTGGTTTATTTAGCGCTGCAGCTGGTGGCGCTGTCCGTGGTGCTGGAAGCAGCCGGCAGCTCCAGCAGACAGTCGGAGGCCTGAGCTGATCTGAACTTGAATGGCGAACGGATTGATCGGCTGTCAGCGCCACTGGCATCACTCACACGTCGGGACCACACACACACATAGACACACAGAGACAGGGCTGTAAATCACACTGATGGACGGTTCCTGGATCGCAGAGCACAGATACCAAATGAAAAATCCCCTTAATATCCTATAATAGTCATAGATGTGCCATTGTTGATGACATATCTCATCCTCTTTCCGCACAGTTTGTGCAGCTTTCCTCTGGGAGGGCACCAACGATCTCTTTCATGTATCAGATGGATTTCTGAAAACGCCTAAAACTATATAATTACATATTTGAACATCTTTTATGAACAACATTTTCGTTTGATTTTTTTCAAATGCAATATATTTTATAACATCATTATGGGTTTTTATATATGTAGCCAAAGCTCTGCAGTGTGGATAGTAACATTTCCTCTGTGACTTTAAGAGGTTCGACAGACTACATGCAGTGTGATGCTCAATTGTATTGTGATGCTGAATATACTTTGTTATTAGAACTATTATCATTTCTTTCCAATATAGTATAACTGTAATAATCTATAGTCTTAAAGTTGCTCTGTCATTTGAGTAATATCCTCATTAAAATGGATCTTTTTAACATTAATTTGACTGGTTTTCCAGGAATCTAGCCCCACACACATGCACCTCAAGTTAGGCTAAAGAAGCAGACAAGCCATTAAGAACATAGAGGAATATGAGTGTGATGATTGAAGTTTTAATAGTTTTACGATCGTCTTTCAGCATGTGTAAGTTAGCTTCATATTCTCCACTCAAGATAGAAAGGAGTAAACATTTCTCTTGTTTTTTTTTCATGGGGAAAATCTCTAGATTTGTATGTTCACCTCTTCTGTCTGACTTTCCTTTCTTTATCTTCTCTGCCTGGCCCTTCATTAGATTTTTGTTTTCTTATGTTTTTACCATACAAATGGAGGCTTGTGTAAATATTTATTTAGCCCAGCAGGAAACCCACCACGGGTAGAGTCAATAACTGCCACCAGATCTTATTACAGTAATGGCATCACCATAGTAGGCTCATGACCATTGGCTGCCACCTGTGTAATTCCCCATTTGCCTATCTTTCCTCTGGAGACCTGCGATTTCCATTCGTATAGCTGCATTTTCATCTTTACTGCAACAAAGCACACGTTGACGTACACCATCACAGTACAATTCAAGTCGATTTATTAGGCTTTTTATGAACGTTTATGGCTTTATCTTTTTAGTGATTGCTTGGCCATGAATGCTGTCTCCTTATCTTTGAACATTTTATTGAAATAATGTCTTTTGTACAAAAGACATACGCCCAGATGTTTTAGCCTTGCTGAGCTTAGATAATAAATCAGATACAAATTGTAACGGGGGTCAATACACTCAGACCCTTCTCTGTACAACTAATATAACACCTTTGTCTTCATTTACTTGCAAGTGTGTCACCCACAGTCTTTATAATCTTGTTAACAACTGGCAGTAATATGAAAACTGTGTAAACAAACGTACTTTTGGAGATTTGTTTCACATCCAATGACATTCGTTAGGCAGGAGTAGCATACAACATTTGACATTTGGAACAACACTTATTATAATAGCAATATAGTGGACCGTATTCCTCATTGTGGGTAACCATCACCCCTTGTCTAACTGCTGGCTCATCTGGTACTGACTGGTGGAGCTGTAACTATGGAGGGGAAAGCCCAGAGAGCATATCGGGCCCATTTAATCAGACACCCTGCCGAAAGGGTTTTAATCTCTTGATCCACGAGGCTCAGGAAAGCGAGAAGCTGCCACCATGGTCAGGGGAAACTCTGGGATGTGCTTGCTGTCTCCCAGCCTTCCAACATTGGCAGCTCTCCATTTTTTTTAACAAGTAGCCAAAGTTAAAACCACATGTGAAATGTTGAAAGGAGCAGCGCGGCTTCAGGCGCTTTTAGCTGCTTGAATTCAGAAATAATAAATATTTTTTTGTTGTGTTTTGATCCATAATTTAAACCCATTAAACCAACTATTTAAATTTGATTCCCTTCCATGGAAATATGAGGGTGTTTTTAAGACTCCTTAATGCTTTGTACAACTTGCATTTCCAACATTGGACATCGAGTGCAGTAGCACAGATTCACCCCCAGCATATGAAGGCGGTGAAGAGATTGAGAGCCACCCAGGGCTTCCACCCAGCAATCTAGGTCATTAGGTCTACAGTGTAATTTAAGGAGTGCCACATCTGCTCACATGTAGGCAGAGCTGAGTGTTGTGGCTCGAGCATTAGAGCATTGCCTAATCCTCCTGTGACAGCTGATTGTACGTATTTTCGGCTGGCGGTTCTGCAGAGATCACTTCATTTGTTCGCGAGAGAGCACTGAATTCGGAGCAAAGCGGCACAGAGAGGCTCGTATAAGGTAGGAGAACGATCCCAGTTGTGTGCTATGGTTGATTGTGAGCATATCTCTAATGGATTGAAACAATAGCATGCTTGTACGGACTTTGCTGGTCTATTGGGGTTAATGACGCACTGTACATGCGTTAATGTGTCGTCGTGCCACTGATAATGTAAAAACGTAATGAATCTGTGTCCCTATTATTGTGCTGGCATCCATCTTTGCCCAGTCCCCTGCATGCCATTGGGCCGAAGAGGTCAATGGCTCACATGCTTGTAGAGGGAATGGACCCTGGCTTATTGGCCGACAGACAGATGACCTAAATGAGTGGAGAGAAAGGATTAAGTGTTTATTATCCTCTTCCTTTATCCCTCTTTCCTGCCCTCCCTTTATCTCTCCCTCTTTCCAGGGGGTGGGGCTTGTCGTTTCTGGGGGTTTGTTGGGAGGTGGGACTTTTCTACCTGGTTGTGGATATTATTATTGACATATAGACCACTCCAGTGGCTGGTTGGAAGGCCATATTGACAAACTCTACATCACCGGTCTTGTACTCTCAATCATTAGAATATTCAATTAATTTACCTCGTGTGCACTTCCGTTCATTGTGAAACCAAATTGTTAAGAATATGTTAATAATTGAGGTTTGCTTTAATTCCTATTGGGCAGCATTGTTTTTTATCTCCAATATTTCTTTTTTAAAGTATATTTTTTCCTATATTCTTAAAGGATAAGGCTGGTGATATTCTATACTTTTGTTATTGTCATCAAAGCCAAGAATGCTCCCAATAAAGTTGAAGCCTCAAAGCCACAACAATCGTACGACCTGACGTCCAGTAATAAATATAAATGGTCATAGTCGTAGCTCCAACATAGCTCCACTTATGAAGTTTGTATTACATGAGAGTGATACACTGCACCATAATCTCTTTTGCTTCCAAAAGTCATCAAAAGGAAATGTGATGAGACTTTATCATTGCAGTAGACAGACAAAGAGATTTGTCACACTAACACAATAATGCCCAGCCAGTAATAATAACGTGGAAGTCAGCTGGAGGCGTTCAGATGAGGGGATGGGAAATAGCAGCCTGAGGGGGGTTAGTGACTGACTGGGCCCTCCGGTCCACCATTTTGGTTAGTGCAGCCAGCCAGATAATTAAACGTGATGGCAATCTTTGACACAGTGTAGTCACATCACACCTCAGTGCCACAGGAGCTGCACTGTCTGGCTCTCAGTCTCTTGTCAATGACACATAAAGTTGAGAGTAGATATGTCTTATTTTATCATTTCCCCCCCACCAACCACTCGGAAAGATCTCCAAATATCTTATCACACCTTCTGCCAAATCAATTCAGTGCCACAACACCTCCGAGCTCTTCAATTTTATCGTGGCTCCGTCTCAAAGGGCAGATCATGAATATTGAGAAGTTTTTTTTAGTCAAAACTAGTTTCCAATATTCCTGAGTGATAATTCTGCCAGCAAAAAAAAAAAAAAACGCTTTTCCTCCCATTTCCCAAACTCTTTAATTAAGCCGACGAGTGCTTCAGAGGCTGTACCGTTTTCTCAGAGTACGTTCAAGAGCAGATGACGGCTCAAACCCATTTACTTGCAAATTAACTTCCCAAGATATATTTCTATCCAATCTATTCCATTTGTCATCCAAGTGAGGCTTCATAGTGTTGCCGCTGTGGAGGCTGATTTCCAAAAAACTATCTGAGGCAGTGTAGTTATTTACAGCCCAAAGTGCATTTCATTTTGAGGCAGACGACACTGACACCCAGACAGCTTTTCTTCTGAGAGAATTTTACCTTTTACAGCTCAGATAAGAAGAGCTAAAAGCCTAGATAGTGACGGCACAACAGTCCAGTGTCACATCAGGATTTATTGGAGCAAAGTTCATTTTTTTACGTTTGAAATTCAGAGTCTGGCCTTTATTTACTGGCTGTATCAAAGTTTTCACTGGCGAGAAGAGACATTTAAAATACATAAATCAAATTCAAAATCTTGTTTACTATCCACATCTGAAATCATACAGCATGTAAAAAGACTGTTAAACTCACTCCCTGGATGTTTAGATTTAGCTCTGATATCACATGATGAATGAAGCAACCCAGTTAAATCTGCCACATTTGACTTTTAGTTGTAAAGAATTTAATACTGATGATCTGCCACAGCCAGAAGTCGAGTTAAAAGTGGCTCAGAGCCGTCTCCCTGCTGAGTATCAAATATATATTGGTTAATAAAACATTCAGCCATAAAATATTCACGTCTATAGACTCCATGAACGAGTTCACGCTCGTTCAGTTCAACAACACTATATATTGCGCACATGTGAAAATAATATATAAAATATCTGTTTGAATAAAATGTAAACCATAATAAATAAATAAAGGGCTTTAAAAGACTAATTACTGAAATTTACTCTCCTTATAGGTATAATTAAATGTAATAATGAAATTTCCCCAATGAGGGAGTAATGAAGTACTTAGTACTAATTTCATTAGAATATCACTTTTTCTAACTGTAAATACCTGTATATAATATGTCAGAAAATAGTGAAAAATACCCAATAAGACAGTACAGCATGTTCTTCAAACACTGTTGTGAATACTTGTTTTTGATTTAATCATTGTATACCCTCAGCAGGGGGTTTGTGATGTATTTCACATTGTAGGGTCATTTCCATTGGCTCATTTACAATATGGCTAATTACAGCACAGCTTTCTGTTTCTTTATAAAGTATGAATTACTCTGAGGGGTTTCCCCCCATTACTGCCTCGTGTTGGTTTAGGTTATGCGAGTTGCGTGCTTTAATTAGGGAATTTCCTTAATGTAGGCAGCGCTTCTTGTTGGTTTATTCAGTTCATAATAAGAAGTTCCAGCGCTAACACTGATATCAGGAGCTGCATAAGTGTTATAGCACTTTTCAGTATGTCAGTTAAACTGTTAGTTTGTCACTTGGACAATAAGACTGAAGTTCATAAGACACGTTAGACTTCCTTTTAGACTTTTGATAAATGGACAGCACGCTAAACCTGCTGTCCATTTATCGTTAAACCTGATCAATGTTTTCAACGCATTCTATGGGAGTTAGATGATTTAACATTTAACAACATTTTTCTTTGCTTTGATAATGAATTATGTGTAAAGTTGAGCTCTTGCAGAATAACTAATTCATATTTGTTTGTTCTGTTAACATTGTAAAATCACAGCTGTGGAGTAAAGACAAAGATAATCTGTAGTGTTCATTATTACAAGAGTGTATTTTCTAATTCAGATGAAAGGGGCAATATTTTTTCTGTAGTCCGTGTATAAATCAAATGAAAAAAATACAATATTTTCTTACAACAGCCGCTGTTCAGTTCATCAACATGAATCTGTGTCCACTGTAAAATGATAACATGGGAAACAAATACAAGGACAAAGAAGAAATCACAATAATATCCAAGTAGTAAAGACGTTTTCTTCACTACATCTTCAGACAAACTCAAGGTTAACAAGCCGCTAAGTGTGTCTTCACTTGGCTGGCAGCCAGCATGAGTGTTAGCGCGAGTGACCAGTGGTGACTGCTGAGCTGGCTGATACTGACCATCTGTGTGTATGTTGTGTGTGTGTGTGTGTACGTGCAGCTCCCCGCAGACTTCAGCAGACTTCACCTGGCCGACGGCTTGCATCCACAGGTGACCCACGTCTCCTCCAGCCACTCAGGATGTAGTATCACCAGCGACTCTGGAAGCAGCAGCCTGTCAGACATTTATCAGGTAAGGACGCCCCCCATTGGCGCTGGATCCCCAGTTTGGACTCCCCTGGATAGTTCAGCAGGTGTGATAGTTTGTTAACTGGACGAGCAGGTCGGTCATGTGAGGTTCATCTAGCTAGGGTCGTCGTCGACTATTTTATTTCTTTTCTTATCCATCTTGCTGGGAGTTGACGCCACTCATGTTTGGACGGTAAATATGAAGCTACTATTAACAGCTCCTGAGCTTAGCTTAGCTTAGCTGAAAGACTGGAATCACAATTTGTAGTTTTATACTTTTTATAAGGATAAAACAAACAAGATATAACATGTTTATTAGTTAGCTTTAGCGGTGCCCGTAGGAGAGCTGTGAGCTCGGGACAGAGCCATTTCCACCTTTTTTGCTAATGTTAAGCTAAGCTAACCAGCTGCTGGCTCTAGATTTATATTTACTGTACACGGACATGCGAGTGGTATCGATCTGCTCATCCAACTCTCAGCCACAAAGCAAAAAAAAAAAACATATTTCCTAAAATGTCAAACTATTGAAACAAATGACTTTAGTATATACAACCCAATCTGTGTGGATATGTTAGGTAGGGGGGTTGAACTGAAGCTGAAGCTAATATTATTCCAAGTTGGTGAGACTCTCCTTGGTGAAATGACAAATATGCCTCTGGGACCGCAGGTTACTCATTAAGTAGGACACCAACATTTGGGAAAGAATCTAAACGCTTGGCAGACAAATGGGCTATGAGACACTAATAGGACGCTTTCACTGCTCAACGGGAGACGAGCAGACAGGCGGAGGGGTGGCGAGCAGGTGGTCCAGCCTCCATCCTACTCCAGCTCTGCCTCTCATCACCTCAAAGCAGAAGTACAGAACTCCCAGGGAGATGTGACGTACAAGCTAGTGTGACACGAAGCTAAAATGTCACAGAGCACGACAGTGGACTTAAGTATGTTTTTGTGGTTAGAGTGTGACGAAGGCAATGAATAAGTAACACCGACGAAAGAATGGGGTAAATAAAAACACGATTCAGCTCAAAAGAACAAAAACAAATTCTCGTGACTGCGGACGTGCCCCAAACCCTTCGACTAATCCTCTTAGCACAGAGTACGCACCCTATTGGCTGCTAACACCGTCACCTGCTGTGTGCCTATTTGTGACTGTGCTCAGGGGCGTCAGTCAGAATCACTTTGCATTGTTTGGACCTATTCTCGGCTTGTGTTTGTGTGTGCAGGGGCATTAAATCAAATAGTTTGAATACAGCTCTCTAATTGCGTGTCAGGCCTGTATGAGTGTGTGTTATCCTAAGACGTGTGTGTGCGTGTGAGTGTGTCTGTGTGTGTTTGGCCGTGCTCTGCCTGGCTGGGGCATGTTGAACAGGCTCTACTGTCCCCAGTCTGTGATCCCAGTCTCACAGCCATCTGCTTACTCTCTCCCGATTTCTCTCTCTGTGAAACGCACTGTCTGGTTTCTTTCTTTAGTCTCTCAATCCTCCTTTGCTGTATCCCAACTCTAACAGCCTGTAATCTACCTGGAGCAACAGCTGCTCTGTCTCTGAGTGCTACATATACTCAAACACCTTGCCTCAACCTGTGTCTTAATCTCAATGTCTTTATCGCTCTCTCTTATGTCACATGTGATCAAACTCCTCTGCTCAACTCACTGGTGATGTACTTCATTTGCGTGCTTGTGCTACATTTGTTTTACATGATCGGAATAATGTCCAAATTGAATGTCTTTTCGGAGGCAAGAAAAAAAGAAGGCCAAACGTTTGCTGGCGTGAGAATCCCAGATTTGAAGATTTGCACTATAACTTTGTCTTTTCATGTTGGCTGATATTAAGTTAGTATTTTTGGGTTTTGGACTGTTAACTGAATCAAAGAAGCATTTTAAAGATGTCAATTTTGGATAAATTCAACCAGAGTTAACTTTCTAAGAGCAACCATGCAGTTTCTTTTTAATTTTTGTAAATTATTTGTCATTTAGCGGACGCTCTAATCCAGAGCAATTTACAGGTTACATGGTGTGTGTAAACATTTTTTTTTAAATTAAATTAATTGCAAAGATTAATTAATTAAATTAATTAAAAAGGATTTAAACTGCTCTTACTGTCCTGGGGTTCCCGACATGACTCCCCAAACTAATGTTTTAAGCAACATTACTTTTTATTTTTTTAGCTTCAGTTGCACCCTTTCAGGTTTCAGAATTATTTATGTGTTTGTGGTCTTCACTGGGGGTGTTTTCTGAACAAATGAATAAGGGGAGCACTTATTCTTTACACTTGAGACCACAGGGAGTTGATGGTACAAAGAAGTCCAGTGTTACATTTTAATTTTAGACTTGCTGTGCAGATTGTTGATGGGGAGCATTAAATAGTTTAACCACTGGTCCACCCCACTGCCCTAATCTCCACTGCCTCCTTTGGCCTCGACAATTGAATCACCCGGTGAAGAGTCCCACATCACTCTCACGTCACTGACAACATGGCGCACTGTTTTGTCTGAATAAATCATGAAATTGGTCCTTCAGAAGGACTTTGAAAGCATTGATCCAAGAATAGCCCTGATGAAATATTAACAACACCTGACTTGCCCACTGACTTGTAATGCTTACGGCACATTAATGGATTTCTAATGCATAGATGACATGAAAACGAGCTTGTGCACAAATAAAAACCCTGTATTTAAATACTGCACGCTTACTCTCAACAAGGGTGGCGTGTTAAGTGTTTTTCCCCCCTGTTGAAGGTAGAGTGACATTTATGAAGGAAGATGCATCCTCATTTCAGTTCGTTTCCCAATATATTTGCTGCAGATAACGAGTGAACCTGTCTCGTGTGTCCTCTGTCCATCTGTAGAAAAAAGAACATGAATATGCAACTGTGTGGTTTTAGGACAAAGGGTGCTCAGGGAATACTATTCAAATTTATGTAATAAGTCCTTCATTATTCTGCTCTATAAAGTCAGTATTTTTCGCACCCATTTTAACACTCGATTTATTTTTGGATTAATTTAATTTTGACATATACTGCACCGCTTGTATCGTATACTGCTCATTACCTAATCTGTGACTCCACCCGTACAACCAGATCATGGGCTCCGCCCACCAGGTCGTGTGCACTGGTGACGCCCAAACGGCCGCTCAGACACTGGCCTGAATCATTAATGAGCCTTTTGCACATGGCGTTTGAGGAGAAGTCACACAGGGTCTGTGAGAGACCAGGACTCTGAGCTTTGAAAAATTAAAAGCAGACTGACGGTCTGGGAGGTGAAGATGCGTCTGGCTCTGGGATTTTGCGGACAGTTTGCAAAGGCAACCTTTTCTTCTCTTTCTATTAAGAAGCTTGAGGTTGGGCATATTGAGGTAAGAAGGTTCGTTTTTGTGGCAGGGTAGCAGGGCTGATGCTTTGTTTTCCTTTTTTCCAACCGCTTTGGTTTATTCAGTGAGAAGGTTTCATGTTGTGTGAGCAGGAACCAGGCGATATGGCCCTTCTGTCATTTATAGAAGTATTTCCTTTGATGATAGCAGAGGGACTCTGTTAGTACCACTCCTGCACAAGTAACTGCATTTCTTTTCACTCCTCATCTCGATTAATTTTCCTCATCTCCGCACCTATTTCATCTTGTGCTTTCAAAGAACAGGATCTGGCTTCGAGGCAGGCAGTGGAGTTTGCTGAGGGGGAGAGGAAAGTTGGGAGATAATTAGCTTGTTACTATGCATAGCGGAGTGTTTGGTATGAAGTGTTGACGCCTGTCTTTCTCATACTGTAGTACGGAATATCTCTACTTCGTTTCAATAATTGGGTCAAATTTGCACAACAGTTTTACAGAGGCTCTTTTATATTTAGCTTTTTGTTGGAGATGGACTGCGTCACAGCGGATGTGTGTACTGTAAAGTGATTTCAGCAGTGTGTGTGTGTGTGTGTGTGTGTGTGCATATGCAACTTCAGCCTCTGTATCCTTATAAAGCTGAAGCTGGAGTTAACTCTGCATTGAACCTGAGTTTGGTCACTGGCTTGGTCAGCAGCTACCATCATTTTAATGTGAAGCATTGATATGTGGTTCAGTGTCTCGCTCAAAGACGTGGCTATAGATGGACGTCTGAACTTTGACGTTTTGTTGGACTGTGGTTTCCCAACCGCTGATGTCGGATGGATAAGAACAAATCCCTCACCTTGCTGAGCTTTAAACTCAGATGACTCATTTCTCCTCTGTTTACTCTTCGTAGGCCACAGAAAACGAACCAGGTGACATGGACCTGAGTGGCTTGCCAGAGACCGCCGTCGACTCCGAGGAGGACGACGATGAGGAGGACATCGAGCGAGCGTCGGACCCCCTCATGAGCCGGGACATCGTGCGGGACTGCCTGGAGAAGGACCCCATGGACAGGACCGACGATGACATAGGTGAGCACCTAAAACAAACTGTGACACACAGGGTTTGTGTTTCAATGCAGCTTACGAATGGCACCATTGCAAATAAAGTTTGCAGTGTTTACTTTATAAATATCCAATTGTTTTTCTTGTGCATTCTTGAGAGTGCCAAGACTTCTTTAGGGAAGGGTGTGTTTTCAAAGATATCTGTAAAAAGCGCAGGCAGTGTTGTTCCCAGCTGGGACAGTACTTCTTGTCCCGATTTTAGATTAATTCACAGCAGTATAAAAGCCACACCCTCCTTTCTTCTATAAATCGGTCACAATAAATCTACATTTGTCTGAAGCCTGTTTTGCGTTCGTGCCCTCATTTATGATGTAGGCTTTCGAATAATTTTGAAAGCTTGCAGTATCATATCCCTTAAAGCTATGACTCAACTCCAATGTTTATTTTTTTTAAAAACAAGTACACACTCTCAAAGCTTAGCTACAGATGTGTACTGGGGGAGTATGATGCACTGGATGTAGAGAGTGAGTGCCAACCATTCTCCGCTGATCCCCCCACCCCCCCCTGCGGTACACCCCTCCCTCTGCCGGCAGGCTTTTCTAGGTCACTCCGGCACATCCTCTCGCCTCACCTCTCCCGGCACATTAAAGTTTCAGTGCTTCCGCAGCTTCACACACAACGCTGTTGCCATGCCAAGCACAGGTCAGCCAGAACGCCAGACTGCTGCTGGAGGGGGGAGAGAGGGGTATTTTCCTACTTTGGACCTCAGTGTAGGGTGCTGCAGAATGTCTTGGGCCCTGGATTAAATATATATATATATATATATATATATATATATAGCATTTTCCTTGGCGACACACCCAGTCAAATACCCCAAAATATTAAAGCCATTCACCCAAAAAAACAATACAACATATTTTTTTACTTACTAACCGTGCACATACATATATGTTTTATTTTGAAAATATCCTGCTCTGAAATATCTGCCATCGCCCCAGTACAAAGGAGGTGATAAATAATTTAGTAAATGCTGCTTAAAACAATGAAAAACGACATTTGGAAAAAAAGAAAAAAAAAGAAATGATAGTGAACTGAATATTATTGTGTTTGTTGGTCGAATAAAAGAAGTCCTTTGTTGTTGTTTTTTAAACTTTTTTTCCTCCATTTTATAGACAAAACGAGTGATGAAGGAGACAATAGGCAGATTAATCGATGATATAAATAACTGTATTTGCAGCCTTAGATGTCATTTTTTTTCAATGCTGCGAGCTATGCATAGAAATTCGATGCAACTATCTGCATGGTTAGATGCCTCTGGAGATAAGTCAGATATGTTTTATTTTTTTGGTAATTATTGTTGCGCTGATCCTTTAAAATTGATCAGAGCACTTTATTTATTTCAGTTTCAGTGTCTGCAATGGACTTTTTAAACTCACACAGAGGTCATTGAGTTAAGTGTCAGCAATTATGCTTGGCTCGCCTTGAAAGATTATATCAATGCAATTGATATTTGGTTTTATGTTCTCCAGATAATGATTCCTTTGTTGGCTATTCACTGTGGTGATGATCCATGTTGCTGCTAAGCTTCCAGCTCGTGCCTTCTTGGCTGGAAGTGAGGGCGACGCAGGCTCGCCAAGAACCCTGCCTGTCCTTTTTCTCTCCTCTGTGTGTCAAGACTCTGTTTGCTCTTTTTTTTTCTCAACCTCCTGCACTTCCTCCGCTGTCTCTCCTCTGTCCCTCTCACAGAGCAATTACTGGAGTTCATGCATCAACTGCCAGCATTTGCCAACATGACCATGTCAGTGAGGAGGGAACTCTGCGCCGTCATGGTTTTCGCTGTGGTCGAACGCGCCGGCACCATCGTTCTGAATGATGGAGAGGAGGTGTGTGTTGGTGCATGTTCACGCACACATAAGCCCTGTCTTGTGACTCTGTCTTGCCTTCAAATATATTTATATATGCGCGTGTCTCTCGGGGAACTGAACCTTAGTCTCACCCCCTCACACCAGTGAATCTTCGTCTTCCATTTAATGTTATTTTCTGCTCTATTAAATCTGAATGGTGGAGAACCCGTACTGTATTGCCAGGCCTTATCTAGGATCCCTTAGGCAACTAAAGCAGGCATCACTTATTCTCGCTCTGTCTAGTCAGGACACGACATGAGTTTCAATGAAGACAATTTGGTTGTTTTGTTCTGTGATGCACTCAAACAATAGAGAGCTGACCTTTCCTTGAAGACTTCAGTAAATGTCCGGTCATAGAGAATTCAGGGTTCAATGAGCATATTGTTGCTGTCGGGGTAAAAGATGTGAATCTCTGAAATGTCATCTTTTTAGGAATTCTTGAAAACATCCTTATTTTTCACTTAATCCCTCAAAAGGATTAAGAAATAAGACATGTCTTCATTTCAATCAAGCATGTATTACTTGTAACAATACTTTGAGTGTGTTGCATCTGCATATTCTAGCTGTGTTTTGCTGGGCAGCTCTAACAATCCTGTGCTTTCGCTGTATCCCTCTGAGGGAAGTAAAAAAACATCTGTTAGTGCAGCAATCCCCTTGTAGTTACAGCATATGGCTCTCTGTGATAAATAACGTTGACTCATTAAGGGACACCAGCTGTTGGGAATATTACTTGACTGAACTTAAACTGATCTAAAAAAAAAAGTTATTATTGTTGTTCTTTTTTCTTTCTCTTTTCCAACGTTTTGTTTCTTTTTGGTCTCTTAGCTTCTGTCCCCCTAAGACTAATATAATCTTTTGTTTCGGCTCCAGCTGGACTCATGGTCGGTGATCCTGAACGGTTCGGTGGAGGTGACGTACCCCGAGGGCCGGACAGAGATCCTGTGCATGGGGAACAGTTTTGGGGTGTCGCCAACCATGGAGAAGGAATACATGAAGGGCGTGATGAAGACCAAGGTGGACGACTGCCAGGTACGAGCTTGGTTGTCATTGTTCCTCTGCATCGGGGTGAAAAGCATGGCACATCTTCTCTTATGATATGGAACCCCACTGTGATCCACTGTATGCAGACAATGTTTGCGTTAATGACGTTGTAAGTTGCTTTGGCCAAAAGCAACAACCATTTTTAAAATCAAATATGTAAAGCGCAAGATGACATTATTAGCATCATGTGTTTAATGGGAATACAGTACTAAACTGTGAAAGTGAAGACACTGAAATGTTTTTAGTCATTTTAATCATCAGGAGCTGAGCTCAGTGGCTCGGATGAAAAACATCTTTGCTCCTGTATTAATGTGTCATTAATAGAGATCCAGTAACATATCAAATATATATAAATATACATATTTAAAATGCATGTAACTGCAATACTGGTGAGAAGAAAGGATAGATATATTTTCTAAGTTTGTCTCAAAATTGATCAAATCCGCCCTGTGTGTTCCAGTTTGTGTGCATAGCCCAGCAGGACTACTGCTGCATCCTCAACCAGGTGGAGAAGAACATGCAGAAGGTGGAGGAGGAAGGGGAGATCGTTATGGTGAAGGAACACCGCGAACTGGACCGCACCGGCACCAGGAAAGGACACATCGTCATCAAGGTGACAAATCGACACTTTCCTTTAACCCCAAAAGAAAATTAGGAGGGCCCAAATATTTGGAGAGATCTTTGCAAGCCAATCATGTTGCACCAAAGGTTATTTTTTTAAATAAATGACACCTTTTTAAACCTCAGGGCACATCGGAGCGTCTCACCATGCACCTGGTGGAGGAACACTCAGTGGTGGACCCCACCTACATCGAGGACTTCCTGTTGACCTACAGGACCTTCCTCTCCAGCCCCATGGTCGTGGGCAAGAAGCTCCTGGAGTGGTTCCATGACCCCAGTCTCAGGGACAAGGTACAGGAATGTATCTGCATGAACTGATAAAAATAAAAATTAATATTAATGACAGAATGTCTGATCGAAAGAAAACGGAGACTGTATCCTGCATTCACGCACACTTGAATACGTAATTACTATTTTTAAAAATGTAAGCACTGAAACGCACCATGAACCCATAGACATGGTCAGGATGTAAACTGCATAATGCATGCACTACTAGTCAACCAGTGAACTGTATACTGACCTGCTGATGATGTGATTGCTCCAGGTTACACGGGTAGTCTTGCTGTGGGTAAACAATCACTTCAATGACTTTGAGGGTGACCCTGCCATGACTCAGTTTCTGGAAGAGTTTGAAAACAATCTTGAGAAAGAAGTAAGTTACTTACACAGGGATTACTCGCATGCAAAAAAAAAAGAAAAAAAGTATTTTGTGTTTGCCATCTATTGCACTTTCTTCACATCTGTGTCGTATTTTTTTTTTCTCCAGAAAATGTGTGGGCACCTCAGACTGTTAAATATAGCGTGTGCTGCTAAAGCCAAGCCGCGGCTGGTGACGCTGACCAAGCCGTCCAGGGACTCTCCGCTGGCCTTCAGCCTTCTCGGAGGTCAGGAGAAAGGTTTCCGCATCTTCATTGATGCCGTGGAGCCTGGGAGCAAAGCAGCAGAAGTCGGCCTTAAGCGTGGAGATCAGGTAAGAAATTGTTCAGTCAGCACACATTGCCTCTGCTGTAAGAAAGCGTCTGCAGTTTGTTATAATCTTCCTCTTGAAACTGTAAATGCAGCTTCACGTAGCCTTTAAATACACGTTTTGGGCTGTTGGATACAATTGTGAGTAGAAATCACTTCTGTCACACAGACCAGTACTTGAATTGATAATTTTTTCTTGTGTTGGATGTTCATTTTTCTTGTGAAAATAGTTTTTACATTTTCCTCTAACTACCATTAAAAGTTTTATTTTTTTCCGCGTTTTTTTAAGTTGCCTGTATAGCTGCGGGCTTTGGCTTTTTTTTCTTCTTGCAACTTGACTTCTCAAACATTTTCACACTCTGCAGTCCTCAGGGCTTTAAGCAAAGTCCCTTAATCCTTGAAACCATCTTGAGAGTGTCTGGATGCGAATTAAGCCCTCTCGACTCCAAACGTCCCCTGCAGCTGTTTCCCCCAAAGGAAGCGAAGAAGCTGGCATCTTTGGAAGCATTCACTCCCTCATACCCTGCTCACACCTTCCATTTTTTTACCAGCTTCACTTACAATTATCATTCATTCAGGAACCATCATTTCAGAGCTTTAGTATTAGTCCCATTTGTTTCGTCATCGGGCCATAAGCAGTAGTCCCTAAGTAGTAAACTATGCATCGCCTCACTAATCGCTGCTGATCCCAGACATTTGGTCTTCCAAGTCACTTCTTAACGGCCTCACAGCAGCAGAGGATGGCCTGTACTTATGTTCCAGTCAGAGGTGACTTCCTCTTCCACTAACAAGGAAGCGGCCAAGGCTGGTTAGCATATTGTGTTAAAATGCAAATATCCGGCCCTCATTCAAAGGTCAAGCTGTTAAGACAATTTGAAGATGACATGACCCACATTAATGTCAAAACCATGTGTTAGACTAAATGTCATGAAGTATAACATGCCAGAGGATTGCCTCTTTGTTCAATGGATAAAATATGTAGTTCAGAGATCATTACCTGAAGCATTTAAATTAGATAAAGGCTCAACACTTACTGCACAGATCCAATATGGCATGCAGTTTGACTCAGGCAGAAAATACATTGAGTAGTTTACTGGCAGGTGGCAGTGCACCAATTTCACTTTTAATCCAGATGCATAACGTTGGATCAGGTAGCCATAGTTTTAGATCATTTTTTATTAGAGAGTAATAAGGTCTATATTATGAACTGATTGGTTAAATGCACCTGGTGTATTTCTTCCTTCTTCTTTCTGCAGATCTTGGAGGTGAATGGGCAGAACTTTGAGAATGTCCAGCTCAACAAAGCCAACGAGATTCTGAAGAACAACACCCACTTGTCCATAACTGTGAAAACAAACCTTTTAGGTAAAGTTTCATTATATTCATGAGACACACATGCTTCCTTGACATGTCTTCTTTCAGACTAGTTGAAAGAAAACGTCAAAAATAAACATTAAGGTGTTTATTTGACTACACTTTGTCTATTTGCATCTGTAGATTTATCCTAAATTCACCAAAGGTTAGCATTAGATAATGCCTCATTTGCATATTTCAAAATTTCTGAAAAAAACTTGTAATTCAAAAAAGAATTGTCTCAATAGAAGTAATCAACTGGGGAATTTTCATGGGGATATATAGAGAAATATTTACCCTATTCACCTGTAGTGTCTCCCCTTAAAGAATAATACATTTAGCGTACAGCATAAAGCATTATCAAGTCACACAGGTACATACATGTAACCTGTGAGGAGGGGTCGCAAGAGCGTTGGAAACTGGTGTATTAAATCAATTACAGCCGAGAGAGGCATATGGATCCTATTACTTACAAAAGACACAGAATTGCTTAAATACTCAAACACAAAAGAGAGAGAACCTGGGACGATTGTAGAAATCACTTTGGTTCATGTTTACAGTATTTAAGTAATAAAAAGAATATGCTCTTTTACCAAATGTGTGTCCCCTCCCCCCCTTTTTGTACAGTTTTTAAAGATCTGCTAACCAGGCCAGAACAAGACCATGATTTGGACGGTGAGGAGGAACATGACAGAAAGAACGGTGCACCCCACCTTCCAAAGATCGGAGACATCAAGAAGGCCAGCCGCTACTCCATCCCCGACCTGGCAGTGGACGTGGAGCAGGTGATGGGCCTGGAGAAGGTCAGCAAGAAAGCAAAGTCCAACTCGGTGGGAGGACGCAACAAGCTGAAGAAGATCTTCGACAAGACACTCACCAGCATCCTGCCCCCTAAACCATACAAGTAATAAGACCTAAAAACATGTGCATGGTAACCTTTATCAGGAAACTGTATCTTATTGTAAAGCTGCACAAGATAGCTTTTCATGTTGACCGTTCTAGATGGCATTCAGAAGGAAATGTTTGAGATTAAACATTTTAGCACCTTAAAATTATCTTTGATGGTGTCAGTATACTGCACACAGCTCATTCACCAAACTAGCAGGTCTGTGATTGTTTTGTATCAAAAGGATGCTAAAAGCACGAGAGATAGAAATCCTCTGTTGTGTACAGAGAGGAAGCAGTGATCCACAAATCCCCAGCTGATTGTTACTCATTGGGCTGGTTGTCTCTACTTTTCCCAAATTGTAAAAGCTCAGAAAGTTTTTCCTGACATTGAGACTGATTGATTCATACAAAGCAAATGAGCTGAATTAGAAAGATCTTAATGCATCTCATCTCTGTATCAGTGTAGTTACTAGTTTTAAACAATTATCTTACTGATAAAATATGCGGCTTTTGCTGTGTGGTAGTGCCACTGCTAGTTTTCCCTGAGTCTTAATAAGCCTAATATTATATTTTCTAAAAATGTCTGGGGCGCTCTTTTATTCCTAGCGAGGCGAGGTGCCTCCTGGAAACCTGGAATAAAAGTTGATGAGGAAAGGGCATCTTTTTAAACTTTTTTTTACTGGCATATTGGAATGAAAATAACAAGAAAAATAATAACTGATCCTACTGAGAGAGCAAGGGTAAATTATTAATTGAATGTAAGTTTGTAAAGTTTATCATGTCATTCAGTTTATTTTAAAGATCTAACACCAGGTTCAGCTCTCAGGTTGATATACTTCTGTTCAATTACCCAAATATGACCCTTCCATAGCACAAATCACCCAACATTAGGTGTACAATGTGGGTTTAACTCCTGCAGAATATAGTTTATGGATAGCACAGCCAACACTAATATCGCCCCCTGCCTGTTGTTGATAGAACTGCTATCTCACCCCTCCCCTGCGCTCCCTCTTGTTTCCGTAGTGACGTTTGCGTCGGCCAATCGCAGGACGACAGCATTGTGGGGATGAAGCAGTCCAAACAGATCGCACCAGCTCTGCCCGTTAGTGGAAACCTCTCGTCGTCAAACCCGGACCTTCTGCAGACTCACCACCGCATCCTCGATTTCAACAACCAGCCTGGTGTGTATTACTGCTGCTGTGTGGGTATAATGTGGCACTGGGAAGTTTGTAGCAACATATCACTTTTTATTCCCTTTTCTTCAAACAGTCGACATCAACGTTGGCAAATAAGATTTTTTTTTTAAATTATGATTATGTCCTTCATTAAAAAGAATTTACGGCTAATTTCCATTAGCAGCAGTGGAAACCTTCCCACACCTTCAGAGCGCTTTTCACTTGGTTTTAGAAATTTAATTTAATATGAAGGAAGCCTGAAAACTGATACGATAGAATGCTATTGCTTTAAGCAGGTAATATGGATCCATCTTAAATCACGACATATGCTGTGTTATATAATGATACTGATATAGATTGTGGTATATTTTCTTGAATATCAATTAAGAAACCAGGTGACCAAACAATCTCGCCTCAAGGTCGGTTTAGTAGCTTTTGATTATAACACTTCATCTTCATCAGCAGGTGGAGTTTACCCAGTTGTCAAGTAACTGTAGATGTTGAAAATAATAAATGAAAATAACAATTGGGGTTCACTTTAAGGTCTTCTAAGGTCTAAACAGATCTAAACAGGTTAATTGCTGTTTACAAGGTCAAACAAGAACTTGATTAAATAACCAGATATGAATGTCTTTTTTTGGGGGTGTTATTAAACACCATATGGATCAAGGTACCTTACCACTGGCCGCAATTAGCTGATAGAACCAGAGATATTGAAGGGATAGTTACCTCAACAGTACTCTACCAACTGTATAGAGCCAATGAAAGAAATACGGTCTCTATATTTCTATCTTCATTAATCCATCACATGTCGTTTGTGTTCTTCCAGTCCCAGTCACACTGAGTGAGTATCTTCTCCCCCCGTGATGCTGCAGTCACGTCTTTGTCTACTGTCAGCCTCCACGTCAGACTTACAGACATTAATCAACTTCCGTACTTTAGTTTGTACACGTAACATAAACTCTGTAGTAAAGCTAACAGCATTGCACTGACTGCTGACCTTTTACACTTTCCGAGGGCACGTGGTTATTGATTTTTACATCTATATTTTTTTTTTTTTATGGAGATTTTGGGTATTGTGATTGGTGGGGTTGTGTTTCTGATCAAACTAATTCATTATGGTAAATAAGGTTTGCGGATGACATCCCAAAGATGGATGCTGGTGTGTTTCTGATCTAAGGGAATGCTGGGAAGATGGAGTGGCTCTATAAATCTTGGGAAACTAATTATTGCCGTTACTTAAAAAGCTCATACCTCACAGTAAAAATAACGCTCATCAGTAAGCATTTATCCTCATTATGTATTCTTGTCGTCCCCAGATATGTCGGACCAGGTGTTACGAGTGTTCAAGGCGGACCAGCAGTCTCGATACATCATGATCGGTAAGGACACGACGGCGAAGGAGGTGGTGGCCCAGGCTATCAGGGAATTTGCTCTGACTGCAGCAGCAGAAGCTTATTCACTGTGTGAAGTGTCCGTCACACCAGAGGGCGTCATCAAGCAGCGGCGGTTACCAGACCAGCTGTCTAAACTAGCCGACAGGATTCAACTGAGTGGCAGGTAATTACATCTTAGATTGGATGGGCCAGGATTCTTGTTTTCCCTCCTTTCCTTATTATAATTCCTTATATAAATGTTGATGTTGTAATATAATTGTGTTGCCATTTTGGCCAAGACTCTTATACAACAGCTTTTTAAGCTCAAGAGACCATCCTGGTTAAATAAAGGTCAAATAAAAATAAATTAAAGCTGCAATTCACAATTATTTTCTCTATTGATTAACTTAAATTCGTCATTTATTCTATAGAAATGTCAGAAACGCAAATTACATTTTCGAAGAACACAAGGTAAGGGCTTTAAATTGCTTGTTTTGTCCGGCGAACACTTAAAAAGAATAACATTTATGCATTTCAGAATGATATCAAATAGAGACATTTTTGCTGCTGCTCGATTTATTAATCTGTGATTGAAATGGTTATTTTTCAGTTAATTGACTCAATTTCTTGATTTATTAAACTTCAAAACACTAAAAGTCAAGTAAAACGAACCACATATTCTCTTCTGTCATCAGATACTACCTGAAGAGCAACATGGAGACCGAGACGTTATGTTCAGACGACGATGCTCAGGATCTCCTGCGAGAGGGCCAGATCTCTTTGTTACAGCTCAGCACAGTGGAGGTTGCCACTCAGCTCTCCATGCGGGCCTTTGAACTTTTCTGTGCCATCGAGCCCACCGAGTACATCGACGACCTTTACAAGCTGCGCTCCAAGACGGGCTCAGCCAGCCTGAAGCGCTTCGAGGAGGCCATCAACCACGAGACCTTCTGGGTGGCCACGGAGGTGACGCGGGAACCCAACCAGCTGAAACGCATGAAGAACGTCAAGCACTTCATCAAGATCGCCCTGCACTGTCGCGAGTGCAAGAACTTCAACTCCATGTTCGCCATCATCAGGTGAGACAGGGAATATTGTTTTTATGTGTAGTGAGTTGATTTTTATTAACATATTCAGTTGTGGTTTTGCTTTTCACCTTTACTCTGTAATTTTGTATTTTGTTTCATACATCTTCATTGAGGGGAAACCAAGTTCCTTCTGCATACCTTATTTATTTTATAATTATTAGCTGTTATATAAGATAAGATGGAACTTTATTTATCCCGCGGGGAAATTGTTGTACAACAGTTGCAATACACAGTAGGAGACAGTATAAGATGCACAAAATGTACAAATAGTGCAAAATGTTTTATACAATATCTATACATGTAGAAACATTTTAAATTTGATGAGTTGAGATGGTGTAAAGTGCAATATTAAGGTGCAATATTCAACAAGATGAGGTAAGGTGCAGTTTACAAGTAAACTAATAAACTGAATTTAGACGGATGAAGCCTAAACTGGGACTATTTTCCCCGCTCATGCTTGATATGTCCCCTCCCCCCTGACAGCGGTCTGAACCTGGCTCCAGTCTCCAGACTGAGGGGAACATGGGAGAAGCTACCCAGCAAGTACGAGAAGCTGTTCGGGGACCTGCAGGATCTCTTCGACCCCTCAAGAAATATGGCCAAGTACAGGAATGTCCTCAACAATCAGAACCTCCAGCCACCAATCATCCCCCTGTTCCCCGTCATCAAGAAGGACCTCACCTTCCTCCATGAAGGTAGATGACATGACATTCACGTGTCTCTATAAAAACATCCCACAAAAATGTCATAGTTTCATAGTCTCATAGCTGTATGGTAAATTATAAAATTATTTCTTTTTCCATTTCTTTCACTCTGTATACGCTTTGGCTATACTGCCCTGAGCTTTTGAGGCTAGTTAGCCAAAGAAAGATAAGTTTAATACATTTGTGCCCTTTCATGTCAGATCATTTTACCTTAAAGTCTTTGGCATAGACCCTACATAATGCCAAAAATATGTTGATACCGGACACTTTTGCTTTTGGACGATCTTTTGGAAAAAGTGTCTAAAAACTAAATCAGCATTTTCAGCTTTTCCATTTCAACTAATAACCTAGTATAGGTATAATAAATGTATCTATAATTCAATATATCTGATTTTAAAGGTAGTCAAACCTCACTCTGTAATGGTAGATATGGCTACTCTAAAGTAGGCTAGTTACCTTTTTAATAAGACTAGTAAGTATCAACAATGTAAGTGCACTAAGTTAACATTTCAGACCATAAACATAGATTGTTCAATTTCACATAGCTTTCTTGCATCGACTGCAAACTTTACATGCGATTTCCTTGAAAATTGCACATTTTATTTGCCATAATAATCTTCATGTGGTATAACAAATATAATGTCAGAATATGGTCCGTACTTCATTTGAACAACTTTTGTAATGGTGGCTTTGCGGGTCAGTAGAATGTGTTTATTCTGTATTTGTCAGCTGTGTAACGTGTGAGTAATTGATGTTTTACTTTCTTTCTTCCCTCATTTCTCAGGCAATGACTCTAAAGTGGACGGCCTGGTGAACTTTGAGAAGCTGAGGATGATTGCCAAAGAAATTCGCCACGTTGGTCGCATGGCCTCCGTCAACATGGACCCGGCCCTCATGTTCCGGACAAGGTGAAAGAACCTCTCCAAAAAAAAAAAAAAAAAAAAAAAAAATGAAGCCAGATTTCATATTAAAAATGAATCACCCTCTCAGTAGGACCTGTCAGCACTCCACTGACTAACCAAACTCTGTGGGGTTAGCCGGTTCACATAGATCCAATAAAACATTCTGCATCACGCTTTTCTTTCAAGCAGCTGTTTCCTCTGGCAACTGTTTCCCTATACACATTGTTGGCCTAAAATGTGCACAGTGCTCCTGTGAAAGTGTGTCTTTGTCTAATGATGTGACTTCTTAGTGGTGTTACCATTTGATTTCCTCTCTCCTGACTTTCACGTGGGTCTTTGGTGAAATTTGCTTCTCTTTTGGTGATCTTGGTGGTCTTTCCTGTCCTAAGCTTTGTCTCTTTCTCTCTCTATTCATACATCCTTTGCCCTCCATGCTTCTCTGTTCATGGCACCCACCCTCTAGGAAGAAGAAATGGAGAAGTTTAGGGTAAGTTTGGTGACCGTACAACTTTTTGCCCTCCCTGCACCACGGTCCTTTTTCCTGCCAAATTGCGTGCTTCTTTTCTTCTTTTCTGAAACCTTGTTTCCATTAACCAGTTTGAGTTGTATCCTCATACTAACACTGCCTGGCCCGACCCAAAGGGCATTGAATGAAACAAAGGTCACGTGATGCTAACATTTGGTCACTGGACTATTTATCATTCAACGTGAAAACATAACATACAGTAAAGTAGACACAGGTGATTGGAAAAAAACCCACAACAAATGAATATTATTGCTGTTGAATTCCATCCTTACGTTAGCAAATGTGACCTTTTTTTTTTGACATGTTGTTTTACCTAACAATATGCATGCAGCTTCA
The DNA here is from genome assembly GCA_943590825.1 of Bovichtus diacanthus. Taxonomy (NCBI): domain Eukaryota; kingdom Metazoa; phylum Chordata; class Actinopteri; order Perciformes; family Bovichtidae; genus Bovichtus; species Bovichtus diacanthus. The sequence goes on from CALSBV010000271.1 coordinate 2,140,978, forward strand.
GATTCAAAGTTAGACCTGTCTTTGACGTTTTATCTGTATATCAAAGCTCCAAACAGACAGATATTCTGGATATACACTTTTTTTTTATTATCATGCTTTACATTCTTGTGGTCAAATGGGACATCACTGTGCACTTACTGAGACGTTCAGTGGGAAACGTATGGGAGGAACATTGCGTTCACTAAAGTTTTCTGGTAATTATGAATTCCGTGTCTCGTTATTATGACTTAGCCTCTTGTAATTATGAGAAAGCCATCTTGAAATTACAAGATCTGTATCTCGTAATTGTGAGAGTTTTCTTGTAATTATGAGATCTTCATCTCAGGGAATATGAGGTGCTAAATTATAATTACAAGAAACAAAAATTATTTTATTTCCTTCTTTGAATGAAATGAGCATCCAAGTATATATAACAAAAAGTGATAGTTAGTGTCTCTAAGAAGCATTTTTTTTTAAACTAGAAAATTGCTAAATATCCTTCCACTGATGAGAACAAACAGGACTTCTCTCACGCCTATTGTTTTGTTTACTATTTTAATGAGACCATGTGCAAGTAAAGCTCTTACTACCACTACTACTACGAGCTCCGACTCAAGCCACAGAAATGTAAACTATGACCGTGCTACACTAGCAGAGCTCCCCCTTTCTACTCCCCTGTTGTTAGACTACAGCCATCATGCCTCACCCCCCTGTCTGGAATGACTGGAATGTTTTGGAGTTGAGAGAAATACCTAAAGTGGCTCTCTGCATGTCCAAGTTTAAACACCAGGCTCCCTGTGTACCCCAGTAGTATTACCTGTACAATTATACTTAAATATAGGCTCATTTACAGAGCGAAGCAATATATTAATAAGTATTTCTCTATTCTTTCTATTTGTTTTTGTGCGTCTTTGTCTGCCTGCACCTCTGCGTTCCTCTCCCTGTATATGTGCATGTTTCTCTGTGGGTGCCTATGTGTGCGGCCAGGTCCCTCAGCCAGGGGAGTGCCAATGCGGCAGTGCTCGACGTCACCCAGACAGGCGGGCACAAGAAGAGGGTGCGACGCAGCTCCTTCCTGAACGCCAAAAAGCTTTACGAGGACGCCCAGATGGCCAGGAAGGTCAAACAGTACCTGTCCAACCTCAGCCTGGAGACGAACGAGGAGAGTCTGCAGACGCTGTCGCTGCAGTGCGAACCCTCCATCAGCACATGTGAGTTTGTGACACAACTTAGCACACACACAAATACATAAAAGATGAAAAATAGGAATAAGATGTATAAGAGAAACCCATAATGTCTCATCTCCCTGCAGAGCAATCCTTTCACGAATATAATTAGAGTTAAACGTTGAGATCTTCATTTAGTTTAATTGCATATTTCTCTGGAGACACATGCATGTTCCCAGGATTCACAGCAGACACAAACAGGGTGGGACCGCTGGAGTAACAAGACACTCAGTCTTGCTTTAAGACTCATTGGCAGTGAATAAAAATTACTTAATCTCTAGGCCAGTTTTCCGGTTGTCAATGCCAACTTCGCTTACTGCTAATGCATTGACAGAGAGTACCAGTGGTCAAAGAGACTCTCACACACAGTTCTGAACAGCTTCAACTATCAATCACCACCAAGTTCCTGCCTTCTCATAAGTCCTTTTACATACACTTTAAGTCTAACTTTGTAATGGAGATTTGCTCTCTCTCTCTCACCCTCAGTGCCCAAGAATGCCGGCGGGAGACGACCGGACACTTCCCCAGTCGTGTCCAGAGCTGCCAGCCAGCAGAGGGGGCAGTTGGCCAAAGGAAACCAGGCCCTGCAGGTCCCCGCCGTGGCCCTTTACCCATCCCGAAAGAAAGTGCCAGTCAAGGATCTGCCGCCTTTTGGTAAGAATAAAAGATCAAGCTTCCTGAATCTGGAATAATGAGATTTGATTAAAATGTAGACCTACAACCAGTACTTGTAGGTACCCTAATACATTTTTTACATTTCTAAGTTTCATTGTATTTGAAAAATTATATTTCAGAAATGTATTTATTATGAGAGATGTATAAATGCATTTTGTAAAGCACAATGCATGTGCAAAATCTGCTTAGAGCGTCATTTAAAGTGAACTTAAATTAATGCTCTAATTATATTTTATTTTGAGGGACTTGTCACATCATATTTAAGATAAAATGTCCTTACTTTTAAATAAGTGGTCACAAGTGTCCCAACAAGAAGATCTACATTATTACAATAAATCGTAAAACAGTGTTGTTGTGGGTCGAGTGAACATAAGCCTATAAGTCTCCTGTTCACTCGTCCTTCTGCGTGCCACCATTGCCCTGTTTTCTCTTCCTCATCCTGTTATTTGCAGGCAATAGCAGAGCCAGCCTTTCTTTATGACAGTGCTGCCACCTACAGGCTGTCTGACAACAAGCAAATACAAAAAAAAAAAAAAATCCCAGACAATGCAGTTTAGTATCGCAGCCCCTTCGGCGGGGAATGGCAATGTTCCTCATGCTAATTCTGCTCATCTTCTTGTAAATGTCCTCAGGCACCAGCTCCCCTCAGTCTCTGAAGAAGATCCTGTCTCTTTCAGAGGAGGGGAACGAAAGGCACCGGAGGCAGCCAGAGGACACTGTGTCCAACGCCTCCTCCCAGCTCTCCTCCCCTCCCACCTCCCCCCAGAGCTCACCCAAGAAGGGTAAGCCAATAATCCTCCCTCCCTCCCGCACCATCTCCAGGCTCCTTCCTTCTGTCATCATGCGCCACAAATGCCACCTGGTGGCAGCCAGCATGCATTGCATTATGTTTTTAGACATTCTGTTGGGTACTAATATTCACCCTGTGACTCGCAGCCACAGGTACTGGTACTGGTCTGATGGGAAGTTTTTAGACAGAAGAACCAGTCTAGTCAACTAGTCTGGAGTCAAATGTAGACTAACACTAATCTAATTCTATATTTCCTGGTTTTAGGATTGGCTGAGCAATTCATACATTGTGTATACATATACACTCGCGTATATCATATCTGTAGTTATACTTAAACAGCGCTGGAGTAAAATCTTCATTGGCGTTACTACAAACTTGTCTTGATGAGCTCATGGTGCAGGAGAGACGGGGCAACGTTAAACGCAGCATGTTAACTGTTCAAACATGGTGTGAACTAGAAGGGCACTCCTAAAGAGCGCCGACCTCTGCGAAGGTCATTTCCATTAGTGAAAAATAATGCATGTATCTGCCCTGTGATGTGGATCCGCTCTGAAATGCAATGGGTTGTGTCTTGGCCCATGCTACACCCTTCCACCAAGTTTCATAAAAAATCGGGCCAGTAGTTTTTCCGTAATCCTGCTGACTAACAGACGAACAATCAAACTGAAGAAAAATCAAAACATAACCTCTTTGACGGAGATAATAGGAACAAATTAAATACACAAAAGTACCATACCAGAGTACAAATGCTAAAAAGAATGTACTTTAATCTGCGAAAGGCCTGTAGTTCAGAAGTTAAATAACCTAAACATAGTGAAGTTAGCAAAATACCATAAATACTTACAATCCATAATTGTAACATTGTTCTCTGCTACAAAAAGAGAAATATTGGCTTAATCTTATCAGAAACATGTAACTTTTTCTTCATGCAACTGGCTCTGACTATAGAAGCTGCTGGGCTTTATTGACAGACCTCTGTTGTCTTTGCACATCTGGATCTGGTGCTTAAATGAAACTTAGAACCAGTTTTCACACTGCTGGAACCTCACGGTCCTGTCTCCCCTTCAGTCTGAGTGTGATTGTTATGTCATGTTCCTAAAAATATATTTTTTTAGACGTTCCCTTTTTTCTTCACTCAACCGTATAGACAGGATGGAGGAGGTTATTGTGGTGATTTATGCTGACAGTGTTTGTGGAATATGACCGCCAGGCCAACTCTATTGCACAATGACAGTCGGCCATAACTAGAAGAATTTGTCCTTACACGTGTCACCAGTCATAATCAGTGATTTCTTTATGTTTTCCCAGACTTTATTTTGCCATTCCCAGTCCCTTCATGCCTATTATCTACACTTTTCCACACTCTTCAGAGCTGTGTTGAAACCCCTCCGAATGTCATAGCAAGCTGCTTTTTCAGTAAGAATTTAAGGCACTTATCCCTGAAGGTGGCTGACTTTACACTCTACAATTATCCCTGCAGTCCGTGTGATGGCTCGTTTAAAAGCACTGACTGAGATCAGATATGTGAATTACAGATGATTTATGATGAGGATTGAACAAAGTTGATCCACCATAAGTTATTTTGATGTTTGGAGCGTTGTGTATGTTAGGGCTTAATAATGCTTCTCTTTTTATGGACGAGGCTTTTATGTCACAAGACATGAAAGATTTGAATTTAGTCTTTCACGGTTACTTTTTGCAACAAAGTAAAAACAATAGGACTGAGGTACTTGTGCTAAGTTTAACATTTTTACCAATTCCTTTCCTCTATAGGTGAACATTTCTTCTTCTGTCCTCCAGGTTACAACAGGATGGGAGACGCCTACTCGGACTCCGGTCACAGTGAGATCTCCTCTCGCTCCAGCCTCGTCAGTAACTCCTCTTTCGACATGGCCCAGGATGAGAGGAGACTCCGTCACTCCGGAGGAGTCGGGGAATCAAACATTGGGGGACAGCGTCTGGAACGAAGAGCCGCCACCGACCCCGACCAGTACAGCCTAGGGTAGGAACTCGAGTACTTCATTTTGTGGTGAAATTCTGTTTTATTTATCAGACCTTCAAACTTGAGTAATCTTTCTTTATTTTTCATCACTTCATAGGTCATACTCTTCGATGCAGGACTGCCGGGGCATCTACACCGGCTGCCCTACGGTGCTCTCCTCACCCAGTTCAGAGGAGCTGACTCAGGATCAGGGCGATCGTGTTTCCCTCGATGCTGCAGACAGCGGCCGCGGCTCCTGGACTTCCTGCTCATCTGGCTCCCACGACAACATCCAGACCATGCAGCAGGGGCGCAGCTGGGAGACTCTGGCCTTTGGAGGAGGTGGAGGGGGAGGCGGCATCGGAGGGCTCCCTCCTGGCGGACCGGAGGCCTTGTTAGGGGGGCCCGCTGCACTGTGGGCAGCCCAGGCCAGGGGGAGCTGGGCATCCGCCAGCTCCTCCTCATCCTCAGCTGCGTACTGGGGAGAGGACTCTGAGGGAGACACTGGCACCATTAAGAGGAGAGGAGGGAAGGACGTGAACGCCGACGCAGAAACAAGTAGCATCACATCCACCGGGTCAGAGGAGGCCAAGCAGCTCGGCCGGCCCTCCCCATCACCCATCACCGCTGGGGGAAAAGGCCTACTCTGTGAGTGACGGCGCTTCACAGTCCTGTTGCTTTAAAGGCTGATTGGTCAAGTTGTTATGGGAACCTTATTTAGTTACATAGTTAAGGCAAACTATTTTTATCACAGGAGGAAAACTGAAGCCCGGCAGAACATTTTTTTACAAAAACTACAGGAAGGCACATAATCTCCCATAAAAACACAACTTTCATTTTTGGCATGGGTTATACAACGAGATATAACATGGTAATTAGCGAGCTAACAGAGCCAGGTTAGCGGTTTCCAGTCTTTATGCTAAGAAAAGCTAACTGGCTTCTGGCTCCAGCTTCATATTGAACATGAGTGGTATCGTCTTTCCAAAATGTTGAACTACTCCTTTTCAAAAAGCAGAAATTCCTGCATCAGGTGAATTGCTCTCATTAATTAGTTAAGATATTGTGGATTTTTATGCAAAAGAGCGGTAAAACTTGTTTAAGTTGCTGACAGGTAATCGAAGCATTTCTGCGCGGCAACCTTTGTTGCATTTGACCCTTCCTCTCTCAGTTCCTGTCATTTCTCTACTATCAATATCTACCCCAGAGGCAGACGGCTGTCCTCCCTGAGCTCAGTTCTCCTTGAGGTTTCTAACCGTTAAAGGGTTGCTCATGGGCGACGTGATATGTACAGTCTCTGTAAATGAAAGAGTACAGTCTAAACCTGCTCTTTATGTAAAATGTCTTCAGATAACTTGTGTTAAAAACTGCCCCCTAAAAGACTTTAATGGATAGTAATCTAAAAGTGTTACCTTCTATGTGCCTTCACCATCTTCATCACCATTTCATTTGTGTCCCTTCAGCGCGGAAAGAAAGCCGTTATCGCGAGCCTCCCCCGACTCCCCCCGGCTACACTGCCCTCACCATCTCCGACCTCGCTGAAGGGCAGCACCCGGCCCCGTCTGTTCCAACGTCCACAGCGACCCACACAGGCCGCCGGCCGCCAGACTACACCACGGCTCTGCAGCGCTCGCGCATGGTCACCCAGTCGCCCGACTCCCACCAGGCCCACCAGGGGGCCAAACAGCGGGCAGGCGGCCTCCACCGCACACGCTCGCCGGCCGAGGAGCAAGAGGCTGAGGAGGAAGAGGAGGGTGAGTCCTTGTCTTCCAAACTAATCGCTCTGAGGAAGCCAAAGCCAGTGGCTCAGCATACACCTGAGACTCCCAGACCATGAGAGTGTGTGTACGGGGGTTAACAGGCAGGGCCCCTCTCCCCAAGGCAGGTAAAAACTAATTTATCAGGTTGCCCCCCCCTCCACTCCAATGAACCTGCATGTGAACAGGAACACACACTTGGACTGAGACTGACCATTCCTACACACAAACCTCCCACAGCACCAGTAGCATCGGTCCCACTCCAAATTGCAATTCTCTGTCGCCGTTCCTAATCAAAAGCTGAAATTCAGAAATGTAGTATTTATGATCTGGGAATTGTGCATCTGGAGCGGGACCCTCACCTTTAACCCACAATATGTCATCATGCATGAGTCATACTAGTTGGACCAGAAACTCACCACCTCTCTGCCACCACACATTCTGCTCTGCTCTCACTGTCACACACACCGTGCCGAGTAGCATCCATCAGCAGGCACGGTGCCGTTAGGATCCTCTCACCCATGTAATCAATGCCTGAAAACATGCACCTCCATTCTCCTCCACCCGCACGCACCTGACTATAGTGACCCTGGATGATTCTGCATCATTGTAGCAGAAGTTGTTATACACATAGTTGTCCAATGTTTTTCATATTCTAATCATTTCTGAAGTTTAAAAATTAGTTTTTAGAGCAACCAATAGTTTCCACATTGTTAAAGGATGATACACAAAAAGGCTATTTTTCATCTGTTGGCCTTTGATAGACAGATGTTGCATAGTGAAAATAGCACATACAAATGTAATTCTATAGATTAATTATAGAAAGCATAAATAAAAAATATTCCCAACAAGTTTTTGGAATATTTTTCTACCTTCCAGGCGGCCATTGTCTTCTATTCAAATCAAAACAGACTTGAAATTTTGACATTTTTTGTCACGCGTTTGTAAAAAGTTACAACACAACTGATAAGGGAACGTGCATTTCGTAATATGTTATTAAAAGTTTGGCTGTTTCTTGCCGTTGCGTAGCCGACTCTGACCCCCAATGTCCACTGGGATGCAGATGTGTTGCGTCGGTGATGGAGCTCCGGCTGTCTGTATATCTGCTTTTCCACCGTCCACTGATCGTGTGAGTGGAGCTTCTCACTCTCTCACACGCTTCTTGTGATCATCTGCTCGCAGCAAAGCCTTTCATTTGTTACAGACTTTTGTCGTAACATAAACGGCAAAACTAGTTTTTCTTATTTGTAAGGAGGTAGAAAGAGAGTGAGAAGGTGAAAGAGAAGGAAAAAAGAGAGATGGAGGGAGGGAGGAAGACGGAGAGAAAATTAAACTTTTCCTGTTGCTAATATATACAAGAAATAGAGACACGGGACAAAATGAGTTAGTACAGTAATAAAACTGAGAAAATATCCAGCCACAAAACATCCATCACCCACTGTAATGAGCCGCAAACATGAAGAATATGTTTGAAAAACACAAAACAATGTCTGCAAATCAACTCAAAACCAATATTGTAAATGTAGCTGCTAAAGAATAGACGCTCCAGGGCACTTCAAGTGAAAACTGTTGTGCACCTGAAATGACAGAGGCATCCAGTGGACATGCAGGGTAATATATCTGAGGTCTTTTTATATGAAACAACAGGGAGTTCAAAACAGCAACGCGACTGCGTTACCATGAGCCCGAGGAATACCTAAAGAAAATATCAAATTGGCAAATCATCGCTTGTCACGCTCAAGTTTCAAGTCGTTGCAAGTTGATTTTCATATCACACTGACATGAATCAACCTGAAAATGATGGCATGCTCTGGGAGAATGTTTCAGTAAGAAGGCACTGCTGTAGCTGCTCTTTTTAGTTTCGAGCTTTCACTGAAGTAAACACTTTTCACTAAATTTTGACCTAAAAAGAAAAGAAAAGAAAAAAAAAAAAGTTTATACATGGCATGTCCACAATCAATGTAACCCTTCACTGTCTTCTCTTTTCACAGAGGATGAACAGGTGTCAGCGGTCTGAGGGACGACAGTGGACGTCCTTTTGCAGTAAATTGAAGTCCCTCCCCTGGTTTGGGGTGGGCAGGATTTAAGAGACTGACAGACAGACAGACCCATCATCAGTTACGTACGTGCCTGCCTCCTCCACTTGGCTCTCCCTCCTGATTGGTGGATTCCTCTGCTTGTCTCCCTCCCCTGCCTTAAAGCATCATAGGGGGTTGAATGACCCTGCATGCAAAAAATACTGTGAAGAAGAGTCGGAGAGAAGGTCAAAGACGATGACAAAATGCCTGGCACTTTGGAAAAAAAGAGACTAGAGTAACCTGACAGGTGCCAGGGGGTCGATCTGCCCACATACACACAAAACCACATAGATGTTGCTGTTGGAGCCCGGCCCTCACCCAGTGACAAAAAAAACAACCCCACCTGTTAACACAACAGCATCATGACGTGTTGAGCTTCATCTGCACTTTCTCATTTTCTACTTTCTGAAAAACAGAACAAATAAAAACCACACGGACTATCGCTTGAGGACGGAGAGAAACAAACGGTTGACTTGACTCAAGAGTTAATTTCTTTCTTTCTTTTTGTTATTTTCTCTGACTGATTGCACTCTTGGGGGCTGAAAAAAAAAAAAAGTGAAACTGCGAGTCGCCCCATTTCTCTGCCCGGACTGAAACTACCCATCTGTTGAGTGTTTTGAACTCTAAATCCAGTATTATCACATGTGAAAGCTTATCAAGTGTTGGTTCATATCAGAGCTAGGAGGAGAGCCTAGTAGGGAGAACCAACATGCACAGTGTACTGACATACCTACATGCACACACACACAGAGTGCATTTTATGTACCAGTACATACACAAAGACACAATTCATTTCTTAAAAAAATAGCACTTTCAGCACAATCCTAGATGTTACCAGACGTTTGGCCTGGCTACCAGGGCATGAGTGAACCACATCTTCCTGTCATCCCACCTCGGAGCTCCTCTGGTTATATCAAAGTCTTTTCTTCATACTGTTGCTTGCTGTTACATCGAGCGTGAAATGTTTTGTTACTGGCCTGTGGGCGATATCAAAAAGCACAGAGGTGATTGACCACACACTGAAAACTGACTCCATGGTGTTGGTCTCTGCAGTGCGTCAGAGGTACGCGAGGTAACTAAAGCTGCCGCTGCCGGAGAGAAGATTTAATCCTGGAGGTTTTGCCCACTTGGACGCTGGCAGGAAAATGTATGAATCTAAGTACAAACTGTGAGCAGTAAGCGAGCGCTCACTGACGTTAAGAAAAGTGGCCTCTCGTTCCTTTCTTTTGGCATGAAGGGATCACAGACCAACATCAGCATATTTCAGAAGCTGCCAACGTGTAAATTGTGAGTGTACCTCTTAACTATCTACCTTTTACAAATGATCTTGTACAGAGTCTTATAATACACATATTTCCCTTCAAGATAAAAGTATACACAAAATCAGATTTGGCTTTTTTTTTTTTTTTTTTTCCTTCCTAACCTGAACATAAGCCACATTTTGTGAATGTCCAAAGCGCCTTATGATGCCATGATTGCATACATTTCTTTGCATGGTTGTTCCCATCACAAATCACCTTGTTTCAAGAGCAGTCTTGAATCAAGCAATAGTGGAGTGAAATGCCTTATTCAAGATACTTCCCCAAGACCTTTTATTTCATTTTTATTATGTTAAGACTCGGTACAAGATGAAGTCAAGCGTTTTCTTTGTGTTCGCGTGGCTTCAGACTGCATCAGACTTGCCGTGTAGATGTTTTTGTCTACACACGGAGCGACCCCGCGCCTCTCCCTCGGCTCTCGTGCTCATAGATTCATCCTCCTCTCACCTGTTACAGACTTCCGCTCAGTGGATGCTGTATGTAAATCACAAACTCCTGCATTCAGTTTTCCACCTTATCTTGCCATCAATGGAAGTGACTGAAGATTTAAATTTTCTTTTTTTCTTTGACTCTGGTGGGGAAGTTGACATATGAAGAAAACTTTTTCAAGGCTGCCAATCAGAACGATTAGAAATCCAATTGTGAAAAGTGACTTTTTTTTGTGTTTTCTTCTATCACCGAGTCGCACTGATCACATTGATCAGTCTTGGAAACTACAGACTGAGAAAAAGATGAATGAGTGCAGTGTTTTCCACTGTGGTCTGTGACTATACACTAATGATTTCCTGGGTTTCTTTTTGTTATTGTATTTTAATTTTCTTTTGTAATGGCTGCAGATAGATTGTTAATAATTTGTTTGTAATACAGTGGTGACATGCATCATTCACTTTCATTGAACTCTGAAGATAATGTGCATATTAGTGGGCCGAGTCCTATTTCTAAAAACAAAAAGTTGCACAAAAATGTACAAGCGTAAAGATAAGTGTAGTAGGTAGAACTGCTACTCCGTTTGATGTGTGATGTCAGTGAGAAATGTACATTTAGCTGGTGATGACCTTCTTTTCTTCATTCTTTCTTGTACTACTTTGACCTGTATGTCTTTTAAAAAGACAATTGGTGGAGTATGTATCAGTTGTTTTTGTATTTTTAATACAATAATTGTAAATATTGGTTATATTTTTGTTCAAATGTACTATGTTTATGCCTCAACATCCAGTTTATATGAAGCTGGGAATCAATAAATACTGCATAAAGAATCAACACATAGTTTTAAATGCACTTATTCATTTCTTCTGCATTTCGATGTCTTTCTTTTTCCGATTTGTTTTTTTTTCCTTCAGGGGATTTTTCCCCAGATACCGTCTAGTGTTTGCACAAGTCATGGAAGCAACTTGAAAAGTGTAACTCTCATACTTTTCTATCTGACCGCAGTGTGTCAGAATTAATAAAAAAAAGAGATATTGAAGCCTCCCCTTGCTTTTATTTACTTGTTTGGTATTGTCTTGTTATTCAGAGCTGTGAAAATAGTGCATCCCAACTCTCATCTTCTTTTGTTTTTCACATTAGATATTTCATTTTAATAAACTAGAATGGCACTCTGAAAGTGTAGATCTCCGTCAAGGCCAATGGTGCATTCACATGCTCCTCGAAGGTTCCCATTTTCAGAGCTGGGAAGTCGTTCTTCCGTCTTCGGGGTGTTCATGAGATTTAAATTGTTATTAGGAAGCAATATGGACGCTACACATAAAATGTGTTAGATTTTATTGCTCGGGGCATTTTAAACAACACTCTGATAGCTTTTTCTAAGTTTTTATCGACTTAAGGGAGCTTTCACTTTAATTCTCCTGCTTAGGGATTTGTTTTTTCCCAATTATTCTGACACTACATGAATGCAGCACAAATGCCCTATCTGGCAATATTAACGAAAGTGAAAAATAATGCTTGTATCTGTCCCGTGATTCAGATCCGTTCCAAAGTGTTATGGGTTCTTCCTTGGCCCATGCTTCACCCTTCCACCAAGTTTCATAAAAATCGGGCCAGTAGTTTTTCGGTAATCCTGTTGACAAACAAACATTACCTCTTTGGAGGAAGTACCGGTAATAAAATTCAATATCTCCAACTCATCGCAGCACATCAACAAAATAAGAAAAAAGATTAACTTGGGAAAGTAATTTGGAAATGCATGCTGCTAATTATTTTCCTGCATAAAACATTTAATTTGTGCCTCATTTGTTACCGTAATTGCTGAGATTTACTTAATGTTTTTAATAGATGATATAAAATGAAAGGAAGATTAATTTTCGATGAATAAAACATAACAGAAAAATGTCCATTTATACCATTTAGATAAAAATAAGAATAAAAAGTCATTCAAAATGACAAAAGAGTCACCCCTGGCAACAACAGTAGGCAGACTGAGATAATAAAATGATTAAGGAGCTTTATGCTTTTGTTAGAAAATGATTCCACTTTTATATCTTAAATCTCTGTACCACACAGAAGATGAATAGTATGGAGCAGTATGGTGCTATGTTGGGAGATATTCTGCTTTCACACCACAAGAGTGCGCTGTTTCTCTGCAAATAATATCCAACAACTACTTCAATGACATGCACATGTTTCATACACTACGCTAGGTTCTTAAAAAAAATTTCATTTTAATGTATACGGATTGTTTTTATTTGTCTGCAATAGCTCTAAACATACTAAAAAATGATCAGCACGTGTTACTTTTATTTATTTTTATTTTTTTTAAAGAGAAAGCTCATTGTAAACTCTCCGCAAGAAAACCGACTTCTTATTAAAACTGTTAATTTTATCATTAGTTGTCGCCATGAGGTTTCCTGTTCATCAGAGTGTGGCTGAAGATGGGAAATGTACTAGCAGTTTGACATTCTGACTGGCTTTGTTATGGTGGAAGACACCATATCATCGCTCCCGCTCCTCATGAATAATGCAAGCTATATGCTCCTGGTTGCCTCTATCACAGAGCCGAGGGCCCCAATTTGTCACACTCTCCAAAAAAAATGATACACACAGTGACCATGAAAGATGGGGAGCTGCCCTCAAACACACAAACACAAACTTCCAGTCAGGTAAGTAAGGGTAAATCTCTGTTTCACTCTTGCTCCATTCTCTCACATACACAGAGAGAGAAAACACAAGAGGAGTTGGAAGATGCAGGAAATTTGTGGCAATATTCAGTATTTTTTGTATGTCAAAAATGCTTTAGTGGGTCTTTTGTCTCTTCTTAGAGAGGGAAAGGTGACTAAATGTTCTCACTTCAGGAGAGTTTAAGGGTTAACATTAAAATCAGTACTCACTTGTTTTGAATTTCCTCCATTCAAACTGAAACTTGCGATTTGATTATAATGGGCTGCATAGCGTTGATTTCTCGTTATCCACGAGGTGTCAACACTGAAAGCATTTTTTATTTTTATTTTTTTTTTTTCTAATTTCCCCTCAAACAAATGGAGGTACAGCCCTAATGCTGACACATCATGTCTTCATTGAGATAAAAGTATCTGAAGAAAAAATATTCTCACTGCAGTCGCCTGCATTAGAAAGATAACTGTGACTGACAAGCGGATGGATGTGGAACCAAAACAACAACAAAAATACCCAAAGCACAGGCACTGCATGAAATCAGAGAGGAAACACTGCTGTAATCTGTGTCCGACAGTAAAACCACCCCCTGATCACAGTTACAGGCGATGTGTTTACCCCTCACTTGGCTCTGCAAGTGTGCCGTGTTCTCAGAAGCACCAGGGGGCACTCTTCACTACGAAATGCCGCCAGATGGACCTGTCCACTCTTTCCCTGGGCATTGGGTCTTATCGAGGAGTAGCAGGCAGCCAATGGTCCTCTGTAGATAGCCAGCTGGTTATGTGTGTGAAGCCCGGTCCCAGAGTTGTCGACCGTGTTCAATCGAGGCTGCCGTGGGTCATATTATGGGACTGTCTGGATTCTTTTCATGGTAAATTGGATGAAGGCAGCAGCACTAGAGCTGAGGGGAGTGGAGATGTCACAGCGTTCACCGGCCTGTGTCTGGATTCAACAGGGCTGCACAAGCCCGGCCAGACAATTCAGTTAAAAGCTGTCAGAGGCGAAGAATAGTGAGAAAAAGAAAGATTAATAAAAGCTGTATGCTCCTCTGCACAGGTGCTGTCCTTCGCAATTTGCTTTGGCAAAATCAAGTGAAGGTTTGGAGGTGGTAGGGCTGGGAGGTATGACGATACAGTATATATATTGTCAAAACTATTTAGAAAAAAAAGTCTCATCGTAAATATTTTTCTGTATTTTTCTATATTGTGTCTATCGCGATATTAGCTAGGCCTATATTTATTTTTAAATTTTCTATACCTTCACTTAAAACTGTCATTTGTCAAGTATCACATTCACACTGGTGTATACAAAAACGTGGTTATTTCTGTTCTTCTGTTTTATTGTGTATTTTTGTACATCATGTTATTAATGTTGTGTTGGGGTTTTATACGTCAATATAAATTGTTATCAAGATATGAAATGACCTATATTGGGATAGAAGATTTCGGTCATATCGTCCAGCCCTAGGATGTGGAGAGCAGTTTAGATGACATTTTTGTTTTGATTGAGAAAGATGGTTAACATTCAACATGGTTCATGGATTGATGACGTTTTACTCCCAAACACTCTTTTGGATTTAATATCAGCATGAAGTTCTGTGATTACTGCAGGTGCTCACCCTGGATTATTACATTTTATTATTCTCTCAGATATTTTATATCTAATTGGAAACAATCTCTTTACCTCCATCGCTGTCTTTATAAATGTCTGCTGTCAATACGAGGTAATACCATGAAAAATGTTCCTCAATTGGATAAAAGCCCATTTCTTCACACAACAGAGATTCATTCCTCTGTCGGTCATTTCAGCTTTGCAAACTATAACTTCCAAATAACAAACTTCCAACAATAAATTTCCAATCGCCTGGTAAAAACCCGGCATTTTGAGCTACAACAATGCATATCTTGTGACACTTTCCAAAAAAAAGAAATCAATACAACAAATCGGCCCAACACCTGCAGTATTTTTTAGATAAGCCTCTCAAAAGTATTCCGCTCCGGCTCTTGACTCTGTGGTCGATTAGCAGATAGTGAGGTCTGCCTCCGACATAGCACCTGCAAATGTGGAAGAGATAAGACTAAACTGGGAACAAAACCAGCGACGCAGTTACAGGACTCTCAGTCTTCTATGATATATGATAATGTCAGTGTTTATGCTCGTACGCAGTTTAGATGTGTTGTCTATCCATATCCATCTATCTATCCTTCTTTCAGCAGAGGCCCTCCCACTGCTCGCAGTGTCTTTCACCCTCGTCCCATAAATAAATCTGTGCCTTCCTGCTCCCTGTTGCCTTTGAGAAGTGACTTGCTTGAACCTGTCGTCTCATGCAGTAATGACTCTCTTGCCATTCATGGTGCTCGCAGAAGATCACAGTACTGGAAAAACATCCTCTCAGCATCTGCTTTGGAGTAGAATAAAGGTCTGGGATTAAAGATCAGAGCTGAGCATTCAATGTTCACATATATACCGGTGGTTTTCACGTTTTTTGCCTAAATTGCACACACATTATGTCCATTTGAAAATATTTTGCTCCAGGGACATCCATCTGAAAAGATTTTGGTTGTTAGATATGATTAAGACTAGATCTCTATAGATGTCAGGTGGAAGTGAAGCCTATGATCAGAATAGTCCCTCTTATGACTCTTACGCACAATGGGTTTACTTCTATATTCAATTAAATAGTGAAAATAAACTTTTCTCCATTTTTCTTGGGACCACCTGGAACTCCCTCAAGGACACCTGGGTTTCCCCTGCGCCCCTGGTTGAGAACCATGACTATATAACTCAGTTTTATCCAAGCAGATAGGAGAAGAACTAGAAATACATTTAAAGTAACAGTTCCACATTTTTGGAAATACACTTCATCACTTTCTTGCTGAGAATTAGTTGAGAAGCTTAATACAACTTTCATGTCTGTTCTGTATCTGATACAGTAAATATAAAGCTAACGGCACCGAGCGTTGGTTAGCTTGGGTTAGCATAAAGACTATAAACAGGTTATCAGCTAGCCTAGCACAGTAAAGAAATAATGTTGTGCATCGGCCACTATAGAACCACAACTTGATGTTTTTTACACTTCGGTTTAGTACAAAGACAGCCGGCGTGCTCAACCAAGAAATCATCGTCATTTTTACACCTAATCTTTAGGCAGCTAGCAGCCGGTTAGCTTAGTTAAGCACAAAGATTGTAAATAGGAGGAACAATGTAGCTCGCTCTGTCGGAAGGTAACACAATCTCTTTTGCCAGGACCTCTGAAGTTAAATAAGACAAATCTTTGTTTTAACTTATCATTATGAAGTAAACGTTTGTGCAGTAAATCAACCTGGGAGATCATAACCAGACAGAATTGCATTTGCAAGCAAGGCTTATAGGGAATGGCATTTTGAAAATGGCAGACGGTGGAACAAGTAAAAAGTAACTGCGTAAAAACAAAAAGCAGCGTGTGCTGTGTTGTTGGTAGTTGCTACACTTAATAATAAATTTTTTTTTTTTTTCCTGGGTGTTATGGAGGCCTACCATACTATTTCTTGGCTGAGCGTGGCTAGCTGTTGTGCTAAGCTAAGCTAACCGGATGCTGGCGGTAGCTACGTATCGTACGGACATGATAGTGGTATCAATCTTGCCATCTAACCTTCTGTAAAAAGCAGCTCTAATGTCTGTTTTGAGATTAAAAAAAAAAAAAAAAAAAAAACTTGACTGTTGCCTTATTAATAAGCACTTACAGATTGGTTTTGAGTCTTTTGAAGGTGGAATCAGAAATTAATTCATTGTTGACGTTAGATTAACTGGAGTAGCCACAGTCACATCACATTACAATATGCAGTTCTAAACAACTATGTTCAGTCATATTGGTGAGGTGTACAGTCACAAAAATATAAAAACAAAAGCTTTACATTCAGTCAAAAAATTTAATTCTGGAAACATACATGTAATAGACAATGTGTAGGAAGCATGAAACTGAATAAGTGACTCATTCCCTTGTGCGTTTTCACATGCTGTGTTCTGCTCCTTTTCATCGACCTGAAGGATCCCACTTGATCGCTATCCAAGCTGGAAATATAGCTGACAGACATGCTTTGAGATGCTTTGAATTCAAAATGTTCTTTTAAGGGAACAACCACCCATGGATTCAATTACAAACTGACTTACAATAAGCTAGTTGGCATGCAGAGGAAAGCCCTCCATTTCATTTCAACTGCATTAGCCGAGTGTGTTAGCATGTGATTAAAGGTCTCGACCTACTGAGGGGAGATATTTACAAAAACAAAAGAACAGTTTAAGGAGTTTATTATAAAGAAACATGCCATAATTTACTACTGTGCACAATGTACTGACTTATGATAATTTACTATATGCTTTAGCATTTTTTCTAAATATATGAATATCACAATGGTACCCAGGGATCATTGTAGAAAATGTCATAATATACGATTTCTCCATGGGGATCATTAAAGTTCCAATAATCTTCTCCTAGAATGTGACCGCAGTGTAAGCAAAGGCATTTAATTTATTATTAACTTCAATTATAATCCATAGTGACATTTACACCAGCGACCTATTTTAAAGGAGGGATATGGAAAACAGGTTTTGAATATTTTACCGTTGTTATAAATGCATGAAACTAATATTGTCCATCGTTTTATTTTCATGTGATGAAATAGCCGTTCACCAAGGAGTTTCACATTTGAGTTAAGTCAGGCTGGGAACAATTAATAGTGTTCAGAGTCCACGTCTTTTTTTTTAGTCAGAGCTAAATATGGCCCTGTCGTTGGCTGTGCAGCAATTAGGACGGAAGCAATACTGTCAACCAATCCCAGTTTTCACTTTACTCACGGACCACCAGTGGCTCTTCAGATTGTCCAATGGAGGACTACGACGCAGACAGTTTAAATAAATAACCGTTGGATAAAATAATTTCAATACGTGTGATGGCGAGTGACGTTAGGAGACAGTTAAGAGGAAAAGCACGGGAGCTCATGTATGTATATAACATACTGCAGAAAACAAATTGAACTCTAAAATATTTCAACATTTCAATTTGCCTTAAACAATACTGGAAAATATTAAATTATGCGGAAGAGGTTAATTTCGTGATGAACAAATGATCATTCAATGGCAGCTCGATACAGTCATGTTATGCAGAGAAGACGTTTAGCTTGAGTTTACTTCAAATTCTGCTGGTAATGGCGTACTAAATCGTTAATTTAGTAGGCAGTATGCAGTACAGAGTGAGTATGTAGTATGGCGTACAGTGGAATGCCGTACGTTAGTATGCGATTTCGAACACGGACAGTGATTCACTTCCTCTTGTTATATTCCATTACACCTTCCAAAATTGGTTGTTAAAATATGAATGATTCTCCCTCCTTTGCGGTATATTACAGTCGATTTTTTTCCTCATGGTCAACAGCACTGTCTAAAGTCAGCGCTGGTTTTGACACCTATTTTATTGTCCTTGTTTGTATGCAAATTTTAAAACCAAGTTATTTATAATCACTATTAGTCCATTTCTCTCAGAAATTGGTGGCAGCATTCCTACAGTAATAGATGGCATAAAATATAAAAATCCAGTATTCAGTGTTCCTCCCTCAGACAGAGATACTGTATTATCCAGCTGCTGTGACAGTCATCAAAACAATGAGCTGACATTCACCTCCCTTCTGAACCACTAATTGGCTATTAGGGCTAACTGTGTTTGAAGGGGCCACAGACACTTCCCCCTCACATCACGTCCGACCTCTGATAGGCCGGATCACCTCAACACTGTCGTGCTGCTCTGGCATGTGGCCCACATACGAGGGTGGGGGGTGGGGGTCACTCATGCTGGTCAATATTTGGAACCCAAGTAATTTGGGGCTCTGTCAAACCTCTGGTGTATTTATGTTTGTGTTTATGTTTCTCTGTGGCGATACGGTATGTTTGATCAATTATTTGCGTGACAGAAAATTTAGCAACAGCAATTTTGATAAATGCTACATTTATTTTATTGAAGTGTTTTGTCAAGCAAAAACAGCAAGCATTTCCTGGCTGCAACGTCTCAAATGTAAGGATTTGCTGCTTCTCTTCTTTATATAATTGTAAATGGAATATCTTAGGTTTTGCACCATTGCTTGGACAAAACAAACAATTTGGAGCATTACTTTCAGCTCTTAGAAATTGTTTCACAATTTCTTAGGACTAAACAAATAATTGATCAATTTAAATGATGAAAATAATCTTTAGTGGAAGTCCTAACAGTTTAAAATACTTTATTAGTGCATTAACAATAATTTTTTTCTGGTGATATAGTAATCATTTTGACTATAAATGTCATGAATCATAGGAGAAACACAAATTAATTAACTGAATTATTACATTGAACAGTAGTACTGCATCTCCAGTATCTTAATGTGTGCCTACAAATTGTAATAATTTCTAAGAATGCCATTTTTAAGCAACAAATCACAATTATTAATTTACTGTAAATGGTTTTCACATTATTGTTCAATTATTATTATTATCACATACTAACTCATTTGTCAAATATATAATTCTGCAGTACTTTATACAAACAGGTTTTCACTCAGCGCTCAATAGCAAAGGGTTACAAATATTCAAACATAGATCAAAACAAGAGAAAATCAAACACAGGAAAGACGACAATGGAGGTACAGTAGCTTTTCATGGTCGAATTCACAGAAAGCCCAGATCTAAAATGCGGGATCCGCTGCACACGAGCACATAGCTCAGGATGAACAAAAGGTAAACTCACAGGTCAGAACATCAGAGGGCTCTTTCATGTGTGTCAGTGCTTAGAAACAGAGTTTGGTCCACATAGAGGGACATTACTGAGGCCTGGCTTCTTAGCACAACCGAGCATATTTCTGCGCAACATAAAGCTGGAATTAGTTCGGCTACTATTTCTGTTTCTCTCCGTAGACACCAAAAACCATTGCAGCCAGGTTTAATTACAGGCTTATTATCTGAGTTGGTCCTATGTGGTTGAAAGTATCGGGCTAAGGACAAGTAGATGTACCAGCTAATGAGTAAAACTCTGAATGACTTCACAGAAAACATATTTAAACCATAGATGATTTGATCATTGAAACACTTTATGACCCCGTTTTTAAAGTTTATCTCCTCCTAATACTTTGTCGATGCTGTTTTAGTAACTAGATGATTAATTTATATGACCACGTATGCTATAAAACTGTAAATAGAGCAGATCAACTTTGTGTCAATGAGTGAAACAGAACAAGTCTTGATTTCTGCTAAAATGATTTAAGCTCTAATTTAAAAGGCTTTGCATAATCAATATTCAACATGTAATTGTGCAAGAGCGAGGTGGAGCTGAAACTGCCTCCAAACTAAATTCTCATTCTGCACCAATTTTATACTTCAAAAGCTTCTTGTACAGATGGTCAATAATTTATCATGAACAATGAGCGGTGAAAGAGCACATCTGAATTTCATACACTTATCAAATTTACAGATTATAATGCACATTAATAAAAAAAACTTAAAAACAGCAAACTCATTGCACACTAGACGGAGAAAAAGTTTGCTTTTAAAAGTCAGACGGCTGCAGCTAGTTTGTTATGCACAGTGGGTTTAAAGATTTTTTTGGGAGCAAAATACCTGAAGAGCAGAACGTATAGTTTACTGAATATCTTACATCCCGGCAATTTAAGCAGTCGATATAACCCGTGCATACATGTTCTTCTACCATAATCAGATTTTGTTTTTGCATTTCCGTTTCACTTGACTGACTTGGATGCTTATGGACATGTGGACTGATAATTAGGAACAACATTCAACATCTCTTTATATAATTTGACTGACATTCTCAATCTTCTCTTCGCAGTATGCACCCAGCAGCCTCTGTTGTTTACAGTGGTGTGCTTGAGAGGCAGCACCACAGCGGGGGAGGCAGGCAGGATAAACAAACTGGTGTAAAAAAGCATTGGACAGCCTGGAGGCAGCAGCGGAGGGGAGGATGAGGACTAAACTGAACTCCATCTTAAGCAACATCTCCCACCCCCTCTGTGGTGGGCTGAGAGCCTCTGCTTTAGCATCACAATGTGCTGTAACTGAATTGTGTAATAACAGCAAACTCTTACTGTTTACTAGTTGTTAAAAAAGTCAACATACAAGCAAGGATCAATCAATTAATTGATGATAACGACAGTCCTAGTAGCTGATCAATCAATCAGTGGTTCAACAATAAACTTGAAATACACTTTTCTTGCCAATAGTTGGATAGGAAGATTGATACAACTCTCATATTTGTACAATAAATATGAAACTACAGGCAGCAGCTGGTTAGCTCAGCTTGGCCCAAAGACTGCAAACATGGGGGGAAGAGCTAGCCTGGCGCTACCTGAAGGTAACACAATCTGCCTTCAAGCACTTCTAAAACTCACTTACAGGAAGCAGCAGGTAAAAGGTGTTTCATTATTTTACATTTGTCTGCATTTAACTGGAAAACAACAAATCATAAATCCAATCTCATGGGTTCTGCTTTTCTTTCTGCCAGTCACAGTACAGTCCAGGGCAATGGACGGTATCTGTAGAAATGTTGGATTCAACCAGTGGTGGAAGAAGCAGGCCTACTAAGCTCTGTTAAAAAGAAGCAATACCACAGTGTAGAAATACTCTGCTGCAAGTAAAACGATATTAGCGTCAACATTTACTGAAAGTACCCAATGTAAAAGTATTCAATATGCATAATGGCCCATTTCGAAATCATGTTTATTACATTATTGGATTATAATATACTGATGCTTTAATGTATAAACTTCACTTTATTGTTTCCTCAAAATAATGACTTAGTATCTCAAAGTAATGTCTTGGTATTTTCCTTATTTTGAGATACTAACTCATTATTTTGATAAAGAGATTCTTTTGAGAAAGATTGTCATTATTTTTTAGAAAGAGATTCTCATTACTTTGAGAAATATTCTCATTACTTTGAGATACTAACTCACTATTTTGAAATAGGCTACTGACTCATTATTTTGAGAAACATATTTAAAAAAATTTGAGAAAGAGATTCTCATTGTTTTTAGAAAGTGTGTCATCATTTTAAGAAATAGATTCTCATTATTTTGAGAAAGTTTCTCAAGTGACTTAGAAAAAGACGTTTTTTTCCCATCATAATTGCGGGAAAGTGCTTCCATACTAATGTATTTACGGTACTCTCATCATTAGCTTAATTAGCTGCACCTGCGGCCTCTGACCGCCTGCCTGCTCAAATCCACAAGTCTCCCGTGTAAAAGTAAGCTTTTACATGTATCGTGTTGTATTTTGAATTCATAAAATGTACTTTAAAAGCAATATATAAAGTCTCTGACATAAACGTTATGCCTTAATGGAGCGAAGCCTGGACCGCAAGCTAGCTGTAAACGCAGCTAGCATTTTATAAACTAATTTATGCTAACGTTACCTAGCAACAGTCCAACATGTCACCTCAGGATGCCTAGTGGAAGAAATAATCCTGTTTTAAAATGCGCCCCCTCCCTCTGATTATAGATGTTTGACTGCTAAAGTTTCAACCTTGAAGTGTGAGTTTGCTGTCTGCACATTTGGAATATGTCTTCTCCCCTGGGAAACCAGAGATCACTGCTTCACTTCAACAAGCTAAGTAATTGCTGGCGTTTGCTAATTAATAATTGTCAGTTGATGTCTTGGCTCTGTTTGGTTGAGCTTCTGTGCTGTTATGAGTTGCTGGCTGTTTCAGATCTGTTTTTTTTTTGTTTGTCAATATATTGGCGTCTTCCAGCTGTTCATTTCTGTTTGGATGCTGCTGCTTTTGCTATTTGTGCATGTTTGCATTGGTATTAATTATGGAAAAGCTTACTTTCTCGTGGCTAAGCTTATTGTGGTTGTTTGGCAGGTGCATTATGATGCTTTCATGCTGTTTGTTTACAAAGTGGAAATGAATACTCACATTTGATTGACTTTACATAGCCTTTTTTTCCAGGTCAGCACACCTTCGTTGTGAGGTAGCTTGGGTCACTTAGAGGTTAGTATTGTACTGTATATTGGCTTTTAGGATGCAAACACGACTATTGTCTTGCACACAGCACATTCGTACAATTATTTCCCTGTAATATTGACTTCCTGGAAATCCACATAGCGTAGGTACATTAGTCACGTTCATATTTTCACCAGTTAAATATTCATCTTAATATTACAGAGAACTCAAAGCAATGTGAGACTTTTCTGCATATCATAATTGCATCTAAAATACTGAGCTGCTGTTAGTTTCCTGCTGCTGCGACGTTAAACCACACTGATTGCTATGTTCTGATGGCCATCTGCTTATCATGCTACGTAAGTCATGAATATTTATTTATTTAACTTATGTATTTTAATTAAATGCATAAGTTATTTATTTTCCATGGCATAGCCGATGCGTCTTATCCTGCTGCACACGAGGTTGATTGCTTGGTCCTTCATTTATTCACTAAATTATATATTCCTTGCAATGTGCAGATGGTTTGTAATTTTTTTTAAAGAAAAAAGTCCAAATTTTCTGATTCCAGCTTCTTAAATGTGAATATTGTCTGGTTTCTTTACTCCTCTACGAAAGTAAAGTGAACATCTTTTGACTTGTGGACAAAAACAAGACATTTAAGGATGTGATCTTGGTCTTTGGGAAACACTAATTGACATTTTTTACCATTTTCTGACATTTTATAGACGACTAAACAACTAATCGATTTAATATCAATAGATAGTTGCAGCCCTAGAATAATTTATAGCATTGTTTGAAGCATGAACTGAACATTGTAGGCCTACGTAAAATATCAAGCTGCTTAAAATTCATTTTTATTTTATTTGTATCACTTTTGCGTATGTACTCTGGTGCGCTGTAGATGGATGGTCTAAAGTCAGATAAAATATATGCTAATGCTAAAAAAAGTTCTAATGATGTAAAGGATAATGAAAACCGCGAATAATGCACATAACCAAAAACATCCATAAGGAGATATTTTGATGAGAATGAATATAGTTTTCTTTTATCTCATTTTATATATTTTATGCTTAAATGTTCTGTTTCTTTATACTGACTGTAATATATTTTTAATAATTATTCAGTAGGTTTACTGTTACTTTAGCCTGTTGTGTGAAGTGAGATTTTTCATACATATGGGAATTTTCCTGCTTGTGATAGGAATACAGACATTGTAGTCTGAGTATATTTTTAATACCCATCCGCTCTGTACTTCTTTTATTCTACGCTTTCTTGCTGTTTCCTTTTATGTTTTATGCTTCCGTGGCCCAGGAGGAATCAGTGAAGTCGTATCTAATGAACAGATCATTATAATGTGATTTTGACAGATTTTGTCTCTGAGAAGTGTTGCACGTATACGCACAAGTGCCAACAGAGTCCTCTAGATGGAAGGTTTTATTTTTAGCAGGCTGGAAACATCGCTGTGATTGCTTGGTTAGAGTGAAAATCATGGTAACTGTGAAGACTGAGGTTAGCTTTCATGTTTCCTAACGTCCCAAAAAGCCATTCACTCTTCTCTCATGCCTCAAACACCAGAGTCATGTTTAGCTGCAGGTGCTCATGTTCCAGTCAGTGGCTTTAACACTCTGCTGCCATGTGACCCCTCGTGCAGCAGGGGGAAGTGGAAGGCTGATGACAGCGTCCACACCACAACCCGCCTATTTCCCCTCTGCTCTCTTCGGAGAGCAGCCAATCAGCTCCCTGGTATTAGTATTCCTGTATCCTGCCTTGTGTTATTTCCACCAGCTGCCCCCCAAATATCTGAATCGACGTGTGCATTTAAATGTTGTCCACTTGAGTTATCTTGAGCCATTAGCATCTAGACGGCTGCTTTCACACAACATTAAGCCAAATTCAGAAAATATCACATTTGCAGCGATCATCAGAATTAGTTATGTCTGATGTGAGGTTGTGAAATATTAAAGAGGAGTTTAACTTGGCCTGTAATAATAATACTAATACAGAATTACTCAAGCCTGAACTCCACATTAAGTAGAATGACAGGAGCAAGGAAGGAAAGATGAAATACAGTTATATACTGTGTGTCCCCCAGCAACAATTAATTGGGTACCTACATATCTACTGTTCCCATTTATCTTTGAATCAGAAACGCCTGAGGTTGTTTAAAACTGACATGAATCAGAACAAAAGTATTTAACATGAATAGCTTTGTCACTCAAATCTGTAAAATGAATCAGCAATCAGCGATTTTCTGGACTTTGCTGGAATTAACTTAGTGATGCTAAATATTCAGTTACAGCAAAGAGAGATGTTTTTATCTTTTGGACTATTCAGGGGGATACAGTGACGAGGGAGGTGGTTGTGGTTTCCTTTTTGAGGGCACACCCATGGAAAAATAGAGACTTTGAGGCACCTGGCAATGTTGTGCCACCATCATAAACAGGTGAAACTCAAGTGACTCTTTCAGGAGTCCTCCTACTGAGCACTCTCAAAATTAGAAAAAAATGAAGAATAATCTTTTGGAAGTTAAAATGGCCTTATGTTAGCTGTCGCAGCAGTGAACACCCTGCATCTCTTTCCATAAAGCTGCAGTGTTTTTCAGTCCAACACTCATATAATATATAATAATAATACTCGTATATAATTATATTAATACATGACACAATCAGTGAAAAATGAATCGTAATGTTGCAGTTTTTTTTTTACAAGTTTATTTGTTAATTTCTTGCACATAAACACCATTAAGGATGTACCAATTTCTAATATTTTGGGTGAGTTAAGGTGGAAGTGTGAGGTACTAACATTAACAGACAATTCATGTGAGTCATGCCACATTTCTCTCTGTACACTGAAAAAAACTTCCCTGTTGTGCTCTCAGCTCATTGTCTTTTTTTATATAACTATTATATTTTGCTGTACACAATTTACATCCAGGATGTATTGTAGAAATGCAATTAATGATTTTTAAATTGCAAAGAAAATCTGTAAATTCTGACTTTTGAGAAGCTGTAACTAGGGAATGTTTGGCAATTTGGCTCAAGAAAATGTCTTAAATAATTAATCGATTTTAACAAAAGAATGGCTGCTAATCAATCACTCAATGGCCAAACGATAAATAGTTTCAGCTCTAAGGTATTGTGTTGATTATGGAACAGGTTTGATATTGAGGCCAGAGATCAGGGTTTGTGTTTCTTCTAAGATCACCAGCTTTAACATAACCTTGAGCACTTCTATTGCCATGTGCACATATTGTAGGAATAATTCATTAAAAGGTTTTGCTTTTGATATTTTAGAATTTCAGAATTCATCCATGGTCTTGTAGAAGTGGTAACATCATGGTGTTTGTTGGGTGGGCTGGTAGAACCTGGTTGTGTTTGTCAACACTGGGCTCTAATATCGAACAATTGGCTCTGACTTGACTCCAGTATGACCCGTCAATCAACAGCAGCTCATTAGCAGAGGTTTGTTATAGGTTTGGGTCTATAATGGGTCATTTGACCCATTATAGGTCAAATGACACCCTAAATACTTGGACATAAAGTATTTACTGTATATACAACTGCAGGAAAATAAAATGGTAATTCTCCGTTTTAAAATGTTCTTATATTCCTCTTTTACTACATCAATAAATCCATTGAAGCGAGGAGCATGTTTTTACGCCAACTTCACTCCAGCAATATGATGCAGCTGTTTAAACAGGCTATATTGACAGGAGTGATGCGACTCAAATTCCTTATCAAATAATGGAAATGGAGAAAACAAAACAATGAAGTGAGGACAGTAATGGGACAGGGCTGAAGCCCTTCAGTCTTCTGTGAAATAGTTTGTGTTGAATGGATGATTGTTTTAGCTCAAACCTGAGAAAAGCAGTAAAGTGAACATGTCAAATCCAGTGCACAGTTTCCAGAAGACCTTGGCTGGGTTCAAAACGGTTTCTTTTTTCAAACTGATGACTTTTAAATTGAAAAACATTTGACATCTGTTAGTTTTTGCTACTCAAGGTCAGTAAACACTAAATGGAAGGGATTTTGTAACACCTCATGGTGGGGGGCCGCTGAAAGAGCATAGGTCCTTGACTCTGTCCTAATATTCGCTTCCAAGTCTCAGTGTGAAATTTTGTGTGTGCCCCTAATCAAAGTCTAAATTACCAGTATCATCGTCTGCCACTTCTATCACCCCCCACCTCAACAGCAGTAGCCAGACATGCAACACCGCAGTAATATGGCTCTAAAATGCTCAAATTTAAACCAGCTCCATTCACAGGGAATTAATAGATTATGTGTTTTGAAGGGTAAAAAAAAAAAAACAGTCGGCTCTTGTTATGACCATGAAAAGAGGTGACGGCATAATTATTGTTTTCAGTTCAGGTGCTGACCTTTTTTGATTTTTCAGTGTTTGATTCATGAAGTCATGTGTCCCTCTAATGGCTACTTTGCCCTAAGTAGCTTGACATTTGACTGAATTGCCATCAGGTATCAGAAGTTTATGTGCAAAGGAGTCACTGAGTCTGCCGCCTGGCTGTAAAACACTGACTCTATTTCTACATGTACAACTTAACTTTCTTAAAATAAATGAATGTGGCTAATGTTGTGTTGTTTCAATGTTTATCGTCACTGTCTCCTTGCATACCCATTACAAAATTTGCACTAACTGTGTAGAAGCTACAATTCATAGTAACAATAGTCACACTGGCCTCTAAAATAGCCTGTTGGCTAGATTGCCAAAAAGACTCTTACAAAGCTACCTGGACCAGTATGTTCAGGTTCTTAATCTGCCAATTTAATAATTAAAAATATCTACTTCTACACTATGCTGTATCTAGATTAAACATTTGTATTCATAATATTTGCTCAAAACTTAAAGCTGTATTGCTGAAAAACACCAGTGGACATTTTATTGCTTTTTACAGTTGTTATGGCTGAAGTAGAACACATTCAGGACACAGAGCAACAGAAACCTTCATTTGAAGTTGAGCTTCTGGCCACCCGATGAATGTAACTCCGATATTCGATCTCGTTTTAGCGCTATATTTGTCTCCGACAACTTCTGAGGGAAATATCTGGCTCTTTATCTGCTAAATGCTCCTGTTTGTTCACCAGTTAGTCGCTAACTGTGACTGTCTGACCTTTGGCGCTGGGCTGTGGGCCATCAGCACCTTTTCGCTAAAAACAGCTGCCTGCTGCAAAAAGATGCTAAGAGGTTTTGTAAAGCTTAGGGGAACCTGCTGAATTGGCAGATAATTGTTTGTCACTCAAATTACACATAGTCGTTTGAGCAATTGTTCAAATAAAAATCTTAATTTGTGCAGCTTTCATAAAACTTTTATCCCTCATTGTAAGACTAAACATTTTTTTTAGCCACATGTAATGTATGTTCACAGTACTAAAATGAATTGGGATAAAGATGGAGATAATGAAATACTTTTAAAAGAGACAGGAAACAGGGGAGAGACTGTATGACATGCATCAAAGGTCCTCTGCTGGAATCAAACTGGCAACGTTGCAGTTATGTGGCATGCACTGTTACCATTCGGCTATCAAGGCACTACATGAAAGCTTTTTACCCATCTCTACACTCAATGTAACTCTTTCTGTATCACAAGTAGTCACACATACAGCTGCAAACAGCTATGGGCTCCCACAATTCAATAGACTTTTTAGTGATACGTTACTGTCATGTGAAGAAATAAAGTGCAGCCAGCATCTGCTACGAGTAATTTATTGCCATTCTCCAAAAAGGGTAATGTATTTGAACCTTTTGGGCATCTGCAGTAATGGCAGGGGATTGTGTGTCCTATTTGTTGAAGACAGTAGCATGTAGAAGCCAGCATGTAATCCTGCCATCACCCTTGGAGAGACAGACAATCCAAAATATGATTTGGTACATTTCCAGAACGATTCTGATTATGGCATAACCCTACTGGGCCTAACAAAGTAGAAAACACAATAGAAAAACACACTCGGTGTGGGTGCAGGCATGCGGAAAACAGCATATCAAATATTTACTGCTGCTGTTAACTGACCATTATAAGGGAGGTAAATTACTCAGAAACGGTGTTTATAAGAGCCCATTAGTTCTTATTAAGTGTTTTCTTTGCATGTACCTCAGTCTGACCAGCTGAGAGCTCCCCGTGGATATCGCTTGCATCTTTTCTGCAGTTTTCTGAAGGACAACACTCATGCTTCATTAGCAAATTACCTCATTAGGGTACCTCGTTTCATAGTCCAGTGAAATACTTACTCCTGGAGCTGTGAGCAGCTCGAGAAAGTGAATACAGTCGAAACCATGAGATTATCTTAAATTTAAGAGCTTCTCTGCTAATGTCAACACATTACAGATTTCTCAAGACACTGGACATTCGTCTCCATTTTTTATTTTGTACCAATATATTAACTTCCTTTTTAGCTTGTTCATTTAACAATACATTTAAAGATAAAATGTCTGAGACTTAATGAAAACAAATCTATTGTTTTAAAAAAGGGACGCTGTATACTCGTACAACATTAAAATTCAAATATAAAGGAATAATCCATTGTATACTCAACCTATTTTCAACGTACAGTACATATTTTTTTGGTCCTTATTGGTGCTATATTGTACCGTAGATTAATGACTCACATTACTGACTCATAGAAATAGTATATGAGAGAACTTGTGAATTGAATTAAACAGACGTGATTTATATTCATTAATATTGTGTTATAAGGGTTATAGTGGCTAGTGGTAGTCTGTATGTTAATTGTGAGTGGGGTCGGCACCCCAACCCAAGAACAGAAACATTACAGAAGGGTTGAAAAATACGATGATATGTATTTTCCTATTGTCAGTAATTTTGCTATAATGTGTATACTGTGGTCACTATCTCTTTTTTAATATATCAGTATGCATTATATATTATAATATATATATATATATATATTATAATATATA